>JBAIAA010000525.1:600000-917574 GCA_037893245.1 Crossaster papposus
GGATGCCTGCCCACCAAGTAGTTACTGACCCTTGAGGGTTGGATGCCGTATAGCGGATGCCTGTCCACCGAGTAGTTACTGGACTTTTGAGGGTTGGATGCCGTATATCGGATGCATGCCCACCGATTAGTTACTGGACCTCAGAGGGTTGGATGCCGAATAGCGGATGCCTGTCCACCGAGTAGTTACGGGACCTTGGGAGTTGGATGCCGAATATCGGATGCCTGCCCACCGAGTAGTTACTGGACCTTAGAGGGTTGGATGCCGTATATCGGATGCCTGTCTACCGAGTGTTTACGGGACCTTGGGGGTTGGATGCCGTATAGCGGATGCCTGCCCACCGAGTAGTTATGGAACCTTGGGAGTTGGATGCCGTATATCGGATGCCTGCTCACCGAGTAGTTACTGGACATTAGAGGGTTGGATGCCGTATATCGGATGCCTGTCCACCGAGTATTTACGGGACCTTGGGGGTTGGATGCCGTATAGCGGATGCTTGCCCACCGAGTAGTTACTGGACCTTAGAGGGTTGGATGCCGTATATCGGATGCCTGCCCACCGAGTAGTTACTGGACATTGGAGGGTTGGACGCCGTATAGCGGATGCCTGCCCACCCAATAGTTACTGACCTTAGAGGGTTGGATGCCGTATACCGGATGCCTGCCCACCGAGTAGTTACTGGACCTTAGAGGGTTGGATGCCGTATAGCGGATGCCTGCCCACCGAGTAGTTACTGGATCTTGGAGGGTTGGACGCCGTATAGCGGATGCCTGCTCACCCAGTGTTACTGACCTTAGAGGGTTGGATGCTGGATGCCGTATATCGGATGCCTGCCCACCGAGTAGTTACTGGACCTCAGAGGGTTGGATGCCGTATAGCGGATGCCTGCCCACCGAGTAGTTACTGGATCTTGGAGGGTTGGACGCCGTATAGCGGATGCCTGCCCACCGAGTAGTTACTGGACCGCAGAGGGTTGGATGCAGTATCGCGGATTCCTGCCCACCGAGTAGTTACGGGACCTTGGGAGTTGGATGCCGTATATCGGATGCCTGCCCACCGAGTAGTTACTGGACTTTAGAGGGTTGGATGCCGTATATCGGATGCCTGTCCACCGAGTATTTACGGGACCTTGGGGTTGGATGCCGTATAGCGGATGCCTGCCCACCGAGTAGTTACCGGACCGTTGAGGGTTGGATGCCGTATTTCGGATGCCTGCCCACCGAGTAGTTACTGGACCTTAGAGGGTTAGTTACAGGGCCTTGGTGTTGGATGCAGTATATCGGATGCCTGCCCACCGAGTAGTTACCGGACCTTGGGGGTTGAATGCCGTATATCGGATGCCTCCCCACCCAGTAGTTACTTCCCTTTGAGAGTTGGATGCCGTATATCGGATGCCTGCCCACCGAGTAGTTACTGGACCTTAGAGGGTAGGACGCCGTATAGCGGATGCCTGCCCACCCAGTGTTACTGACCTTAGAGGGTTGGATGCTGTATGCCGTATATCGGATGCCTGCCCACCGAGTAGTTACTGGACCGCAGAGGGTTGGATGCCGTATAGCGGATGCCTGCCCACCGAGTAGTTACGGAACCTTGGGAGTTGGATGCCGTATATCGGATGCCTGCCCACCGAGTATTTACTGGACCTTAGAGGGTTGGATGCCGTATATCGGATGCCTGTCCACCGAGTATTTACGGGACCTTGGGGGTTGGATGCCGTATAGCGGATGCCTGCCCACCGAGTAGTTACTGGACCGTAGAGGGTTGGATGCCGTATATCGGATGCCTGCCCACCGAGTAGTTACGGAACCTTGGGAGTTGGATGCCGTATATCGGATGCCTGCCCACCGAGTATTTACTGGACCTTAGAGGGTTGGATGCCGTATATCGGATGCCTGTCCACCGAGTATTTACGGGACCTTGGGGGTTGGATGCCGTATAGCGGATGCCTGCCCACCGAGTAGTTACTGGACCGTAGAGGGTTGGATGCCGTATATCGGATGCCTGCCCACCGAGTAGTTACTGGACCTTAGAGGGTTAGATGCCATATAGCGGATGTCTGCCCACCGAGTAGTTACTGGATCTTGGAGGGTTGGACGCCGTATAGCGGATGCCTGCCCACCCAGTGTTACTGACCTGAGAGGGTTGGATGCTGGATGCGGTATATCGGATGCCTGCCCACCGAGTATTTACTGGACCTTGGGAGTTGGATGCCGTATATCGGATGCCTGCCCACCGAGTAGTTACTGGACTTTAGAGGGTTGGATGACGTATATCGGATGCCTGTCCACCGAGTATTTACGGGACCTTGGGGGTTGGATGCCGTATAGCGGATGCCTGCCCACCGAGTAGTTACTGGACCTTAGAAGGTTGGATGCCGTATATCGGATGCCTGCCCACCGAGTAGTTACTGGACCTTGGGGTGGGATGCCGTGTATCGGATGCCTGCCCACCGAGTAGTTACGGGGCCTTGGGGGTTGGATGCCGTATATCGGATGCATGCCCATCGATTAGTTACTGGACCTCAGAGGGTTGGATGCCGTATAGCGGATGCCTGTCCACCGAGTAGTTACGGGACCTTGGGACTTGGATGCCGTATATCGGATGCCTGCCCATCGAGTAGTTACTGGACCTTAGAGGGTTGGATGCCGTATATCGGATGCCTGTCCACCGAGTATTTACGGGACCTTGGGGGTTGGATGCCGTATAGCGGATGCCTGCCCACCGAGTAGTTACTGGACCTTAGAGGGTTGGATGCCGTATATCGGATGCCTGCCCACCGAGTAGTTACTGGACATTGGAGGGTTGGACGCCGTATAGCGGATGCCTGCCCACCCAATAGTTACTGACCTTAGAGGGTTGGATGCCGTATACCGGATGCCTGCCCACCGAGTAGTTACTGGACCTTAGAGGGTTGGATGCCGTATAGCGGATGCCTGCCCACCGAGTAGTTACTGGATCTTGGAGGGTTGGACGCCGTATAGCGGATGCCTGCTCACCCAGTGTTACTGACCTTAGAGGGTTGGATGCTGGATGCCGTATATCGGATGCCTGCCCACCGAGTAGTTACTGGACCTCAGAGGGTTGGATGCCGTATAGCGGATGCCTGCCCACCGAGTAGTTACTGGATCTTGGAGGGTTGGACGCCGTATAGCGGATGCCTGCCCACCGAGTAGTTACTGGACCGCAGAGGGTTGGATGCAGTATCGCGGATTCCTGCCCACCGAGTAGTTACGGGACCTTGGGAGTTGGATGCCGTATATCGGATGCCTGCCCACCGAGTAGTTACTGGACTTTAGAGGGTTGGATGCCGTATATCGGATGCCTGTCCACCGAGTATTTACGGGACCTTGGGGTTGGATGCCGTATAGCGGATGCCTGCCCACCGAGTAGTTACCGGACCGTTGAGGGTTGGATGCCGTATTTCGGATGCCTGCCCACCGAGTAGTTACTGGACCTTAGAGGGTTAGTTACAGGGCCTTGGTGTTGGATGCAGTATATCGGATGCCTGCCCACCGAGTAGTTACCGGACCTTGGGGGTTGAATGCCGTATATCGGATGCCTCCCCACCCAGTAGTTACTTCCCTTTGAGAGTTGGATGCCGTATATCGGATGCCTGCCCACCGAGTAGTTACTGGACCTTAGAGGGTAGGACGCCGTATAGCGGATGCCTGCCCACCCAGTGTTACTGACCTTAGAGGGTTGGATGCTGTATGCCGTATATCGGATGCCTGCCCACCGAGTAGTTACTGGACCGCAGAGGGTTGGATGCCGTATAGCGGATGCCTGCCCACCGAGTAGTTACGGAACCTTGGGAGTTGGATGCCGTATATCGGATGCCTGCCCACCGAGTATTTACTGGACCTTAGAGGGTTGGATGCCGTATATCGGATGCCTGTCCACCGAGTATTTACGGGACCTTGGGGGTTGGATGCCGTATAGCGGATGCCTGCCCACCGAGTAGTTACTGGACCGTAGAGGGTTGGATGCCGTATATCGGATGCCTGCCCACCGAGTAGTTACTGGACCTTAGAGGGTTAGATGCCATATAGCGGATGTCTGCCCACCGAGTAGTTACTGGATCTTGGAGGGTTGGACGCCGTATAGCGGATGCCTGCCCACCCAGTGTTACTGACCTGAGAGGGTTGGATGCTGGATGCGGTATATCGGATGCCTGCCCACCGAGTATTTACTGGACCTTGGGAGTTGGATGCCGTATATCGGATGCCTGCCCACCGAGTAGTTACTGGACTTTAGAGGGTTGGATGACGTATATCGGATGCCTGTCCACCGAGTATTTACGGGACCTTGGGGGTTGGATGCCGTATAGCGGATGCCTGCCCACCGAGTAGTTACTGGACCTTAGAAGGTTGGATGCCGTATATCGGATGCCTGCCCACCGAGTAGTTACTGGACCTTGGGGTGGGATGCCGTGTATCGGATGCCTGCCCACCGAGTAGTTACGGGGCCTTGGGGGTTGGATGCCGTATATCGGATGCATGCCCATCGATTAGTTACTGGACCTCAGAGGGTTGGATGCCGTATAGCGGATGCCTGTCCACCGAGTAGTTACGGGACCTTGGGACTTGGATGCCGTATATCGGATGCCTGCCCATCGAGTAGTTACTGGACCTTAGAGGGTTGGATGCCGTATATCGGATGCCTGTCCACCGAGTATTTACGGGACCTTGGGGGTTGGATGCCGTATAGCGGATGCCTGCCCACCGAGTAGTTACTGGACCTTAGAGGGTTGGATGCCGTATATCGGATGCCTGCCCACCGAGTAGTTACTGGACATTGGAGGGTTGGACGCCGTATAGCGGATGCCTGCCCACCCAATAGTTACTGACCTTAGAGGGTTGGATGCCGTATACCGGATGCCTGCCCACCGAGTAGTTACTGGACCTCAGAGGGTTGGATGCCGTATAGCGGATGCCTGCCCACCGAGTAGTTACTGGATCTTGGAGGGTTGGACGCCGTATAGCGGAAGCCTGCCTACCGAGTAGTTACTGGACCGCAGAGGGTTGGATGCCGTATAGCGGATTCCTGCCCACCGAGTAGTTACGGGACCTTGGGAGTTGGATGCCGTATATCGGATGCCTGCCCACCGAGTAGTTACTGGACTTTAGAGGGTTGGATGACGTCTATCGGATGCCTGTCCACCGAGTATTTACGGGACCTTGGGTGTTGGATGCCGTATAGCGGATGCCTGCCCACCGAGTAGTTACTGGACCTTAGAAGGTTGGATGCCGTATATCGGATGCCTGCCCACCGAGTAGTTACTGGACCTTGGGGTGGGATGCCGTGTATCGGATGCCTGCCCACCGAGTAGTTACGGGGCCTTGGGGGTTGGATGCCGTATATCGGATGCATGCCCATCGATTAGTTACTGGACCTCAGAGGGTTGGATGCCGTATAGAGAATGCCTGTCCACCGAGTAGTTACGGGACCTTGGGACTTGGATGCCGTATATCGGATGCCTGCCCATCGAGTAGTTACTGGACCTTAGAGGGTTGGATGCCGTATATCGGATGCCTGTCCACCGAGTATTTACGGGACCTTGGGGGTTGGATGCCGTATAGCGGATGCCTGCCCACCGAGTAGTTACTGGACCTTAGAGGGTTGGATGCCGTATATCGGATGCCTGCCCACCGAGTAGTTACTGGACATTGGAGGGTTGGACGCCGTATAGCGGATGCCTGCCCACCCAATAGTTACTGACCTTAGAGGGTTGGATGCCGTATACCGGATGCCTGCCCACCGAGTAGTTACTGGACCTTAGAGGGTTGGATGCCGTATAGCGGATGCCTGCCCACCGAGTAGTTACTGGACCTCAGAGGGTTGGATGCCGTATAGCGGATGCCTGCCCACCGAGTAGTTACTGGATCTTGGAGGGTTGGACGCCGTATAGCGGAAGCCTGCCCACCGAGTAGTTACTGGACCGCAGAGGGTTGGATGCCGTATAGCGGATTCCTGCCCACCGAGTAGTTACGGGACCTTGGGAGTTGGATGCCGTATATCGGATGCCTGCCCACCGAGTAGTTACTGGACTTTAGAGGGTTGGATGCCGTATATCGGATGCCTGTCCACCGAGTATTTACGGGACCTTGGGGGTTGGATGCCGTATAGCGGATGCCTGCCCACCGAGTAGTTACCGGACCGTTGAGGGTTGGATGCCGTATATCGGATGCCTGCTCACCGAGTAGTTACTGGACCTTAGAGGGTTTGATGCCGTATATCGGATGCCTGGCCACCGAGTATTTACGGGACCTTGGGGGTTGGATGTCGTATAGCGGATGCCTGCCCACCGAGTAGTTACTGGACCTTAGAGGGTTGGATGACGTATATCGGATGCCTGCCCACCGAGTAGTTACTGGACCTCAGAGGGTTGGATGCCGTATAGCGGATGCCTGCCCACCGAGTAGTTACTGGATCTTGGAGGGTTGGACGCCGTATAGCGGATGCCTGCCCACCCAGTGTTACTGACTTAGAGGGTTGGATGCTGGATGCCGTATATCGGATGCCTGCCCACCGAGTAGTTATTGGACCTCAGAGGGTTGGATGCCGTATAGCGGATGCCTGCCCACCGAGTAGTTACGGGACCTTGGGAGTTGGATGCCGTATATCGGATGCCTGCCCACCGAGTAGTTACTGGACCTTAGAGGGTTGGATGCCGTATATCGGATGCCTGTCCACCGAGTATTTACGGAACCTTGGGGGTTGGATGCCGTATAGCGGATGCCTGCCCACCGAGTAGTTACGGGACCTTTGGAGTTGGATGCCGAATATTGGATGCCTGCCCACCGAGTAGTCACTGGACCTTAGAGGGTTGGATGCCGTATATCGGATGCCTGTCCACCGAGTATGTACGGGACCTTGGGGGTTGGATGCCGTATAGCGGATGCCTGCCCACCGAGTAGTTACTGGACCTTAGAGGGTTGGATGCCGTATATCGGATGCCTGTCCATCGAGTAGTTACTGGACCTTGGGGGTTGGATGCCGTGTATCGGATGCCTGCCCACCGAGTAGTTACGGGGCCTTGGGGGTTGGATGCCGTATATCGGATGCCTGCCCACCAAGTAGTTACTGACCCTTGAGGGTTGGATGCCGTATAGCGGATGCCTGTCCACCGAGTAGTTACTGGACTTTTGAGGGTTGGATGCCGTATATCGGATGCATGCCCACCGATTAGTTACTGGACCTCAGAGGGTTGGATGCCGTATAGCGGATGCCTGTCCACCGAGTAGTTACGGGACCTTGGGAGTTGGATGCCGTATATCGGATGCCTGCCCACCGAGTAGTTACTGGACCTTAGAGGGTTGGATGCCGTATATCGGATGCCTGCCCATCGAGTAGTTACGGGGCCTTAGGGGTTGGATGCCGTATATCGGATGCCTGCCCACCAAGTAGTTACTGACCCTTGAGGGTTGGATGCCGTATAGCGGATGCCTGTCCACCGAGTAGTTACTGGACTTATGAGGGTTGGATGCCGTATATCGGATGCATGCCCACCGATTAGTTACTGGACCTCAGAGGGTTGGATGCCGTATAGCGGATGCCTGTCCACCGAGTAGTTACGGGACCTTGGGAGTTGGATGCCGTATATCGGATGCCTGCCCACCGAGTAGTTACTGGACGTTGGGGGTTGGATGCCGTATAGCGGATGCCTGCCCACCGAGTAGTTATGGAACCTTGGGAGTTGGATGCCGTATATCGGATGCCTGCTCACCGAGTAGTTACTGGACCTTAGAGGGTTGGATGCCGTATATCGGATGCCTGTCCACCGAGTATTTACGGGACCTTGGGGGTTGGATGCCGTATAGCGGATGCCTGCCCATCGAGTAGTTACTGGACCTTAGAGGGTTGGATGACGTATATCGGATGCCTGCCCACCGAGTAGTTACTGGACATTTGAGGGTTGGATGTCGTATAGCGGATGCCTGCCCACCGAGTAGTTACTGGATCTTGGAGGGTTGGACGCCGTATAGCGGATGCCTGCTCACCCAGTGTTACTGACCTTAGAGGGTTGGATGCTGGATGCCGTATATCGGATGCCTGCCCACCGAGTAGTTACTGGACCTCAGAGGGTTGGATGCCGTATAGCGGATGCCTGCCCACCGAGTAGTTACTGGATCTTGGAGTGTTGGACGCCGTATAGCGGATGCCTGCCCACCCATTGTTACTTACCTTAGAGGGTTGGATGCTGGATGCCGTATATCGGATGCCTGCCCACCGAGTAGTTACTGGACCTCAGAGGGTTGGATGCCGTATAGCGGATGCCTGCCCACCGAGTAGTTACTGGATCTTGGACGGTTGGACGCCGTATATCGGATGCCTGCTCACCGAGTAGTTACTGGACCTTAGAGGGTTTGATGCCGTATATCGGATGCCTGGCCACCGAGTATTTACGGGACCTTGGGGGTTGGATGTCGTATAGCGGATGCCTGCCCACCGAGTAGTTACTGGACCTTAGAGGGTTGGATGACGTATATCGGATGCCTGCCCACCGAGTAGTTACTGGACCTCAGAGGGTTGGATGCCGTATAGCGGATGCCTGCCCACCGAGTAGTTACTGGATCTTGGAGGGTTGGACGCCGTATAGCGGATGCCTGCCCACCCAGTGTTACTGACTTAGAGGGTTGGATGCTGGATGCCGTATATCGGATGCCTGCCCACCGAGTAGTTATTGGACCTCAGAGGGTTGGATGCCGTATAGCGGATGCCTGCCCACCGAGTAGTTACGGGACCTTGGGAGTTGGATGCCGTATATCGGATGCCTGCCCACCGAGTAGTTACTGGACCTTAGAGGGTTGGATGCCGTATATCGGATGCCTGTCCACCGAGTATTTACGGAACCTTGGGGGTTGGATGCCGTATAGCGGATGCCTGCCCACCGAGTAGTTACGGGACCTTTGGAGTTGGATGCCGAATATTGGATGCCTGCCCACCGAGTAGTCACTGGACCTTAGAGGGTTGGATGCCGTATATCGGATGCCTGTCCACCGAGTATGTACGGGACCTTGGGGGTTGGATGCCGTATAGCGGATGCCTGCCCACCGAGTAGTTACTGGACCTTAGAGGGTTGGATGCCGTATATCGGATGCCTGTCCATCGAGTAGTTACTGGACCTTGGGGGTTGGATGCCGTGTATCGGATGCCTGCCCACCGAGTAGTTACGGGGCCTTGGGGGTTGGATGCCGTATATCGGATGCCTGCCCACCAAGTAGTTACTGACCCTTGAGGGTTGGATGCCGTATAGCGGATGCCTGTCCACCGAGTAGTTACTGGACTTTTGAGGGTTGGATGCCGTATATCGGATGCATGCCCACCGATTAGTTACTGGACCTCAGAGGGTTGGATGCCGTATAGCGGATGCCTGTCCACCGAGTAGTTACGGGACCTTGGGAGTTGGATGCCGTATATCGGATGCCTGCCCACCGAGTAGTTACTGGACCTTAGAGGGTTGGATGCCGTATATCGGATGCCTGCCCATCGAGTAGTTACGGGGCCTTAGGGGTTGGATGCCGTATATCGGATGCCTGCCCACCAAGTAGTTACTGACCCTTGAGGGTTGGATGCCGTATAGCGGATGCCTGTCCACCGAGTAGTTACTGGACTTATGAGGGTTGGATGCCGTATATCGGATGCATGCCCACCGATTAGTTACTGGACCTCAGAGGGTTGGATGCCGTATAGCGGATGCCTGTCCACCGAGTAGTTACGGGACCTTGGGAGTTGGATGCCGTATATCGGATGCCTGCCCACCGAGTAGTTACTGGACGTTGGGGGTTGGATGCCGTATAGCGGATGCCTGCCCACCGAGTAGTTATGGAACCTTGGGAGTTGGATGCCGTATATCGGATGCCTGCTCACCGAGTAGTTACTGGACCTTAGAGGGTTGGATGCCGTATATCGGATGCCTGTCCACCGAGTATTTACGGGACCTTGGGGGTTGGATGCCGTATAGCGGATGCCTGCCCATCGAGTAGTTACTGGACCTTAGAGGGTTGGATGACGTATATCGGATGCCTGCCCACCGAGTAGTTACTGGACATTTGAGGGTTGGATGTCGTATAGCGGATGCCTGCCCACCGAGTAGTTACTGGATCTTGGAGGGTTGGACGCCGTATAGCGGATGCCTGCTCACCCAGTGTTACTGACCTTAGAGGGTTGGATGCTGGATGCCGTATATCGGATGCCTGCCCACCGAGTAGTTACTGGACCTCAGAGGGTTGGATGCCGTATAGCGGATGCCTGCCCACCGAGTAGTTACTGGATCTTGGAGTGTTGGACGCCGTATAGCGGATGCCTGCCCACCCATTGTTACTTACCTTAGAGGGTTGGATGCTGGATGCCGTATATCGGATGCCTGCCCACCGAGTAGTTACTGGACCTCAGAGGGTTGGATGCCGTATAGCGGATGCCTGCCCACCGAGTAGTTACTGGATCTTGGACGGTTGGACGCCGTATAGCGGAAGCCTGCCCACCGAGTAGTTACTGGACCGCAGAGGGTTGGATGCCGTATAGCGGATTCCTGCCCACCGAGTAGTTACGGGACCTTGGGAGTTGGATGCCGTATATCGGATGCCTGCCCACCGAGTAGTTACTGGACTTTAGAGGGTTGGATGCCGTATATCGGATGCCTGTCCACCGAGTATTTACGGGACCTTGGGGGTTGGATGCCGTATAGCGGATGCCTGCCCACCGAGTAGTTACCGGACCGTTGAGGGTTGGATGCCGTATATCGGATGCCTGCTCACCGAGTAGTTACTGGACCTTAGAGGGTTTGATGCCGTATATCGGATGCCTGGCCACCGAGTATTTACGGGACCTTGGGGGTTGGATGTCGTATAGCGGATGCCTGCCCACCGAGTAGTTACTGGACCTTAGAGGGTTGGATGACGCATATCGGATGCCTGCCCACCGAGTAGTTACTGGACCTCAGAGGGTTGGATGCCGTATAGCGGATGCCTGCCCACCGAGTAGTTACTGGATCTTGGAGGGTTGGACGCCGTATAGCGGATGCCTGCCCACCCAGTGTTACTGACTTAGAGGGTTGGATGCTGGATGCCGTATATCGGATGCCTGCCCACCGAGTAGTTATTGGACCTCAGAGGGTTGGATGCCGTATAGCGGATGCCTGCCCACCGAGTAGTTACGGGACCTTGGGAGTTGGATGCCGTATATCGGATGCCTGCCCACCGAGTAGTTACTGGACCTTAGAGGGTTGGATGCCGTATATCGGATGCCTGTCCACCGAGTATTTACGGGACCTTGGGGGTTGGATGCCGTATAGCGGATGCCTGCCCACCGAGTAGTTACGGGACCTTTGGAGTTGGATGCCGAATATTGGATGCCTGCCCACCGAGTAGTCACTGGACCTTAGAGGGTTGGATGCCGTATATCGGATGCCTGTCCACCGAGTATGTACGGGACCTTGGGGGTTGGATGCCGTATAGCGGATGCCTGCCCACCGAGTAGTTACTGGACCTTAGAGGGTTGGATGCCGTATATCGGATGCCTGTCCATCGAGTAGTTACTGGACCTTGGGGGTTGGATGCCGTGTATCGGATGCCTGCCCACCGAGTAGTTACGGGGCCTTGGGGGTTGGATGCCGTATATCGGATGCCTGCCCACCAAGTAGTTACTGACCCTTGAGGGTTGGATGCCGTATAGCGGATGCCTGTCCACCGAGTAGTTACTGGACTTTTGAGGGTTGGATGCCGTATATCGGATGCATGCCCACCGATTAGTTACTGGACCTCAGAGGGTTGGATGCCGTATAGCGGATGCCTGTCCACCGCGTAGTTACGGGACCTTGGGAGTTGGATGCCGTATATCGGATGCCTGCCCACCGAGTAGTTACTGGACCTTAGAGGGTTGGATGCCGTATATCGGATGCCTGCCCATCGAGTAGTTACGGGGCCTTAGGGGTTGGATGCCGTATATCGGATGCCTGCCCACCAAGTAGTTACTGACCCTTGAGGGTTGGATGCCGTATAGCGGATGCCTGTCCACCGAGTAGTTACTGGACTTATGAGGGTTGGATGCCGTATATCGGATGCATGCCCACCGATTAGTTACTGGACCTCAGAGGGTTGGATGCCGTATAGCGGATGCCTGTCCACCGAGTAGTTACGGGACCTTGGGAGTTGGATGCCGTATATCGGATGCCTGCCCACCGAGTAGTTACTGGACGTTGGGGGTTGGATGCCGTATAGCGGATGCCTGCCCACCGAGTAGTTATGGAACCTTGGGAGTTGGATGCCGTATATCGGATGCCTGCTCACCGAGTAGTTACTGGACCTTAGAGGGTTGGATGCCGTATATCGGATGCCTGTCCACCGAGTATTTACGGGACCTTGGGGGTTGGATGCCGTATAGCGGATGCCTGCCCACCGAGTAGTTACTGGACCTTAGAGGGTTGGATGACGTATATCGGATGCCTGCCCACCGAGTAGTTACTGGACATTTGAGGGTTGGATGTCGTATAGCGGATGCCTGCCCACCGAGTAGTTACTGGATCTTGGAGGGTTGGACGCCGTATAGCGGATGCCTGCTCACCCAGTGTTACTGACCTTAGAGGGGTGGATGCTGGATGCCGTATATCGGATGCCTGCCCACCGAGTAGTTACTGGACCTCAGAGGGTTGGATGCCGTATAGCGGATGCCTGCCCACCGAGTAGTTACTGGATCTTGGAGTGTTGGACGCCGTATAGCGGATGCCTGCCCACCCATTGTTACTTACCTTAGAGGGTTGGATGCTGGATGCCGTATATCGGATGCATGCCCACCGAGTAGTTACTGGACCTTAGAGGGTTGGATGCCGTATATCGGATGCCTGTCCACCGAGTATTTACGGGACCTTGGGGGTTGGATGCCGTATAGCGGATGCCTGCCCACCGAGTAGTTACTGGACCTTAGAGTGTTGGATGCCGTATATCGGATGCCTGCCGATCGAGTAGTTACTGGACCTTGGGGGTTGGATGCCGTGTATCGGATGCCTGCCCACCGAGTAGTTACGGGGCCTTTGGGGTTGGATGCCGTATATCGGATGCCTGCCCACCAAGTAGTTACGGGACCTTGGGAGTTGGATGCCGTATATCGGATGCCTGCCCACCGAGTAGTTACTGGAGCTTAGAGGGTTGGATGCCGTATATCGGATGCCTGCCCACCGAGTAGTTATTGGATCTTGGAGGGTTGGACGCCGTATAGCGGATGCCTGCTTACCCAGTGTTACTGACCTTAGAGGGTTGGATGCTGGATGCCGTATATCGGATGCCTGCCCATCGAGTAGTTACTGGATCTTGGAGGGTTGGATGCCGTATAGCGGATGCCTGCCCACCGAGTAGTTACGGGATCTTGGGAGTTGGATGCCGTATATCGGATGCCTGTCCACCGAGTATTTACGGGACCTTGGGAGTTGGATGCCGTATAGCGGATGCCTACCCACCGAGTAGTTACTGGACCTTAGAGTGTTGGATGCCGTATATCGGATGCCTGACAACCGAGTAGTTACTGGACCTTGGGGGTTGGATGCCGTGTATCGGATGCCTGCCCACCGAGTAGTTACGGGGCCTTGGGAGTTGGATGCCGTATATCGGATGCCTGCCCACCAAGTAGTTACGGGACCTTGGGAGTTGGATGCCGTATATCGGATGCCTGCCCACCGAGTAGTTACTGGACCTTAGAGGGTTGGATGCCGTATATCGGATGCCTGTCCACCGAGTATTTACGGGACCTTGGGGGTTGGATGCCGTATAGCGGATGCCTGCCAACCGAGTAGTTACTGGATCTTGGAGGGTTGGACGCCGTATAGCGGATGCCTGCTTACCCAGTGTTACTGACCTTAGAGGGTTGGATGCTGGATGCCGTATATCGGATGCCTGCCCACCGAGTAGTTACTGGACCTCAGAGGGTTGGATGCCGTATAGCGGATGCCTGCCCACCGAGTAGTTACGGGACCTTGGGAGTTGGATGCCGTATATCGGATGCCTGCCCACCGAGTAGTTACTGGGCCTTAGAGGGTTGGATGCCGTATATCGGATGCCTGTCACCGAGTATTTACGGGACCTTGGGGGTTGGATGCCGTATAGCGGATGCCTGCCCACCGAGTAGTTACTGGACCTTGGGGGATGGATGCCGTATTTCGGATGCCTGCCCACCGAGTATTTACGGGACCTTGGGGGTTGGATGCCGTATAGCGGATGCCTGCCCACCGAGTAGTTACTGGACCTTAGAGGGTTGGATGCCGTATATCGGATGCCTGCCCACCGAGTAGTTACTGGACCTTAGAGGGTTGGATGCCGTATAGCGGATGCCTGCCCACCGAGTAGTTACTGGATCTTGGAGGGTTGGACGCCGTATAGCGGATGCCTTCCCACCCAGTGTTACTGACCTTAGAGGGTTGGATGCTGGATGCCGTATATCGGATGCCTGCCCACCGGGTAGTTACTGGACCTCAGAGGGTTGGATGCCGTAGAGCGGATGCCTGCCCACCGAGTAGTTTCGGGACCTTCGGAGTTGGATGCCGTATATCGGATGCATGCCCACCGATTAGTTACTGGACCTTGGGGGTTGGATGCCGTATATCGGATGCCTGCCCACCAAGTAGTTACGGGGCCTTGGGGTTGGATGCCGTATATTGGATGCCTGCCCACCCAATAGTTACTGACCTTTGATGGTTGGATGCCGTATATCGGATGCCTGCCCACCGAGTAGTTACTGGACCTTGAAGGGTTGGATGCCGTATATCGGATGCCTGCCCACCGAGTAGTTACTGGACCCTGGAGGGTTGGACGCCGTATAGCGGATGCCTGCCCACCAAGTAGTTACTGGGCCTTGGGGTTGGATGCCGTATATCGGATGCCTGCCCACCGAGTAGTTACTGGCCTTTGATGGTTGGATGCCGTATATTGGATGCCTGCCCACCCAATAGTTACTGACCTTTGATGGTTGGATGCCGTATATCTGATGCCTGCCCACCGAGTAGTTACGGGACCTTAGAGGGTTGGATGCCGTATATCGGATGCCTTCCCACCGAGTAGTTACTGATCTTGGGGGTTGTATGTCGTATAGCGGATGCCTGCCTACCGAGTAGTTACTGGACCTTGGAGGGTTGGACGCCGTATAGCGGATGCCTGCCCACCCAGTAGTTACTTACCTTAGAGGGTTGGATGCCGAATATCAGATGCCTGCCCACCAAGTAGTTACGGGGCCTTGGGGTTGCATGCCGTATATCGGATGACTGCCCACCGAATAGTTACTGACCTTTGATGGTTTGATGCCGTATTTCGGATGCCTGCCCACCAAGTAGTTACTGATCTTTGAGGGTTGGATGCCGTATAGCGGATGCCTGCCCACCGAGTAGTTACTGGACCTTGGAGGGTTGGACGCCGTATAGCGGATGCCTGCCCACCGAGTAATTACTGGACTTTAGAGGGTTGAATGCTGTATATCGGATGCCTTCCCACCGAGTAGTTACTGACCTTGGGGGTTGGATGCCGTATAGCGGATGCCTGCCCACCGAGTAATTACTGGTCCTTAGAGCGTTGGATGCCGTATATCGGATGCCTGCCCACCGAGTAGTTACTGGACCTTAGAGGGTTGGATGCCATATTAGCGGATGCCTTCCCACCGAGTAGTTACTGACCCTTGAGGGTTGGATGCCGCATAGCGGATGCCTGTCCACCGAGTAGTTACTGGACTTTTGAGGGTTGGATGCCGTATATCGGATGCATGCCCACCGATTAGTTACTGGACCTCAGAGGGTTGGATGCCGTATATCGGATGCGTGCCCACCAAGTAGTTACGGGACCTTGGGAGTTGGATGCCGTATATCGGATGCCTGCCCACCGAGTAGTTACTGGACGTTGGGGGTTGGATGCCGTATAGCGGATGCCTGCCCACCGAGTAGTTATGGAACTTTGGAAGTTGGATGCCGTATATCGGATGCCTGCTCCCCGAGTAGTTACTGGACCTTAGAGGGTTGGATGCCGTATATCGGATGCCTGTCCACCGAGTATTTACGGGACCTTGGGGGTTGGATGCCGTATATCGGATGCCTGCCCACCGAGTAGTTACTGGACCTTAGAGGGTTGGATGACGTATATCGGATGCCTGCCCACCGAGTAGTTACTGGACATTTGAGGGTTGGATGTCGTATAGCGGATGCCTGCCTACCGAGTAGTTACTGGATCTTGGAGGGTTGGACGCCGTATAGCGGATGCCTGCTCACCCAGTGTTACTGACCTTAGAGGGTTGGATGCTGGATGCCGTATATCGGATGCCTGCCCACTGAGTAGTTACTGGACCTCAGAGGGTTGGATGCCGTATAGCGGATGCCTGCCAACCGAGTAGTTACTGGATCTTGGAGTGTTGGACGCCGTATAGCGGATGCCTGCCCACCCATTGTTACTTACCTTAGAGGGTTGGATGCTGGATGCCGTATATCGGATGCATGCCCACCGAGTAGTTACTGGACTTTAGAGGGTTGGATGCCGTATATCGGATGCCTGTCCACCGAGTATTTACGGGACCTTGGGAGTTGGATGCCGTATAGCGGATGCCTGCCCACCGAGTAGTTACTGGACCTTAGAGTGTTGGATGCCGTATATCGGATGCCTGCCCATCGAGTAGTTACTGGACCTTGGGGGTTGGATGCCGTGTATCGGATGCCTGCCCACCGAGTAGTTACGGGGCCTTTGGGGTTGGATGCCGTATATCGGATGCCTGCCCACCAAGTAGTTACGGGACCTTGGGAGTTGGATGCCGTATATCGGATGCCTGCCCACCGAGTAGTTACTGGACGTTGGGGGTTGGATGCCGTATAGCGGATGCCTGCCCACCGAGTAGTTATGGAACCTTGGAAGTTGGATGCCGTATATCGGATGCCTGCTCCCCGAGTAGTTACTGGACCTTAGAGGGTTGGATGCCGTATATCGGATGCCTGTCCACCGAGTATTTACGGGACCTTGGGGGTTGGATGCCGTATATCGGATGCCTGCCCACCGAGTAGTTACTGGACCTTAGAGGGTTGGATGACGTATATCGGATGCCTGCCCACCGAGTAGTTACTGGACATTTGAGGGTTGGATGTCGTATAGCGGATGCCTGCCTACCGAGTAGTTACTGGATCTTGGAGGGTTGGACGCCGTATAGCGGATGCCTGCTCACCCAGTGTTACTGACCTTAGAGGGTTGGATGCTGGATGCCGTATATCGGATGCGTGCCCACTGAGTAGTTACTGGACCTCAGAGGGTTGGATGCCGTATAGCGGATGCCTGCCAACCGAGTAGTTACTGGATCTTGGAGTGTTGGGCGCCGTATAGCGGATGCCTGCCCACCCATTGTTACTTACCTTAGAGGGTTGGATGCTGGATGCCGTATATCGGATGCATGCCCACCGAGTAGTTACTGGACTTTAGAGGGTTGGATGCCGTATATCGGATGCCTGTCCACCGAGTATTTACGGGACCTTGGGAGTTGGATGCCGTATAGCGGATGCCTGCCCACCGAGTAGTTACTGGACCTTAGAGTGTTGGATGCCGTATATCGGATGCCTGCCCATCGAGTAGTTACTGGACCTTGGGGGTTGGATGCCGTGTATCGGATGCCTGCCCACCGAGTAGTTACGGGGCCTTTGGGGTTGGATGCCGTATATCGGATGCCTGCCCACCAAGTAGTTACGGGACCTTGGGAGTTGGATGCCGTATATCGGATGCCTGCCCACCGAGTAGTTACTGGAGCTTAGAGGGTTGGATGCCGTATATCGGATGCCTGCCCATCGAGTAGTTACTGGATCTTGGAGGGTTGGATGCCGTATAGCGGATGCCTGCCCACCGAGTAGTTACGGGACCTTTGGAGTTGGATGCCGAATATCGGATGCCTGCCCACCGAGTAGTTACTGGACCTTAGAGGGTTGGATGCCGTATATCGGATGCCTGTCCACCGAGTATTTACGGGACCTTGGGGGTTGGATGCCGTATAGCGGATGCCTGCCCACCGAGTAGTTACTGGACCTTAGAGGGTTGGATGCCGTATATCGGATGCCTGCCCATCGAGTAGTTACTGGACCTTGGGGGTTGGATGCCGTGTATCGGATGCCTGCCCACCGAGTAGTTACGGGGCCTTGGGGGTTGGATGCCGTATATCGGATGCCTGCCCACCAAGTAGTTACTGACCCTTGAGGGTTGGATGCCGTATAGCGGATGCCTGTCCACCGAGTAGTTACTGGACTTTTGAGGGTTGGATGCCGTATATCGGATGCATGCCCACCGATTAGTTACTGGACCTCAGAGGGTTGGATGCCGTATAGCGGATGCCTGTCCACCGAGTAGTTACGGGACCTTGGGAGTTGGATGCCGTATATCGGATGCCTGCCCACCGAGTAGTTACTGGACCTTAGAGGGTTGGATGCCGTATATCGGATGCCTGTCTACCGAGTATTTACGGGACTTTGGGGGTTGGATGCCGTATAGCGGATGCCTGCCCACCGAGTAGTTACTGGACCTTGGGGGTTGGATGCCGTGTATCGGATGCCTGCCCACCGAGTAGTTACGGGGCCTTTGGGGTTGGATGCCGTATATCGGATGCCTGCCCACCAAGTAGTTACGGGACCTTGGGAGTTGGATGCCGTATATCGGATGCCTGCCCACCGAGTAGTTACTGGAGCTTAGAGGGTTGGATGCCGTATATCGGATGCCTGCCCATCGAGTAGTTACTGGATCTTGGAGGGTTGGATGCCGTATAGCGGATGCCTGCCCACCGAGTAGTTACGGGACCTTTGGAGTTGGATGCCGAATATCGGATGCCTGCCCACCGAGTAGTTACTGGACCTTAGAGGGTTGGATGCCGTATATCGGATGCCTGTCCACCGAGTATTTACGGGACCTTGGGGGTTGGATGCCGTATAGCGGATGCCTGCCCACCGAGTAGTTACTGGACCTTAGAGGGTTGGATGCCGTATATCGGATGCCTGCCCATCGAGTAGTTACTGGACCTTGGGGGTTGGATGCCGTGTATCGGATGCCTGCCCACCGAGTAGTTACGGGGCCTTGGGGGTTGGATGCCGTATATCGGATGCCTGCCCACCAAGTAGTTACTGACCCTTGAGGGTTGGATGCCGTATAGCGGATGCCTGTCCACCGAGTAGTTACTGGACTTTTGAGGGTTGGATGCCGTATATCGGATGCATGCCCACCGATTAGTTACTGGACCTCAGAGGGTTGGATGCCGTATAGCGGATGCCTGTCCACCGAGTAGTTACGGGACCTTGGGAGTTGGATGCCGTATATCGGATGCCTGCCCACCGAGTAGTTACTGGACCTTAGAGGGTTGGATGCCGTATATCGGATGCCTGTCTACCGAGTATTTACGGGACTTTGGGGGTTGGATGCCGTATAGCGGATGCCTGCCCACCGAGTAGTTACTGGACCTTAGAGGGTTGGATGACGTATATCGGATGCCTGCCCACCGAGTAGTTACTGGACCTCAGAGGGTTGGATGCCGTATAGCGGATGCCTGCCCACCGAGTAGTTACTGGATCTTGGAGGGTTGGACGCCGTATAGCGGATGCCTGCCCACCCAGTGTTACTGACTTAGAGGGTTGGATGCTGGATGCCGTATATCGGATGCCTGCCCACCGAGTAGTTACTGGACCTCAGAGGGTTGGATGCCGTATAGCGGATGCCTGCCCACCGAGTAGTTACGGGACCTTGGGAGTTGGATGCCGTATATCGGATGCCTGCCCACCGAGTAGTTACTGGACCTTAGAGTGTTGGATGCCGTATATCGGATGCCTGCCCATCGAGTAGTTACTGGACCTTGGGGGTTGGATGCCGTGTATCGGATGCCTGCCCACCGAGTAGTTACGGGGCCTTTGGGGTTGGATGCCGTATATCGGATGCCTGCCCACCAAGTAGTTACGGGACCTTGGGAGTTGGATGCCGTATATCGGATGCCTGCCCACCGAGTAGTTACTGGACGTTGGGGGTTGGATGCCGTATAGCGGATGCCTGCCCACCGAGTAGTTATGGAACCTTGGAAGTTGGATGCCGTATATCGGATGCCTGCTCACCGAGTAGTTACTGGACCTTAGAGGGTTGGATGCCGTATATCGGATGCCTGTCCACCGAGTATTTACGGGACCTTGGGGGTTTTGGATGCCGTATAGCGGATGCCTGCCCACCGAGTAGTTACTGGACCTTAGAGGGTTGGATGACGTATATCGGATGCCTGCCCACCGAGTAGTTACTGGACATTTGAGGGTTGGATGTCGTATAGCGGATGCCTCCCCACCGAGTAGTTACGGGATCTTGGAGGGTTGGACGCCGTATGGCGGATGCCTGCTCACCCAGTGTTACTGACCTTAGAGGGTTGGATGCTGGATGCCGTATATCGGATGCCTGCCCACCGAGTAGTTACTGGACCTCAGAGGGTTGGATGCCGTATAGCGGATGCCTGCCAACCGAGTAGTTACTGGATCTTGGAGTGTTGGACGCCGTATAGCGGATGCCTGCCCACCCATTGTTACTTACCTTAGAGGGTTGGATGCTGGATGCCGTATATCGGATGCATGCCCACCGAGTAGTTACTGGACTTTAGAGGGTTGGATGCCGTATATCGGATGCCTGTCCACCGAGTATTTACGGGACCTTGGGGGTTGGATGCCGTATAGCGGATGCCTGCCCACCGAGTAGTTACTGGACCTTAGAGTGTTGGATGCCGTATATCGGATGCCTGCCCATCGAGTAGTTACTGGACCTTGGGGGTTGGATGCCGTGTATCGGATGCCTGCCCACCGAGTAGTTACGGGGCCTTTGGGGTTGGATGCCGTATATCGGATGCCTGCCCACCAAGTAGTTACGGGACCTTGGGAGTTGGATGCCGTATATCGGATGCCTGCCCACCGAGTAGTTACTGGAGCTTAGAGGGTTGGATGCCGTATATCGGATGCCTGCCCACCGAGTAGTTACTGGATCTTGGAGGGTTGGACGCCGTATAGCGGATGCCTGCTTACCCAGTGTTACTGACCTTAGAGGGTTGGATGCCGTATATCGGATGCCTGCCGATCGAGTAGTTACTGGACCTTGGGGGTTGGATGCCGTGTATCGGATGCCTGCCCACCGAGTAGTTACGGGGCCTTGGGGGTTGGATGCCGTATATCGGATGCCTGCCCACGAAGTAGTTACTGACCCTTGAGGGTTGGATGCCGTATAGCGGATGCCTGTCCACCGAGTAGTTACTGGACTTTTGAGGGTTGGATGCCGTATATCGGATGCATGCCCACCGATTAGTTACTGGACCTCAGAGGGTTGGATGCCGTATAGCGGATGCCTGTCCACCGAGTAGTTACGGGACCTTGGGAGTTGGATGCCGTATATCGGATGCCTGCCCACCGAGTAGTTACTGGACCTTAGAGGGTTGGATGCCGTATATCGGATGCCTGTCTACCGAGTATTTACGGGACTTTGGGGGTTGGATGCCGTATAGCGGATGCCTGCCCACCGAGTAGTTACTGGACCTTAGAGGGTTGGATGACGTATATCGGATGCCTGCCCACCGAGTAGTTACTGGACCTCAGAGGGTTGGATGCCGTATAGCGGATGCCTGCCCACCGAGTAGTTACTGGATCTTGGAGGGTTGGACGCCGTATAGCGGATGCCTGCCCACCCAGTGTTACTGACTTAGAGGGTTGGATGCTGGATGCCGTATATCGGATGCCTGCCCACCGAGTAGTTACTGGACCTCAGAGGGTTGGATGCCGTATAGCGGATGCCTGCCCACCGAGTAGTTACGGGACCTTGGGAGTTGGATGCCGTATATCGGATGCCTGCCCACCGAGTAGTTACTGGACCTTAGAGTGTTGGATGCCGTATATCGGATGCCTGCCCATCGAGTAGTTACTGGACCTTGGGGGTTGGATGCCGTGTATCGGATGCCTGCCCACCGAGTAGTTACGGGGCCTTTGGGGTTGGATGCCGTATATCGGATGCCTGCCCACCAAGTAGTTACGGGACCTTGGGAGTTGGATGCCGTATATCGGATGCCTGCCCACCGAGTAGTTACTGGACGTTGGGGGTTGGATGCCGTATAGCGGATGCCTGCCCACCGAGTAGTTATGGAACCTTGGAAGTTGGATGCCGTATATCGGATGCCTGCTCACCGAGTAGTTACTGGACCTTAGAGGGTTGGATGCCGTATATCGGATGCCTGTCCACCGAGTATTTACGGGACCTTGGGGGTTTTGGATGCCGTATAGCGGATGCCTGCCCACCGAGTAGTTACTGGACCTTAGAGGGTTGGATGACGTATATCGGATGCCTGCCCACCGAGTAGTTACTGGACATTTGAGGGTTGGATGTCGTATAGCGGATGCCTGCCCACCGAGTAGTTACTGGATCTTGGAGGGTTGGACGCCGTATAGCGGATGCCTGCTCACCCAGTGTTACTGACCTCAGAGGGTTGGATGCTGGATGCCGTATATCGGATGCCTGCCCACCGAGTAGTTACTGGACCTCAGAGGGTTGGATGCCGTATAGCGGATGCCTGCCAACCGAGTAGTTACTGGATCTTGGAGTGTTGGACGCCGTATAGCGGATGCCTGCCCACCCATTGTTACTTACCTTAGAGGGTTGGATGCTGGATGCCGTATATCGGATGCATGCCCACCGAGTAGTTACTGGACTTTAGAGGGTTGGATGCCGTATATCGGATGCCTGTCCACCGAGTATTTACGGGACCTTGGGGGTTGGATGCCGTATAGCGGATGCCTGCCCACCGAGTAGTTACTGGACCTTAGAGTGTTGGATGCCGTATATCGGATGCCTGCCCATCGAGTAGTTACTGGACCTTGGGGGTTGGATGCCGTGTATCGGATGCCTGCCCACCGAGTAGTTACGGGGCCTTTGGGGTTGGATGCCGTATATCGGATGCCTGCCCACCAAGTAGTTACGGGACCTTGGGAGTTGGATGCCGTATATCGGATGCCTGCCCACCGAGTAGTTACTGGAGATTAGAGGGTTGGATGCCGTATATCGGATGCCTGCCCACCGAGTAGTTACTGGATCTTGGAGGGTTGGACGCCGTATAGCGGATGCCTGCTTACCCAGTGTTACTGACCTTAGAGGGTTGGATGCCGTATATCGGATGCCTGCCCATCGAGTAGTTACTGGACCTTGGGGGTTGGATGCCGTGTATCGGATGCCTGCCCACCGAGTAGTTACGGGGCCTTGGGGGTTGGATGCCGTATATCGGATGCCTGCCCACCAAGTAGTTACTGACCCTTGAGGTTTGGATGCCGTATAGCGGATGCCTGTCCACCGAGTAGTTACTGGACTTTTGAGGGTTGGATGCCGTATATCGGATGCATGCCCACCGATTAGTTACTGGACCTCAGAGGGTTGGATGCCGTATAGCGGATGCCTGTCCACCGAGTAGTTACGGGACCTTGGGAGTTGGATGCCGTATATCGGATGCCTGCCCACCGAGTAGTTACTGGACCTTAGAGGGTTGGATGCCGTATATCGGATGCCTGTCTACCGAGTATTTACGGGACTTTGGGGGTTGGATGCCGTATAGCGGATGCCTGCCCACCGAGTAGTCACGGAACCTTGGGAGTTGGATGCCGTATATCGGATGCCTGCTCACCGAGTAGTTACTGGACCTTAGAGGGTTGGATGCCGTATATCGGATGCCTGGCCACCGAGTATTTACGGGACCTTGGGGGTTGGATGTCGTATAGCGGATGCCTGCCCACCGAGTAGTTACTGGACCTTAGAGGGTTGGATGACGTATATCGGATGCCTGCCCACCGAGTAGTTACTGGACCTCAGAGGGTTGGATGCCGTATAGCGGATGCCTGCCCACCGAGTAGTTACTGGATCTTGGAGGGTTGGACGCCGTATAGCGGATGCCTGCCCACCCAGTGTTACTGACTTAGAGGGTTGGATGCTGGATGCCGTATATCGGATGCCTGCCCACCGAGTAGTTACTGGACCTCAGAGGGTTGGATGCCGTATAGCGGATGCCTGCCCACCGAGTAGTTACGGGACCTTGGGAGTTGGATGCCGTATATCGGATGCCTGCCCACCGAGTAGTTACTGGACCTTAGAGGGTTGGATGCCGTATATCGGATGCCTGTCCACCGAGTATTTACGGGACCTTGGGGGTTGGATGCCGTATAGCGGATGCCTGCCCACCGAGTAGTTACGGGACCTTTGGAGTTGGATGCCGAATATTGGATGCCTGCCCACCGAGTAGTTACTGGACCTTAGAGGGTTGGATGCCGTATATCGGATGCCTGTCCACCGAGTATGTACGGGACCTTGGGGGTTGGATGCCGTATAGCGGATGCCTGCCCACCGAGTAGTTACTGGACCTTAGAGGGTTGGATGCCGTATATCGGATGCCTGCCCATCGAGTAGTTACTGGACCTTGGGGGTTGGATGCCGTGTATCGGATGCCTGCCCACCGAGTAGTTACGGGGCCTTGGGGGTTGGATGCCGTATATCGGATGCCTGCCCACCAAGTAGTTACTGACCCTTGAGGGTTGGATGCCGTATAGCGGATGCCTGACCACCGAGTAGTTACTGGACTTTTGAGGGTTGGATGCCGTATATCGGATGCATGCCCACCGATTAGTTACTGGACCTCATAGGGTTGGATGCCGTATAGCGGATGCCTGCCCACCGAGTAGTTACGGGACCTTGGGAGTTGGACGCCGTATAGCGGATGCCTGCCCACCCAGTGTTACTGACTTAGAGGGTTGGATGCTGGATGCCGTATATCGGATGCCTGCCCACCGAGTAGTTACTGGACCTCAGAGGGTTGGATGCCGTATAGCGGATGCCTGCCCACCGAGTAGTTACGGGACCTTGGGAGTTGGATGCCGTATATCGGATGCCTGCCCACCGAGTAGTTACTGGACCTTAGAGTGTTGGATGCCGTATATCGGATGCCTGCCCATCAAGTAGTTACTGGACCTTGGGGGTTGGATGCCGTGCATCGGATGCCTGCCCACCGAGTAGTTACGGGGCCTTTGGGGTTGGATGCCGTATATCGGATGCCTGCCCACCAAGTAGTTACGGGACCTTGGGAGTTGGATGCCGTATATCGGATGCCTGCCCACCGAGTAGTTACTGGACGTTGGGGGTTGGATGCCGTATAGCGGATGCCTGCCCACCGAGTAGTTATGGAACCTTGGAAGTTGGATGCCGTATATCGGATGCCTGCTCACCGAGTAGTTACTGGACCTTAGAGGGTTGGATGCCGTATATCGGATGCCTGTCCACCGAGTATTTACGGGACCTTGGGGGTTGGATGCCGTATAGCGGATGCCTGCCCACCGAGTAGTTACTGGACCTTAGAGGGTTGGATGACGTATATCGGATGCCTGCCCACCGAGTAGTTACTGGACATTTGAGGGTTGGATGTCGTATAGCGGATGCCTGCCCACCGAGTAGTTACTGGATCTTGGAGGGTTGGACGCCGTATAGCGGATGCCTGCTCACCCAGTGTTACTGACCTTAGAGGGTTGGATGCTGGATGCCGTATATCGGATGCCTGCCCACCGAGTAGTTACTGGACCTCAGAGGGTTGGATGCCGTATAGCGGATGCCTGCCAACCGAGTAGTTACTGGATCTTGGAGTGTTAGACGCCGTATAGCGGATGCCTGCCCACCCATTGTTACTTACCTTAGAGGGTTGGATGCTGGATGCCGTATATCGGATGCATGCCCACCGAGTAGTTACTGGACTTTAGAGGGTTGGATGCCGTATATCGGATGCCTGTCCACCGAGTATTTACGGGACCTTGGGGGTTGGATGCCGTATAGCGGATGCCTGCCCACCGAGTAGTTACTGGACCTTAGAGTGTTGGATGCCGTATATCGGATGCCTGCCCATCGAGTAGTTACTGGACCTTGGGGGTTGGATGCCGTGTATCGGATGCCTGCCCACCGAGTAGTTACGGGGCCTTTGGGGTTGGATGCCGTATATCGGATGCCTGCCCACCAAGTAGTTACGGGACCTTGGGAGTTGGATGCCGTATATCGGATGTCTGCCCACCGAGTAGTTACTGGAGCTTAGAGGGTTGGATGCCGTATATCGGATGCCTGCCCACCGAGTAGTTACTGGATCTTGGAGGGTTGGACGCCGTATAGCGGATGCCTGCTTACCCAGTGTTACTGACCTTAGAGGGTTGGATGCCGTATATCGGATGCCTGCCCATCGAGTAGTTACTGGACCTTGGGGGTTGGATGCCGTGTATCGGATGCCTGCCCACCGAGTAGTTACGGGGCCTTGGGGGTTGGATGCCGTATATCGGATGCCTGCCCACCAAGTAGTTACTGACCCTTGAGGGTTGGATGCCGTATAGCGGATGCCTGTCCACCGAGTAGTTACTGGACTTTTGAGGGTTGGATGCCGTATATCGGATGCATGCCCACCGATTAGTTACTGGACCTCAGAGGGTTGGATGCCGTATAGCGGATGCCTGTCCACCGAGTAGTTACGGGACCTTGGGAGTTGGATGCCGTATATCGGATGCCTGCCCACCGATTAGTTACTGGACCTTAGAGGGTTGGATGCCGTATATCGGATGCCTGTCTACCGAGTATTTACGGGACTTTGGGGGTTGGATGCCGTATAGCGGATGCCTGCCCACTGAGTAGTCACGGAACCTTGGGAGTTGGATGCCGTATATCGGATGCCTGCTCACCGAGTAGTTACTGGACCTTAGAGGGTTGGATGCCGTATATCGGATGCCTGGCCACCGAGTATTTACGGGACCTTGGGGGTTGGATGTCGTATAGCGGATGCCTGCCCACCGAGTAGTTACTGGACCTTAGAGGGTTGGATGACGTATATCGGATGCCTGCCCACCGAGTAGTTACTGGACCTCAGAGGGTTGGATGCCGTATAGCGGATGCCTGCCCACCGAGTAGTTACTGGATCTTGGAGGGTTGGACGCCGTATAGCGGATGCCTGCCTACCCAGTGTTACTGACTTAGAGGGTTGGATGCTGGATGCCGTATATCGGATGCCTGCCCACCGAGTAGTTACTGGACCTCAGAGGGTTGGATGCCGTATAGCGGATGCCTGCCCACCGAGTAGTTACGGGACCTTGGGAGTTGGATGCCGTATATCGGATGCCTGCCCACCGAGTAGTTACTGGACCTTAGAGGGTTGGATGCCGTATATCGGATGCCTGCCCATCGAGTAGTTACTGGACCTTGGGGGTTGGATGCCGTGTATCGGATGCCTGCCCACCGAGTAGTTACGGGGCCTTGGGGGTTGGATGCCGTATATCGGATGCCTGCCCACCAAGTAGTTACTGACCCTTGAGGGTTGGATGCCGTATAGCGGATGCCTGTCCACCGAGTAGTTACTGGACTTTTGAGGGTTGGATGCCGTATATCGGATGCATGCCCACCGATTAGTTACTGGACCTCATAGGGTTGGATGCCGTATAGCGGATGCCTGTCCACCGAGTAGTTACGGGACCTTGGGAGTTGGATGCAGTATATCGGATGCCTGCCCACCGAGTAGTTACTGGACGTTGGGGGTTGGATGCCGTATAGCAGATGCCTGCCCACCGAGTAGTTAGGGAACCTTGGGAGTTGGATGCCGTATATCGGATGCCTGCTCACCGAGTAGTTACTGGACCTTAGAGGGTTGGATGCCGTATATCGGATGCCTGTCCACCGGGTATTTACGGGACCTTGGGGGTTGGATGCCGTATAGCGGATGCCTGCCCACCGAGTAGTTACTGGACCTTAGAGGGTTGGATGACGTATATCGGATGCCTGCCCACCGAGTAGTTACTGGACATTTGAGGGTTGGATGTCGTATAGCGGATGCCTGCCTACCGAGTAGTTACTGGATCTTGGAGGGTTGGACGCCGTATAGCGGATGCCTGCTCACCCAGTGTTACTGACCTTAGAGGGTTGGATGCTGGATGCCGTATATCGGATGCATGCCCACCGAGTAGTTACTGGACCTTAGAGGGTTGGATGCCGTATATCGGATGCCTGTCCACCGAGTATTTACGGGACCTTGGGGGTTGGATGCCGTATAGCGGATGCCTGCCCACCGAGTAGTTACTGGACCTTAGAGTGTTGGATGCCGTATATCGGATGCCTGCCCATCGAGTAGTTACTGGACCTTGGGGGTTGGATGCCGTGTATCGGATGCCTGCCCACCGAGTAGTTACGGGGCCTTTGGGGTTGGATGCCGTATATCGGATGCCTGCCCACCAAGTAGTTACGGGACCTTGGGATTTGGATGCCGTATATCGGATGCCTGCCCACCGAGTAGTTACTGGAGCTTAGAGGGTTGGATGCCGTATATCGGATGCCTGCCCACCGAGTAGTTACTGGAACTTGGAGGGTTGGACGCCGTATAGCGGATGCCTGCTTACCCAGTGTTACTGACCTTAGAGGGTTGGATGCTGGATGCCGTATATCAGATGCCTGCCCATCGAGTAGTTACTGGATCTTGAAGGGTTGGATGCCGTATAGCGGATGCCTGCCCACCGAGTAGTTACGGGACCTTAGAGGGTTGGATGCCGTATATCAGATGCCTTCCCACCGAGTAGTTACTGACCTTGGGAGTTGGATGCCGTATATCGGATGCCTGTCCACCGAGTATTTACGGGACCTTCGGAGTTGGATGCCGTATAGCGGATGCCTACCCACCGAGTAGTTACTGGACCTTAGAGGGTTGGATGCCGTATATCGGATGCCTGAAAACCGAGTAGTTACTGGACCTTGGGGGTTGGATGCCGTGTATCGGATGCCTGCCCACCGAGTAGTTACGGGGCCTTGGGGGTTGGATGCCGTATATCGGATGCCTGCCCACCAAGTAGTTACGGGACCTTGGGAGTTGGATGCCGTATATCGGATGCCTGCCCACCGAGTAGTTACTGGACCTTAGAGGGTTGGATGCCGTATATCGGATGCCTGTCCACCGAGTATTTACGGGACCTTGGGGGTTGGATGCCGTATAGCGGATGCCTGCCCACCGAGTAGTTACGGAACCTTGGGAGTTGGATGCCGTATATCGGATGCCTGCCCACCGAGTAGTTACTGGACCTTAGAGGGTTGGATGCCGTATATCGGATGCCTGTCCACCGAGTATTTACGGGATCTTGGGGGTTGGATGCCGTATAGCGGATGCCTGCCAACCGAGTAGTTACTGGATCTTGGAGGGTTGGACGCCGTATAGCGGATGCCTGCTTACCCAGTGTTACTGACCTTAGAGGGTTGGATGCTGGATGCCGTATATCGGATGCCTGCCCACCGAGTAGTTACTGGACCTCAGAGGGTTGGATGCCGTATAGCGGTTGCCTGCCCACCGAGTAGTTACGGGACCTTGGGAGTTGGATGCCGTATATCGGATGCCTGCCCACCGAGTAGTTACTGGGCCTTAGAGGGTTGGATGCCGTATATCGGATGCCTGTTACCGAGTATTTACGGGACCTTGGGGGTTGGATGCCGTATAGCGGATGCCAGCCCACCGAGTAGTTACTGGACCTTGGGGGATGGATGCCGTATATCGGATGCCTGCCCACCGAGTATTTACGGGACCTTGGGGGTTGGATGCCGTATAGCGGATGCCTGCCCACCGAGTAGTTACTGGACCTTAGAGGGTTGGATGCCGTATATCGGATGCCTGCCCACCGAGTAGTTACTGGACCTTAGAGGGTTGGATGCCGTATAGCGGATGCCTGCCCACCGAGTAGCTACTGGATCTTAGAGGGTTGGATGCCGTATATCGGATGCCTGCCCACCGAGTAGTTACTGGACCTTAGAGGGTTGGATGCCGTATATCGGATGCCTGCCCACCGGGTAGTTACTGGACCTCAGAGGGTTGGATGCCGTAGAGCGGATGCCTGCCCACCGAGTAGTTTCGGGACCTTCGGAGTTGGATGCCGTATATCGGATGCATGCCCACCGATTAGTTACTGGACGTTGGGGGTTGGCTGCCGTATATCGGATGCCTGCCCACCAAGTAGTTACGGGGCCTTGGGGTTGGATGCCGTATATTGGATGCCTGCCCACCCAATAGGTACTGACCTTTGATGGTTGGATGCCGTATATCGGATGCCTGCCCACCGAGTAGTTACTGGACCTTGAAGGGTTGGATGCCGTATATCGGATGCCTGCCCACCGAGTAGTTACTGGACCCTGGAGGGTTGGACGCCGTATAGCGGATGCCTGCCCACCAAGTAGTTACGGGGCCTTGGGGTTGGATGCCGTATATCGGATGCCTGCCCACCGAGTAGTTACTGGCCTTTGATGGTTGGATGCCGTATATTGGATGCCTGCCCACCCAATAGTTACTGACCTTTGATGGTTGGATGCCGTATATCGGATGCCTGCCCACCGAGTAGTTACGGGACCTTAGAGGGTTGGATGCCGTATATCGGATGCCTTCCCACCGAGTAGTTACTGATCTTGGGGGTTGTATGTCGTATAGCGGATGCCTGCCTACCGAGTAGTTACTGGACCTTGGAGGGTTGGACGCCGTATAGCGGATGCCTGCCCACCCAGTAGTTACTTACCTTAGAGGGTTGGATGCCGAATATCAGAAGCCTGCCTACCAAGTAGTTACGGGGCCTTGGGGTTGCATGCCGTATATCGAAAGCCTGCCCACCGAATAGTTACTGACCTTTGATGGTTTGATGCCGTATGTCGGATGCCTGCCCACCAAGTAGTTACTGATCTTTGAGGGTTGGATGCCGTATAGCGGATGCCTGCCCACCGAGTAATTACTGGACTTTAGAGGGTTGAATGCTGTATATCGGATGCCTTCCCACCGAGTAGTTACTGACCTTGGGGGTTGGATGCCGTATAGCGGATGCCTGCCCACCGAGTAATTACTGGTCCTTAGAGGGTTTGATGCCGTATATCGGATGCCTGCCCACCGAGTAGTTACTGGACCTTAGAGGGTTGGATGCCATATAGCGGATGCCTTCCCACCGAGTAGTTACTGGACCTTAGAGTGTTGGATGCCGTATATCGGATGCCTGCCCATCGAGTAGTTACTGGACCTTGGGGGTTGGATGCCGTGTATCGGATGCCTGCCAACCGAGTAGTTACGGGGCCTTTGGGGTTGGATGCCGTATATCGGATGCCTGCCCACCAAGTAGTTACGGGACCTTGGGAGTTGGATGCCGTATATCGGATGCCTGCCCACCGAGTAGTTACTGGAGCTTAGAGGGTTGGATGCCGTATATCGGATGCCTGCCCACCGAGTAGTTACTGGATCTTGGAGGGTTGGACGCCGTATAGCGGATGCCTGCTTACCCAGTGTTACTGACCTTAGAGGGTTGGATGCTGGATGCCGTATATCGGATGCCTGCCCATCGAGTAGTTACTGGATCTTGGAGGGTTGGATGCCGTATAGCGGATGCCTGCCCACCGAGTAGTTACGGGACCTTTGGAGTTGGATGCCGAATATCGGATGCCTGCCCACCGAGTAGTTACTGGACCTTAGAGGGTTGGATGCCGTATATCGGATGCCTGTCCACCGAGTATTTACGGGACCTTGGGGGTTGGATGCCGTATAGCGGATGCCTGCCCACCGAGTAGTTACTGGACCTTAGAGGGTTGGATGCCGTATATCGGATGCCCGCTCACCGAGTAGTTACTGGACCTTAGAGGGTTGGATGCCGTATATCGGATGCCTGGCCACCGAGTATTTACGGGACCTTGGGGGTTGGATGTCGTATAGCGGATGCCTGCCCACCGAGTAGTTACTGGACCTTAGAGGGTTGGATGACGTATATCTGATGCCTGCCCACCGAGTAGTTACTGGACCTCAGAGGGTTGGATGCCGTATAGCGGATGCCTGCCCACCGAGTAGTTACTGGATCTTGGAGGGTTGGACGCCGTATAGCGGATGCCTGCCCACCCAGTGTTACTGACTTAGAGGGTTGGATGCTGGATGCCGTATATTGGATGCCTGCCCACCGAGTAGTTACTGGACCTCAGAGGGTTGGATGCCGTATAGCGGATGCCTGCCCACCGAGTAGTTACGGGACCTTGGGAGTTGGATGCCGTATATCGGATGCCTGCCCACCGAGTAGTTACTGGACCTTAGAGGGTTGGATGCCGTATATCGGATGCCTGTCCACCGAGTATTTACGGGACCTTGGGGGTTGGATGCCGTATAGCGGATGCCAGCCCACCGAGTAGTTACGGGACCTTTGGAGTTGGATGCCGAATATTGGATGCCTGCCCACCGAGTAGTTACTGGACCTTAGAGGGTTGGATGCCGTATATCGGATGCCTGTCCACCGAGTATGTACGGGACCTTGGGGGTTGGATGCCGTTTTGCGGATGCCTGCCCACCGAGTAGTTACTGGACCTTAGAGGGTTGGATGCCGTATATCGGATGCCTGCCCATCGAGTAGTTACTGGACCTTGGGGGTTGGATGCCGTGTATCGGATGCCTGCCCACCGAGTAGTTACTGGACTTTTGAGGGTTGGATGCCGTATATTGGATGCATGCCCACCGATTAGTTACTGGACCTCAGAGGGTTGGATGCCGTATAGCGGATGCCTGTCCACCGAGTAGTTACTGGACTTTTGAGGGTTGGATGCCGTATATCGGATGCATGCCCACCGAGTAGTTACTGGACGTTGGGGGTTGGATGCCGTATAGCGGATGCCTGCCCACCGAGTAGTTATGGAACCTTGGGAGTTGGATGCCGTATATCGGATGCCTGCCCACCGAGTTGTTACTGGACCTTAGAGGGTTGGATGCCGTATATCGGATGCCTGTCCACCGAGTATTTACGGGACCTTGGGGGTTGGATGCCGTATAGCGGATGCCTGCCCACCGAGTAGTTACTGGACCTTAGAGGGTTGGATGCCGTATATCGGATGCCTGCCCATCGAGTAGTTACTGGACCTTGGGGGTTGGATGCCGTGTATCGGATGCCTGCCCACCGAGTAGTTACGGGGCCTTGGGGGTTGGATGCCGTATATCGGATGCCTGCCCACCAAGTAGTTACTGACCCTTGAGGGTTGGGTGCCGTATAGCGGATACCTGTCCACCGAGTAGTTACTGGACTTTTGAGGGTTGGATGCCGTATATCGGATGCATGCCCACCGATTAGTTACTGGACCTCAGAGGGTTGGATGCCGTATAGCGGATGCCTGTCCACCGAGTAGTTACGGGACCTTGGGAGTTGGATGCCGTATATCGGATGCCTGCCCACCGAGTAGTTACTGGACCTTAGAGGGTTGGATGCCGTATATCGGATGCCTGTCTACCGAGTATTTACGGGACCTTGGGGGTTGGATGCCGTATATCGGATGCCTGCCCACCGAGTAGTTACTGGACCTTAGAGGGTTGGATGCCGTATATCGGATGGCTGTCCACCGAGTATTTACGGGACCTTGGGGGTTGGATGCCGTATAGCGGATGCCTGCCCACCGAGTAGTTACGGGACCTTTGGAGTTGGATGCCGAATATTGGATGCCTGCCCACCGAGTAGTTACTGGACCTTAGAGGGTTGGATGCCGTGTATCGGATGCCTGCCCACCGAGTAGTTACGGGGCCTTGGGGGTTGGATGCCGTATATCGGATGCCTGCCCACCAAGTAGTTACTGACCCTTGAGGGTTGGATGCCGTATAGCGGATGCCTGTCCACCGAGTAGTTACTGGACTTTTGAGGGTTGGATGCCGTATATCGGATGCATGCCCACCGATTAGTTACTGGACCTCAGAGGGTTGGATGCCGTATAGCGGATGCCTGTCCACCGAGTAGATACGGGACCTTGGGAGTTGGATGCCGTATATCGGATGCCTGCCCACCGAGTAGTTACTGGACCTTAGAGGGTTGGATGCCGTATATCGGATGCCTGCCCTTCGAGTAGTTACGGGGCCTTGGGGGTTGGATGCCGTATATCGGATGCCTGCCCACCAAGTAGTTACTGACCCTTGAGGGTTGGATGCCGTATAGCGGATGCCTGTCCACCGAGTAGTTACTGAACTTTTGAGGGTTGGATGCCGTATATCGGATGCCTGTCCACCGAGTATTTACGGGACCTTGGGGGTTGGATGCCGTATAGCGGATGCCTGCCCACCGAGTAGTTACGGGACCTTTGGAGTTGGATGCCGAATATTGGATGCCTGCCCACCGAGTAGTTACTAGACCTTAGAGGGTTGGATGCCGTATATCGGATGCCTGTCCACCGAGTATGTACGGGACCTTGGGGGTTGGATGCCGTTTTGCGGATGCCTGCCCACCGAGTAGTTACTGGACCTTAGAGGGTTGGATGCCGTATATCGGATGCCTGCCCATCGAGTAGTTACTGGACCTTGTGGGTTGGATGCCGTGTATCGGATGCCTGCCCACCGAGTAGTTACGGGGCCTTGGGGGTTGGATGCCGTATATCGGATGCCTGCCCACCAAGTAGTTACTGACCCTTGAGGGTTGGATGCCGTATAGCGGATGCCTGTCCACCGAGTAGTTACTGGACTTTTGAGGGTTGGATGCCGTATATCGGATGCATGCCCACCGATTAGTTACTGGACCTCAGAGGGTTGGATGCCGTATAGCGGATGCCTGTCCACCGAGTAGTTACGGGACCTTGGGAGTTGGATGCCGTATATCGGATGCCTGCCCACCGAGTAGTTACTGGACCTTAGAGGGTTGGATGCCGTATATCGGATGCCTGCCCATCGAGTAGTTACGGGGCCTTGGGGGTTGGATGCCGTATATCGGATGCCTGCCCACCAAGTAGTTACTGACCCTTGAGGGTTGGATGCCGTATAGCGGATGCCTGTCCACCGAGTAGTTACTGGACTTTTGAGGGTTGGATGCCGTATATCGGATGCATGCCCACCGATTAGTTACTGGACCTCAGAGGGTTGGATGCCGTATAGCGGATGCCTGTCCACCGAGTAGTTACTGGACTTTTGAGGGTTGGATGCCGTATATCGGATGCATGCCCACCGAGTAGTTACTGGACGTTGGGGGTTGGATGCCGTATAGCGGATGCCTGCCCACCGAGTAGTAATGGAACCTTGGGAGTTGGATGCCGCATATCGGATGCCTGCCCACCGAGTAGTTACTGGACCTTAGAGGGTTGGATGCCGTATATCGGATGCCTGTCCACCGAGTATTTACGGGACCTTGGGGGTTGGATGCCGTATAGCGGATGCCTGCCCACCGAGTAGTTACTGGACCTTAGAGGGTTGGATGCCGTATATCGGATGCCTGCCCATCGAGTAGTTACTGGACCTTGGGGGTTGGATGCCGTGTATCGGATGCCTGCCCACCAAGTAGTTACGGGGCCTTGGGGGTTGGATGCCGTATATCGGATGCCTGCCCACCAAGTAGTTACTGACCCTTGAGGGTTGGGTGCCGTATAGCGGATACCTGTCCACCGAGTAGTTACTGGACTTTTGAGGGTTGGATGCCGTATATCGGATGCATGCCCACCGATTAGTTACTGGACCTCAGAGGGTTGGATGCCGTATAGCGGATGCCTGTCCACCGAGTAGTTACGGGACCTTGGGAGTTGGATGCCGTATATCGGATGCCTGCCCACCGAGTAGTTACTGGACCTTAGAGGGTTGGATGCCGTATATCGGATGCCTGCCCATCGAGTAGTTACTGGGCCTTGGGGGTTGGATGCCGTATATCGGATGCCTGCCCACCAAGTAGTTACTGACCCTTGAGGGTTGGATGCCGTATAGCGGATGCCTGTCCACCGAGTAGTTACTGGACTTTTGAGGGTTGGATGCCGTATATCGGATGCCTGTCCACCGAGTATTTACGGGACCTTGGGTGTTGGATGCCGTATAGCGGATGCCTGCCCACCGAGTAGTTACGGGACCTTTGGAGTTGGATGCCGAATATTGGATGCCTGCCCACCGAGTAGTTACTAGACCTTAGAGGGTTGGATGCCGTATATCGGATGCCTGTCCACCGAGTATGTACGGGACCTTGGGGGTTGGATGCCGTTTTGCGGATGCCTGCCCACCGAGTAGTTACTGGACCTTAGAGGGTTGGATGCCGTATATCGGATGCCTGCCCATCGAGTAGTTACTGGACCTTGGGGGTTGGATGCCGTGTATCGGATGCCTGCCCACCGAGTAGTTACGGGGCCTTGGGGGTTGGATGCCGTATATCGGATGCCTGCCCACCAAGTAGTTACTGACCCTTGAGGGTTGGATGCCGTATAGCGGATGCCTATCCACCGAGTAGTTACTGGACTTTTGAGGGTTGGATGCCGTATATCGGATGCATGCCCACCGATTATTTACTGGACCTCAGAGGGTTGGATGCCGTATAGCGGATGCCTGTCCACCGAGTAGTTACGGGACCTTGGGAGTTGGATGCCGTATATCGGATGCCTGCCCACCGAGTAGTTACTGGACCTTAGAGGGTTGGATGCCGTATATCGGATGCCTGCCCATCGAGTAGTTACGGGGCCTTGGGGGTTGGATGCCGTATATCGGATGCCTGCCCACCAAGTAGTTACTGACCCTTGAGGGTTGGATGCCGTATAGCGGATGCCTGTCCACCGAGTAGTTACTGGACTTTTGAGGGTTGGATGCCGTATATCGGATGCATGCCCACCGATTAGTTACTGGACCTCAGAGGGTTGGATGCCGTATAGCGGATGCCTGTCCACCGAGTAGTTACTGGACTTTTGAGGGTTGGATGCCGTATATCGGATGCATGCCCACCGAGTAGTTACTGGACGTTGGGGGTTGGATGCCGTATAGCGGATGCCTGCCCACCGAGTAGTTATGGAACCTTGGGAGTTGGATGCCGTATATCGGATGCCTGCCCACCGAGTTGTTACTGGACCTTAGAGGGTTGGATGCCGTATATCGGATGCCTGTCCACCGAGTATTTACGGGACCTTGGGGGTTGGATGCCGTATAGCGGATGCCTGCCCACCGAGTAGTTACTGGACCTTAGAGGGTTGGATGCCGTATATCGGATGCCTGCCCATCGAGTAGTTACTGGACCTTGGGGGTTGGATGCCGTGTATCGGATGCCTGCCCACCGAGTAGTTACGGGGCCTTGGGGGTTGGATGCCGTATATCGGATGCCTGCCCACCAAGTAGTTACTGACCCTTGAGGGTTGGGTGCCGTATAGCGGATACCTGTGCACCGAGTAGTTACTGGACTTTTGAGGGTTGGATGCCGTATATCGGATGCATGCCCACCGATTAGTTACTGGACCTCAGAGGGTTGGATGCCGTATAGCGGATGCCTGTCCACCGAGTAGTTACGGGACCTTGGGAGTTGGATGCCGTATATCGGATGCCTGCCCACCGAGTAGTTACTGGACCTTAGAGGGTTGGATGCCGTATATCGGATGCCTGTCTACCGAGTATTTACGGGACCTTGGGGGTTGGATGCCGTATATCGGATGCCTGCCCACCGAGTAGTTACTGGACCTTAGAGGGTTGGATGCCGTATATCGGATGGCTGTCCACCGAGTATTTACGGGACCTTGGGGGTTGGATGCCGTATAGCGGATGCCTGCCCACCGAGTAGTTACGGGACCTTTGGAGTTGGATGCCGAATATTGGATGCCTGCCCACCGAGTAGTTACTGGACCTTAGAGGGTTGGATGCCGTGTATCGGATGCCTGCCCACCGAGTAGTTACGGGGCCTTGGGGGTTGGATGCCGTATATCGGATGCCTGCCCACCAAGTAGTTACTGACCCTTGAGGGTTGGATGCCGTATAGCGGATGCCTGTCCACCGAGTAGTTACTGGACTTTTGAGGGTTGGATGCCGTATATCGGATGCATGCCCACCGATTAGTTACTGGACCTCAGAGGGTTGGATGCCGTATAGCGGATGCCTGTCCACCGAGTAGTTACGGGACCTTGGGAGTTGGATGCCGTATATCGGATGCCTGCCCACCGAGTAGTTACTGGACCTTAGAGGGTTGGATGCCGTATATCGGATGCCTGCCCTTCGAGTAGTTACGGGGCCTTGGGGGTTGGATGCCGTATATCGGATGCCTGCCCACCAAGTAGTTACTGACCCTTGAGGGTTGGATGCCGTATAGCGGATGCCTGTTCACCGAGTAGTTACTGGACTTTTGAGGGTTGGATGCCGTATATCGGATGCCTGTCCACCGAGTATTTACGGGACCTTGGGGGTTGGATGCCGTATAGCGGATGCCTGCCCACCGAGTAGTTACGGGACCTTTGGAGTTGGATGCCGAATATTGGATGCCTGCCCACCGAGTAGTTACTAGACCTTAGAGGGTTGGATGCCGTATATCGGATGCCTGTCCACCGAGTATGTACGGGACCTTGGGGGTTGGATGCCGTTTTGCGGATGCCTGCCCACCGAGTAGTTACTGGACCTTAGAGGGTTGGATGCCGTATATCGGATGCCTGTCCACCGAGTATTTACGGGACCTTGGGGGTTGGATGCCGTATAGCGGATGCCTGCCCACCGAGTAGTTATGGAACCTTGGGAGTTGGATGCCGCATATCGGATGCCTGCCCACCGAGTTGTTACTGGACCTTAGAGGGTTGGATGCCGTATATCGGATGCCTGTCCACCGAGTATTTACGGGACCTTGGGGGTTGGATGCCGTATAGCGGATGCCTGCCCACCGAGTAGTTACTGGACCTTAGAGGGTTGGATGCCGTATATCGGATGCCTGCCCATCGAGTAGTTACTGGACCTTGGGGGTTGGATGCCGTGTATCGGATGCCTGCCCACCAAGTAGTTACGGGGCCTTGGGGGTTGGATGCCGTATATCGGATGCCTGCCCACCAAGTAGTTACTGACCCTTGAGGGTTGGGTGCCGTATAGCGGATACCTGTCCACCGAGTAGTTACTGGACTTTTGAGGGTTGGATGCCGTATATCGGATGCATGCCCACCGATTAGTTACTGGACCTCAGAGGGTTGGATGCCGTATAGCGGATGCCTGTCCACCGAGTAGTTACGGGACCTTGGGAGTTGGATGCCGTATATCGGATGCCTGCCCACCGAGTAGTTACTGGACCTTAGAGGGTTGGATGCCGTATATCGGATGCCTGTCTACCGAGTATTTACGGGACCTTGGGGGTTGGATGCCGTATAGCGGATGCCTGCCCACCGAGTAGTCACGGAACCTTGGGAGTTGGATGCCGTATATCGGATGCCTACTCACCGAGTAGTTACTGGACCTTAGAGGGTTGGATGCCGTATATCGGATGCCTGGCCACCGAGTATTTACGGGACCTTGGGGGTTGGATGTCGTATAGCGGATGCCTGCCCACCGAGTAGTTACTGGACCTTAGAGGGTTGGATGACGTATATCGGATGCCTGCCCACCGAGTAGTTACTGGACCTCAGAGGGTTGGATGCCGTATAGCGGATGCCTGCCCACCGAGTAGTTACTGGATCTTGGAGGGTTGTACGCCGTATAGCGGATGCCTGCCCACCCAGTGTTACTGACTTAGAGGGTTGGATGCTGGATGCCGTATATCGGATGCCTGCCCACCGAGTAGTTACTGGACCTCAGAGGGTTGGATGCCGTATAGCGGATGCCTGCCCACCGAGTAGTTACGGGACCTTGGGAGTTGGATGCCGTATATCGGATGCCTGCCCACCGAGTAGTTACTGGACCTTAGAGGATTGGATGCCGTATATCGGATGCCTGTCCACCGAGTATTTACGGGACCTTGGGGGTTGGATGCCGTATAGCGGATGCCTGCCCACCGAGTAGTTACGGGACCTTTGGAGTTGGATGCCGAATATTGGATGCCTGCCCACCGAGTAGTTACTCGACCTTAGAGGGTTGGATGCCGTGTATCGGATGCCTGCCCACCGAGTAGTTACGGGGCCTTGGGGGTTGGATGCCGTATATCGGATGCCTGCCCACCAAGTAGTTACTGACCCTTGAGGGTTGGATGCCGTATAGCGGATGCCTGTCCACCGAGTAGTTACTGGACTTTTGAGGGTTGGATGCCGTATATCGGATGCATGCCCACCGATTAGTTACTGGACCTCAGAGGGTTGGATGCCGTATAGCGGATGCCTGTCCACCGAGTAGTTACGGGACCTTGGGAGTTGGATGCCGTATATCGGATGCCTGCCCACCGAGTAGTTACTGGACATTAGAGGGTTGGATGCCGTATATCGGATGCCTGCCCATCGAGTAGTTACGGGGCCTTGGGGGTTGGATGCCGTATATCGGATGCCTGCCCACCAAGTAGTTACTGACCCTTGAGGGTTGGATGCCGTATAGCGGATGCCTGTCCACCGAGTAGTTACTGGACTTTTGAGGGTTGGATGCCGTATATCGGATGCCTGTCCACCGAGTATTTACGGGACCTTGGGGGTTGGATGCCGTATAGCGGATGCCTGCCCACCGAGTAGTTACGGGACCTTTGGAGTTGGATGCCGAATATTGGATGCCTGCCCACCGAGTAGTTACTGGACCTTAGAGGGTTGGATGCCGTGTATCGGATGCCTGCCCACCGAGTAGTTACGGGGCCTTGGGGGTTGGATGCCGTATATCGGATGCCTGCCCACCAAGTAGTTACTGACCCTTGAGGGTTGGATGCCGTATAGCGGATGCCTGTCCACCGAGTAGTTACTGGACTTTTGAGGGTTGGATGCCGTATATCGGATGCATGCCCACCGATTAGTTACTGGACCTCAGAGGGTTGGATGCCGTATAGCGGATGCCTGTCCACCGAGTAGTTACGGGACCTTGGGAGTTGGATGCCGTATATCGGATGCCTGCCCACCGAGTAGTTACTGGACATTAGAGGGTTGGATGCCGTATATCGGATGCCTGCCCATCGAGTAGTTACGGGGCCTTGGGGGTTGGATGCCGTATATCGGATGCCTGCCCACCAAGTAGTTACTGACCCTTGAGGGTTGGATGCCGTATAGCGGATGCCTGTCCACCGAGTAGTTACTGGACTTTTGAGGGTTGGATGCCGTATATCGGATGCCTGTCCACCGAGTATTTACGGGACCTTGGGGGTTGGATGCCGTATAGCGGATGCCTGCCCACCGAGTAGTTACGGGACCTTTGGAGTTGGATGCCGAATATTGGATGCCTGCCCACCGAGTAGTTACTGGACCTTAGAGGGTTGGATGCCGTATATCGGATGCCTGTCCACCGAGTATGTACGGGACCTTGGGGGTTGGATGCCGTGTATCGGATGCCTGCCCACCGAGTAGTTACGGGGCCTTGGGGGTTGGATGCCGTATATCGGATGCCTGCCCACCAAGTAGTTACTGACCCTTGAGGGTTGGATGCCGTATAGCGGATACCTGTCCACCGAGTAGTTACTGGACTTTTGAGGGTTGGATGCCGTATATCGGATGCATGCCCACCGATTAGTTACTGGACCTCAGAGGGTTGGATGCCGTATAGCGGATGCCTGTCCACCGAGTAGTTACGGGACCTTGGGAGTTGGATGCCGTATATCGGATGCCTGCCCACCGAGTAGTTACTGGACCTTAGAGGGTTGGATGCCGTATATCGGATGCCTGTCTACCGAGTATTTACGGGACCTTGGGAGTTGGATGCCGTATATCGGATGCCTGCTCACCGAGTAGTTACTGGACCTTAGAGGGTTGGATGCCGTATATCGGATGCCTGGCCACCGAGTATTTACGGGACCTTGGGGGTTGGATGTCGTATAGCGGATGCCTGCCCACCGAGTAGTTACTGGACCTTTGAGGGTTGGATGACGTATATCGGATGCCTGCCCACCGAGTAGTTACTGGACCTCAGAGGGTTGGATGCCGTATAGCGGATGCCTGCCCACCGAGTAGTTACTGGATCTTGGAGGGTTGTACGCCGTATAGCGGATGCCTGCCCACCCAGTGTTACTGACTTAGAGGGTTGGATGCTGGATGCCGTATATCGGATGCCTGTCCACCGAGTATGTACGGGACCTTGGGCGTTGGATGCCGTTTTGCGGATGCCTGCCCACCGAGTAGTTACTGGACCTTAGAGGGTTGGATGCCGTATATCGGATGCCTGCCCATCGAGTAGTTACTGGACCTTGGGGGTTGGATGCCGTGTATCGGATGCCTGCCCACCGAGTAGTTACGGGGCCTTGCGGGTTGGATGCCGTATATCGGATGCCTGCCCACCGAGTAGTTACTGGACCTCAGAGGGTTGGATGCCGTATAGCGGATGCCTGCCCACCGAGTAGTTACTGGATCTTGGACGGTTGTACGCCGTATAGCGGATGCCTGCCCACCCAGTGTTACTGACTTAGAGGGTTGGATGCTGGATGCCGTATATCGGATGCCTGTCCACCGAGTATGTACGGGACCTTGGGCGTTGGATGCCGTTTTGCGGATGCCTGCCCACCGAGTAGTTACTGGACCTTAGAGGGTTGGATGCCGTATATCGGATGCCTGCCCATCGAGTAGTTACTGGACCTTGGGGGTTGGATGCCGTGTATCGGATGCCTGCCCACCGAGTAGTTACGGGGCCTTGCGGGTTGGATGCCGTATATCGGATGCCTGCCCACCAAGTAGTTACTGACCCTTGAGGGTTGGATGCCGTATAGCGGATGCCTGTCCACCGAGTAGTTACTGGACTTTTGAGGGTTGGATGCCGTATATCGGATGCATGCCCACCGATTAGTTACTGGACCTCAGAGGGTTGGATGCCGTATAGCGGATGCCTGTCCACCGAGTAGTTACGGGACCTTGGGAGTTGGATGCCGTATATCGGATGCCTGCCCACCGAGTAGTTACTGGACCTTAGAGGGTTGGATGCCGTATATCGGATGCCTGCCCATCGAGTAGTTACGGGGCCTTGGGGGTTGGATGCCGTATATCGGATGCCTGCCCACCAAGTAGTTACTGACCCTTGAGGGTTGGATGCCGTATAGCGGATGCCTGTCCACCGAGTAGTTACTGGACTTTTGAGGGTTGGATGCCGTATATCGGATGCATGCCCACCGATTAGTTACTGGACCTCAGAGGGTTGGATGCCGTATAGCGGATGCCTGTCCACCGAGTAGTTACTGGACTTTTGAGGGTTGGATGCCGTATATCGGATGCATGCCCACCGAGTAGTTACTGTACGTTGGGGGTTGGATGCCGTATAGCGGATGCCTGCCCACCGAGTAGTTATGGAACCTTGGGAGTTGGATGCCGTATATCGGATGCCTGCCCACCGAGTAGTTACTGGACCTTAGAGGGTTGGATGCCGTATATCGGATGCCTGTCCACCGAGTATTTACGGGACCTTGGGGGTTGGATGCCGTATAGCGGATGCCTGCCCACCGAGTAGTTACTGGACCTTAGAGGGTTGGATGCCGTATATCGGATGCCTGCCCATCGAGTAGTTACTGGACCTTGGGGGTTGGATGCCGTGTATCGGATGCCTGCCCACCGAGTAGTTACGGGGCCTTGGGGGTTGGATGCCGTATATCGGATGCCTGCCCACCAAGTAGTTACTGACCCTTGAGGTTTGGGTGCCGTATAGCGGATACCTGTCCACCGAGTAGTTACTGGACTTTTGAGGGTTGGATGCCGTATATCGGATGCATGCCCACCGATTAGTTACTGGACCTCAGAGGGTTGGATGCCGTATAGCGGATGCCTGTCCACCGAGTAGTTACGGGACCTTGGGAGTTGGATGCCGTATATCGGATGCCTGCCCACCGAGTAGTTACTGGACCTTAGAGGGTTGGATGCCGTATATCGGATGCCTGTCTACCGAGTATTTACGGGACCTTGGGGGTTGGATGCCGTATAGCGGATGCCTGCCCACCGAGTAGTCACGGAACCTTGGGAGTTGGATGCCGTATATCGGATGCCTGCTCACCGAGTAGTTACTGGACCTTAGAGGGTTGGATGCCGTATATCGGATGCCTGGCCACCGAGTATTTACGGGACCTTGGGGGTTGGATGTCGTATAGCGGATGCCTGCCCACCGAGTAGTTACTGGACCTTAGAGGGTTGGATGACGTATATCGGATGCCTGCCCACCGAGTAGTTACTGGACCTCAGAGGGTTGGATGCCGTATAGCGGATGCCTGCCCACCGAGTAGTTACTGGATCTTGGAGGGTTGTACGCCGTATAGCGGATGCCTGCCCACCCAGTGTTACTGACCTAGAGGGTTGGATGCTGGATGCCGTATATCGGATGCCTGCCCACCGAGTAGTTACTGGACCTCAGAGGGTTGGATGCCGTATAGCGGATGCCTGCCCACCGAGTAGTTACGGGACCTTGGGAGTTGGATGCCGTATATCGGATGCCTGCCCACCGAGTAGTTACTGGACCTTAGAGGGTTGGATGCCGTATATCGGATGCCTGTCCACCGAGTATTTACGGGACCTTGGGGGTTGGATGCCGTATAGCGGATGCCTGCCCACCGAGTAGTTACGGGACCTTTGGAGTTGGATGCCGAATATTGGATGCCTGCCCACCGAGTAGTTACTGGACCTTAGAGGGTTGGATGCCGTGTATCGGATGCCTGCCCACCGAGTAGTTACGGGGCCTTGGGGGTTGGATGCCGTATATCGGATGCCTGCCCACCAAGTAGTTACTGACCCTTGAGGGTTGGATGCCGTATAGCGGATGCCTGTCCACCGAGTAGTTACTGGACTTTTGAGGGTTGGATGCCGTATATCGGATGCATGCCCACCGATTAGTTACTGGACCTCAGAGGGTTGGATGCCGTATAGCGGATGCCTGTCCACCGAGTAGTTACGGGACCTTGGGAGTTGGATGCCGTATATCGGATGCCTGCCCACCGAGTAGTTACTGGACATTAGAGGGTTGGATGCCGTATATCGGATGCCTGCCCATCGAGTAGTTACGGGGCCTTGGGGTTGGATGCCGTATATCGGATGCCTGCCCACCAAGTAGTTACTGACCCTTGAGGGTTGGATGCCGTATAGCGGATGCCTGTCCACCGAGTAGTTACTGGACTTTTGAGGGTTGGATGCCGTATATCGGATGCCTGTCCACCGAGTATTTACGGGACCTTGGGGGTTGGATGCCGTATAGCGGATGCCTGCCCACCGAGTAGTTACGGGACCTTTGGAGTTGGATGCCGAATATTGGATGCCTGCCCACCGAGTAGTTACTGGACCTTAGAGGGTTGGATGCCGTATATCGGATGCCTGTCCACCGAGTATGTACGGGACCTTGGGGGTTGGATGCCGTGTATCGGATGCCTGCCCACCAAGTAGTTACGGGGCCTTGGGGGTTGGATGCCGTATATCGGATGCCTGCCCACCAAGTAGTTACTGACCCTTGAGGGTTGGATGCCGTATAGCGGATACCTGTCCACCGAGTAGTTACTGGACTTTTGAGGGTTGGATGCCGTATATCGGATGCATGCCCACCGATTAGTTACTGGACCTCAGAGGGTTGGATGCCGTATAGCGGATGCCTGTCCACCGAGTAGTTACGGGACCTTGGGAGTTGGATGCCGTATATCGGATGCCTGCCCACCGAGTAGTTACTGGACCTTAGAGGGTTGGATGCCGTATATCGGATGCCTGTCTACCGAGTATTTACGGGACCTTGGGAGTTGGATGCCGTATATCGGATGCCTGCTCACCGAGTAGTTACTGGACCTTAGAGGGTTGGATGCCGTATATCGGATGCCTGGCCACCGAGTATTTACGGGACCTTGGGGGTTGGATGTCGTATAGCGGATGCCTGCCCACCGAGTAGTTACTGGACCTTAGAGGGTTGGATGACGTATATCGGATGCCTGCCCACCGAGTAGTTACTGGACCTCAGAGGGTTGGATGCCGTATAGCGGATGCCTGCCCACCGAGTAGTTACTGGATCTTGGAGGGTTGTACGCCGTATAGCGTATGCCTGCCCACCCAGTGTTACTGACTTAGAGGGTTGGATGCTGGATGCCGTATATCGGATGCCTGTCCACCGAGTATGTACGGGACCTTGGGGGTTGGATGCCGTGTATCGGATGCCTGCCCACCGAGTAGTTACGGGGCCTTGGGGGTTGGATGCCGTATATCGGATGCCTGCCCACCAAGTAGTTACTGACCCTTGAGGGTTGGATGCCGTATAGCGGATACCTGTCCACCGAGTAGTTACTGGACTTTTGAGGGTTGGATGCCGTATATCGGATGCATGCCCACCGATTAGTTACTGGACCTCAGAGGGTTGGATGCCGTATAGCGGATGCCTGTCCACCGAGTAGTTACGGGACCTTGGGAGTTGGATGCCGTATATCGGATGCCTGCCCACCGAGTAGTTACTGGACCTTAGAGGGTTGGATGCCGTATATCGGATGCCTGTCTACCGAGTATTTACGGGACCTTGGGAGTTGGATGCCGTATATCGGATGCCTGCTCACCGAGTAGTTACTGGACCTTAGAGGGTTGGATGCCGTATATCGGATGCCTGGCCACCGAGTATTTACGGGACCTTGGGGGTTGGATGTCGTATAGCGGATGCCTGCCCACCGAGTAGTTACTGGACCTTAGAGGGTTGGATGACGTATATCGGATGCCTGCCCACCGAGTAGTTACTGGACCTCAGAGGGTTGGATGCCGTATAGCGGATGCCTGCCCACCGAGTAGTTACTGGATCTTGGAGGGTTGTACGCCGTATAGCGGATGCCTGCCCACCCAGTTTTACTGACTTAGAGGGTTGGATGCTGGATGCCGTATATCGGATGCCTGTCCACCGAGTATGTACGGGACCTTGGGCGTTGGATGCCGTTTTGCGGATGCCTGCCCACCGAGTAGTTACTGGACCTTAGAGGGTTGGATGCCGTATATCGGATGCCTGCCCATCGAGTAGTTACTGGACCTTGGGGGTTGGATGCCGTGTATCGGATGCCTGCCCACCGAGTAGTTACGGGGCCTTGCGGGTTGGATGCCGTATATCGGATGCCTGCCCACCAAGTAGTTACTGACCCTTGAGGGTTGGATGCCGTATAGCGGATGCCTGTCCACCGAGTAGTTACTGGACTTTTGAGGGTTGGATGCCGTATATCGGATGCATGCCCACCGATTAGTTACTGGACCTCAGAGGGTTGGATGCCGTATAGCGGATGCCTGTCCACCGAGTAGTTACGGGACCTTGGGAGTTGGATGCCGTATATCGGATGCCTGCCCACCGAGTAGTTACTGGACCTTAGAGGGTTGGATGCCGTATATCGGATGCCTGCCCATCGAGTAGTTACGGGGCCTTGGGGGTTGGATGCCGTATATCGGATGCCTGCCCACCAAGTAGTTACTGACCCTTGAGGGTTGGATGCCGTATAGCGGATGCCTGTCCACCGAGTAGTTACTGGACTTTTGAGGGTTGGATGCCGTATATCGGATGCATGCCCACCGATTAGTTACTGGACCTCAGAGGGTTGGATGCCGTATAGCGGATGCCTGTCCACCGAGTAGTTACTGGACTTTTGAGGGTTGGATGCCGTATATCGGATGCATGCCCACCGAGTAGTTACTGGACGTTGGGGGTTGGATGCCGTATAGCGGATGCCTGCCCACCGAGTAGTTATGGAACCTTGGGAGTTGGATGCCGTATATCGGATGCCTGCCCACCGAGTAGTTACTGGACCTTAGAGGGTTGGATGCCGTATATCGGATGCCTGTCCACCGAGAATTTACGGGACCTTGGGGGTTGGATGCCGTATAGCGGATGCCTGCCCACCGAGTAGTTACTGGACCTTAGAGGGTTGGATGCCGTATATCGGATGCCTGCCCATCGAGTAGTTACTGGACCTTGGGGGTTGGATGCCGTGTATCGGATGCCTGCCCACCGAGTAGTTACGGGGCCTTGGGGGTTGGATGCCGTATATCGGATGCCTGCCCACCAAGTAGTTACTGACCCTTGAGGTTTGGGTGCCGTATAGCGGATACCTGTCCACCGAGTAGTTACTGGACTTTTGAGGGTTGGATGCCGTATATCGGATGCATGCCCACCGATTAGTTACTGGACCTCAGAGGGTTGGATGCCGTATAGCGGATGCCTGTCCACCGAGTAGTTACGGGACCTTGGGAGTTGGATGCCGTATATCGGATGCCTGCCCACCGAGTAGTTACTGGACCTTAGAGGGTTGGATGCCGTATATCGGATGCCTGTCTACCGAGTATTTACGGGACCTTGGGGGTTGGATGCCGTATAGCGGATGCCTGCCCACCGAGTAGTCACGGAACCTTGGGAGTTGGATGCCGTATATCGGATGCCTGCTCACCGAGTAGTTACTGGACCTTAGAGGGTTGGATGCCGTATATCGGATGCCTGGCCACCGAGTATTTACGGGACCTTGGGGGTTGGATGTCGTATAGCGGATGCCTGCCCACCGAGTAGTTACTGGACCTTAGAGGGTTGGATGACGTATATCGGATGCCTGCCCACCGAGTAGTTACTGGACCTCAGAGGGTTGGATGCCGTATAGCGGATGCCTGCCCACCGAGTAGTTACTGGATCTTGGAGGGTTGTACGCCGTATAGCGGATGCCTGCCCACCCAGTGTTACTGACCTAGAGGGTTGGATGCTGGATGCCGTATATCGGATGCCTGCCCACCGAGTAGTTACTGGACCTCAGAGGGTTGGATGCCGTATAGCGGATGCCTGCCCACCGAGTAGTTACGGGACCTTGGGAGTTGGATGCCGTATATCGGATGCCTGCCCACCGAGTAGTTACTGGACCTTAGAGGGTTGGATGCCGTATATCGGATGCCTGTCCACCGAGTATTTACGGGACCTTGGGGGTTGGATGCCGTATAGCGGATGCCTGCCCACCGAGTAGTTACGGGACCTTTGGAGTTGGATGCCGAATATTGGATGCCTGCCCACCGAGTAGTTACTGGACCTTAGAGGGTTGGATGCCGTGTATCGGATGCCTGCCCACCGAGTAGTTACGGGGCCTTGGGGGTTGGATGCCGTATATCGGATGCCTGCCCACCAAGTAGTTACTGACCCTTGAGGGTTGGATGCCGTATAGCGGATGCCTGTCCACCGAGTAGTTACTGGACTTTTGAGGGTTGGATGCCGTATATCGGATGCATGCCCACCGATTAGTTACTGGACCTCAGAGGGTTGGATGCCGTATAGCGGATGCCTGTCCACCGAGTAGTTACGGGACCTTGGGAGTTGGATGCCGTATATCGGATGCCTGCCCACCGAGTAGTTACTGGACATTAGAGGGTTGGATGCCGTATATCGGATGCCTGCCCATCGAGTAGTTACGGGGCCTTGGGGGTTGGATGCCGTATATCGGATGCCTGCCCACCAAGTAGTTACTGACCCTTGAGGGTTGGATGCCGTATAGCGGATGCCTGTCCACCGAGTAGTTACTGGACTTTTGAGGGTTGGATGCCGTATATCGGATGCCTGTCCACCGAGTATTTACGGGACCTTGGGGGTTGGATGCCGTATAGCGGATGCCTGCCCACCGAGTAGTTACGGGACCTTTGGAGTTGGATGCCGAATATTGGATGCCTGCCCACCGAGTAGTTACTGGACCATAGAGGGTTGGATGCCGTATATCGGATGCCTGTCCACCGAGTATGTACGGGATCTTGGGGGTTGGATGCCGTGTATCGGATGCCTGCCCACCGAGTAGTTACGGGGCCTTGGGGGTTGGATGCCGTATATCGGATGCCTGCCCACCAAGTAGTTACTGACCCTTGAGGGTTGGATGCCGTATAGCGGATACCTGTCCACCGAGTAGTTACTGGACTTTTGAGGGTTGGATGCCGTATATCGGATGCATGCCCACCGATTAGTTACTGGACCTCAGAGGGTTGGATGCCGTATAGCGGATGCCTGCCCACGGAGTAGTTACTGGACTTTTGAGGGTTGGATGCCGTATATCGGATGCCTGCTCACCGAGTAGTTACTGGACCTTAGAGGGTTGGATGCCGTATATCGGATGCCTGGCCACCGAGTATTTACGGGACCTTGGGGGTTGGATGTCGTATAGCGGATGCCTGCCCACCGAGTAGTTACTGGACCTTAGAGGGTTGGATGACGTATATCGGATGCCTGCCCACCGAGTAGTTACTGGACCTCAGAGGGTTGGATGCCGTATAGCGGATGCCTGCCCACCGAGTAGTTACTGGATCGTGGAGGGTTGTACGCCGTATAGCGGATGCCTGCCCACCCAGTGTTACTGACTTAGAGGGTTGGATGCTGGATGCCGTATATCGGATGCCTGTCCACCGAGTATGTACGGGACCTTGGGGGTTGGATGCCGTTTTGCGGATGCCTGCCCACCGAGTAGTTACTGGACCTTAGAGGGTTGGATGCCGTATATCGGATGCCTGCCCATCGAGTAGTTACTGGACCTTGGGGGTTGGATGCCGTGTATCGGATGCCTGCCCACCGAGTAGTTACGGGGCCTTGGGGGTTGGATGCCGTATATCGGATGCCTGCCCACCAAGTAGTTACTGACCCTTGAGGGTTGGATGCCGTATAGCGGATGCCTGTCCACCGAGTAGTTACTGGACTTTTGAGGGTTGGATGCCGTATATCGGATGCATGCCCACCGATTAGTTACTGGACCTCAGAGGGTTGGATGCCGTATAGCGGATGCCTGTCCACCGAGTAGTTACGGGACCTTGGGAGTTGGATGCCGTATATCGGATGCCTGCCCACCGAGTAGTTACTGGACCTTAGAGGGTTGGATGCCGTATATCGGATGCCTGCCCATCGAGTAGTTACGGGGCCTTGGGGGTTGGATGCCGTATATCGGATGCCTGCCCACCAAGTAGTTACTGACCCTTGAGGGTTGGATGCCGTATAGCGGATGCCTGTCCACCGAGTAGTTACTGGACTTTTGAGGGTTGGATGCCGTATATCGGATGCATGCCCACCGATTAGTTACTGGACCTCAGAGGGTTGGATGCCGTATAGCGGATGCCTGTCCACCGAGTAGTTACTGGACTTTTGAGGGTTGGATGCCGTATATCGGATGCATGCCCACCGAGTAGTTACTGGACGTTGGGGGTTGGATGCCGTATAGCGGATGCCTGCCCACCGAGTAGTTATGGAACCTTGGGAGTTGGATGCCGTATATCGGATGCCTGCCCACCGAGTAGTTACTGGACCTTAGAGGGTTGGATGCCGTATATCGGATGCCTGTCCACCGAGTATGTACGGGACCTTGGGGGTTGGATGCCGTTTTGCGGATGCCTGCCCACCGAGTAGTTACTGGACCTTAGAGGGTTGGATGCCGTATATCGGATGCCTGCCCATCGAGTAGTTACTGGACCTTGGGGGTTGGATGCCGTGTATCGGATGCCTGCCCACCGAGTAGTTACGGGGCCTTGGGGGTTGGATGCCGTATATCGGATGCCTGCCCACCAAGTAGTTACTGACCCTTGAGGGTTGGATGCCGTATAGCGGATGCCTGTCCACCGAGTAGTTACTGGACTTTTGAGGGTTGGATGCCGTATATCGGATGCATGCCCACCGATTAGTTACTGGACCTCAGAGGGTTGGATGCCGTATAGCGGATGCCTGTCCACCGAGTAGTTACGGGACCTTGGGAGTTGGATGCCGTATATCGGATGCCTGCCCACCGAGTAGTTACTGGACCTTAGAGGGTTGGATGCCGTATATCGGATGCCTGCCCATCGAGTAGTTACGGGGCCTTGGGGGTTGGATGCCGTATATCGGATGCCTGCCCACCAAGTAGTTACTGACCCTTGAGGGTTGGATGCCGTATAGCGGATGCCTGTCCACCGAGTAGTTACTGGACTTTTGAGGGTTGGATGCCGTATATCGGATGCATGCCCACCGATTAGTTACTGGACCTCAGAGGGTTGGATGCCGTATAGCGGATGCCTGTCCACCGAGTAGTTACTGGACTTTTGAGGGTTGGATGCCGTATATCGGATGCATGCCCACCGAGTAGTTACTGGACGTTGGGGGTTGGATGCCGTATAGCGGATGCCTGCCCACCGAGTAGTTATGGAACCTTGGGAGTTGGATGCCGTATATCGGATGCCTGCCCACCGAGTAGTTACTGGACCTTAGAGGGTTGGATGCCGTATATCGGATGCCTGTCCACCGAGTATTTACGGGACCTTGGGAGTTGGATGCCGTATAGCGGATGCCTGCCCACCGAGTAGTTACTGGACCTTAGAGGGTTGGATGCCGTATATCGGATGCCTGCCCATCGAGTAGTTACTGGACCTTGGGGGTTGGATGCCGTGTATCGGATGCCTGCCCACCGAGTAGTTACGGGGCCTTGGGGGTTGGATGCCGTATATCGGATGCCTGCCCACCAAGTAGTTACTGACCCTTGAGGGTTGGGTGCCGTATAGCGGATACCTGTCCACCGAGTAGTTACTGGACTTTTGAGGGTTGGATGCCGTATATCGGATGCATGCCCACCGATTAGTTACTGGACCTCAGAGGGTTGGATGCCGTATAGCGGATGCCTGTCCACCGAGTAGTTACGGGACCTTGGGAGTTGGATGCCGTATATCGGATGCCTGCCCACCGAGTAGTTACTGGACCTTAGAGGGTTGGATGCCGTATATCGGATGCCTGTCTACCGAGTATTTACGGGACCTTGGGGGTTGGATGGCGTATAGCGGATGCCTGCCCACCGAGTAGTCACGGAACCTTGGGAGTTGGATGCCGTATATCGGATGCCTGCTCACCGAGTAGTTACTGGACCTTAGAGGGTTGGATGCCGTATATCGGATGCCTGGCCACCGAGTATTTACGGGACCTTGGGGGTTGGATGTCGTATAGCGGATGCCTGCCCACCGAGTAGTTACGGGACCTTAGAGGGTTGGATGACGTATATCGGATGCCTGCCCATCGAGTAGTTACTGGACCTCAGAGGGTTGGATGCCGTAGAGCGGATGCCTGCCCACCGAGTAGTTACTGGATATTGGAGGGTTGTACGCCGTATAGCGGATGCCTGCCCACCCAGTGTTACTGACTTAGAGGGTTGGATGCTGGATACCGTATATCGGATGCCTGCCCACCGAGTAGTTACTGGACCTCAGAGGGTTGGATGCCGTATAGCGGATGCCTGCCCACCGAGTAGTTACGGGACCTTGGGAGTTGGATGCCGTATATCGGATGCCTGCCCACCGAGTAGTTACTGGACCTTAGAGGGTTGGATGCCGTATATCGGATGCCTGTCCACCGAGTATTTACGGGACCTTGGGGGTTGGATGCCGTATAGCGGATGCCTGCCCACCGAGTAGTTACGGGACCTTTGGAGTTGGATGCCGAATATTGGATGCCTGCCCACCGAGTAGTTACTGGACCTTAGAGGGTTGGATGCCGTGTATCGGATGCCTGCCCACCGAGTAGTTACGGGGCCTTGGGGGTTGGATGCCGTATATCGGATGCCTGCCCACCAAGTAGTTACTGACCCTTGAGGGTTGGATGCCGTATAGCGGATGTCTGTCCACCGAGTAGTTACTGGACTTTTGAGGGTTGGATGCCGTATATCGGATGCATGCCCACCGATTAGTTACTGGACCTCAGAGGGTTGGATGCCGTATAGCGGATGCCTGCCCACCCAGTGTTACTGACCTAGAGGGTTGGATGCTGGATGCCGTATATCGGATGCCTGCCCACCGAGTAGTTACTGGACCTCAGAGGGTTGGATGCCGTATAGCGGATGCCTGCCCACCGAGTAGTTACGGGACCTTGGGAGTTGGATGCCGTATATCGGATGCCTGCCCACCGAGTAGTTACTGGACCTTAGAGGGTTGGATGCCGTATATCGGATGCCTGTCCACCGAGTATTTACGGGACCTTGGGGGTTGGATGCCGTATAGCGGATGCCTGCCCACCGAGTAGTTACGGGACCTTTGGAGTTGGATGCCGAATATTGGATGCCTGTCCACCGAGAATTTGCGGGACCTTGGGGGTTGGATGCCGTATAGCGGATGCCTGCCCACCGAGTAGTTACTGGACCTTAGAGGGTTGGATGCCGTATATCGGATGCCTGCCCATCGAGTAGTTACTGGACCTTGGGGGTTGGATGCCGTGTATCGGATGCCTGCCCACCGAGTAGTTACGGGGCCTTGGGGGTTGGATGCCGTATATCGGATGCCTGCCCACCAAGTAGTTACTGACCCTTGAGGTTTGGGTGCCGTATAGCGGATACCTGTCCACCGAGTAGTTACTGGACTTTTGAGGGTTGGATGCCGTATATCGGATGCATGCCCACCGATTAGTTACTGGACCTCAGAGGGTTGGATGCCGTATAGCGGATGCCTGTCCACCGAGTAGTTACGGGACCTTGGGAGTTGGATGCCGTATATCGGATGCCTGCCCACCGAGTAGTTACTGGACCTTAGAGGGTTGGATGCCGTATATCGGATGCCTGTCTACCGAGTATTTACGGGACCTTGGGGGTTGGATGCCGTATAGCGGATGCCTGCCCACCGAGTAGTCACGGAACCTTGGGAGTTGGATGCCGTATATCGGATGCCTGCTCACCGAGTAGTTACTGGACCTTAGAGGGTTGGATGCCGTATATCGGATGCCTGGCCACCGAGTATTTACGGGACCTTGGGGGTTGGATGTCGTATAGCGGATGCCTGCCCACCGAGTAGTTACTGGACCTTAGAGGGTTGGATGACGTATATCGGATGCCTGCCCACCGAGTAGTTACTGGACCTCAGAGGGTTGGATGCCGTATAGCGGATGCCTGCCCACCGAGTAGTTACTGGATCTTGGAGGGTTGTACGCCGTATAGCGGATGCCTGCCCACCCAGTGTTACTGACCTAGAGGGTTGGATGCTGGATACCGTATATCGGATGCCTGCCCACCGAGTAGTTACTGGACCTCAGAGGGTTGGATGCCGTATAGCGGATGCCTGCCCACCGAGTAGTTACGGGACCTTGGGAGTTGGATGCCGTATATCGGATGCCTGCCCACCGAGTAGTTACTGGACCTTAGAGGGTTGGATGCCGTATATCGGATGCCTGTCCACCGAGTATTTACGGGACCTTGGGGGTTGGATGCCGTATAGCGGATGCCTGCCCACCGAGTAGTTACGGGACCTTTGGAGTTGGATGCCGAATATTGGATGCTTGCCCACCGAGTAGTTACTGGACCTTAGAGGGTTGGATGCCGTGTATCGGATGCCTGCCCACCGAGTAGTTACGGGGCCTTGGGGGTTGGATGCCGTATATCGGATGCCTGCCCACCAAGTAGTTACTGACCCTTGAGGGTTGGATGCCGTATAGCGGATGCCTGTCCACCGAGTAGTTACTGGACTTTTGAGGGTTGGATGCCGTATATCGGATGCATGCCCACCGATTAGTTACTGGACCTCAGAGGGTTGGATGCCGTATAGCGGATGCCTGTCCACCGAGTAGTTACGGGACCTTGGGAGTTGGATGCCGTATATCGGATGCCTGCCCACCGAGTAGTTACTGGACATTAGAGGGTTGGATGCCGTATATCGGATGCCTGCCCATCGAGTAGTTACGGGGCCTTGGGGGTTGGATGCCGTATATCGGATGCCTGCCCACCAAGTAGTTACTGACCCTTGAGGGTTGGATGCCGTATAGCGGATGCCTGTCCACCGAGTAGTTACTGGACTTTTGAGGGTTGGATGCCGTATATCGGATGCCTGTCCACCGAGTATTTACGGGACCTTGGGGGTTGGATGCCGTATAGCGGATGCCTGCCCACCGAGTAGTTACGGGACCTTTGGAGTTGGATGCCGAATATTGGATGCCTGCCCACCGAGTAGTTACTGGACCTTAGAGGGTTGGATGCCGTATATCGGATGCCTGTCCACCGAGTATGTACGGGATCTTGGGGGTTGGATGCCGTGTATCGGATGCCTGCCCACCGAGTAGTTACGGGGCCTTGGGGGTTGGATGCCGTATATCGGATGCCTGCCCACCAAGTAGTTACTGACCCTTGAGGGTTGGATGCCGAATAGCGGATACCTGTCCACCGAGTAGTTACTGGACTTTTGAGGGTTGGATGCCGTATATCGGATGCATGCCCACCGATTAGTTACTGGACCTCAGAGGGTTGGATGCCGTATAGCGGATGCCTGCCCACGGAGTAGTTACTGGACTTTTGAGGGTTGGATGCCGTATATCGGATGCCTGCTCACCGAGTAGTTACTGGACCTTAGAGGGTTGGATGCCGTATATCGGATGCCTGGCCACCGAGTATTTACGGGACCTTGGGGGTTGGATGTCGTATAGCGGATGCCTGCCCACCGAGTAGTTACTGGACCTTAGAGGGTTGGATGACGTATATCGGATGCCTGCCCACCGAGTAGTTACTGGACCTCAGAGGGTTGGATGCCGTATAGCGGATGCCTGCCCACCGAGTAGTTACTGGATCGTGGAGGGTTGTACGCCGTATAGCGGATGCCTGCCCACCCAGTGTTACTGACTTAGAGGGTTGGATGCTGGATGCCGTATATCGGATGCCTGTCCACCGAGTATGTACGGGACCTTGGGGGTTGGATGCCGTTTTGCGGATGCCTGCCCACCGAGTAGTTACTGGACCTTAGAGGGTTGGATGCCGTATATCGGATGCCTGCCCATCGAGTAGTTACTGGACCTTGGGGGTTGGATGCCGTGTATCGGATGCCTGCCCACCGAGTAGTTACGGGGCCTTGGGGGTTGGATGCCGTATATCGGATGCCTGCCCACCAAGTAGTTACTGACCCTTGAGGGTTGGATGCCGTATAGCGGATGCCTGTCCACCGAGTAGTTACTGGACTTTTGAGGGTTGGATGCCGTATATCGGATGCATGCCCACCGATTAGTTACTGGACCTCAGAGGGTTGGATGCCGTATAGCGGATGCCTGTCCACCGAGTAGTTACGGGACCTTGGGAGTTGGATGCCGTATATCGGATGCCTGCCCACCGAGTAGTTACTGGACCTTAGAGGGTTGGATGCCGTATATCGGATGCCTGCCCATCGAGTAGTTACGGGGCCTTGGGGGTTGGATGCCGTATATCGGATGCCTGCCCACCAAGTAGTTACTGACCCTTGAGGGTTGGATGCCGTATAGCGGATGCCTGTCCACCGAGTAGTTACTGGACTTTTGAGGGTTGGATGCCGTATATCGGATGCATGCCCACCGATTAGTTACTGGACCTCAGAGGGTTGGATGCCGTATAGCGGATGCCTGTCCACCGAGTAGTTACTGGACTTTTGAGGGTTGGATGCCGTATATCGGATGCATGCCCACCGAGTAGTTACTGGACGTTGGGGGTTGGATGCCGTATAGCGGATGCCTGCCCACCGAGTAGTTATGGAACCTTGGGAGTTGGATGCCGTATATCGGATGCCTGCCCACCGAGTAGTTACTGGACCTTAGAGGGTTGGATGCCGTATATCGGATGCCTGTCCACCGAGTATTTACGGGACCTTGGGAGTTGGATGCCGTATAGCGGATGCCTGCCCACCGAGTAGTTACTGGACCTTAGAGGGTTGGATGCCGTATATCGGATGCCTGCCCATCGAGTAGTTACTGGACCTTGGGGGTTGGATGCCGTGTATCGGATGCCTGCCCACCGAGTAGTTACGGGGCCTTGGGGGTTGGATGCCGTATATCGGATGCCTGCCCACCAAGTAGTTACTGACACTTGAGGGTTGGGTGCCGTATAGCGGATACCTGTCCACCGAGTAGTTACTGGACTTTTGAGGGTTGGATGCCGTATATCGGATGCATGCCCACCGATTAGTTACTGGACCTCAGAGGGTTGGATGCCGTATAGCGGATGCCTGTCCACCGAGTAGTTACGGGACCTTGGGAGTTGGATGCCGTATATCGGATGCCTGCCCACCGAGTAGTTACTGGACCTTAGAGGGTTGGATGCCGTATATCGGATGCCTGTCTACCGAGTATTTACGGGACCTTGGGGGTTGGATGCCGTATAGCGGATGCCTGCCCACCGAGTAGTCACGGAACCTTGGGAGTTGGATGCCGTATATCGGATGCCTGCTCACCGAGTAGTTACTGGACCTTAGAGGGTTGGATGCCGTATATCGGATGCCTGGCCACCGAGTATTTACGGGACCTTGGGGGTTGGATGTCGTATAGCGGATGCCTGCCCACCGAGTAGTTACGGGACCTTAGAGGGTTGGATGACGTATATCGGATGCCTGCCCATCGAGTAGTTACTGGACCTCAGAGGGTTGGATGCCGTAGAGCGAATGCCTGCCCACCGAGTAGTTACTGGATATTGGAGGGTTGTACGCCGTATAGCGGATGCCTGCCCACCCAGTGTTACTGACTTAGAGGGTTGGATGCTGGATACCGTATATCGGATGCCTGCCCACCGAGTAGTTACTGGACCTCAGAGGGTTGGATGCCGTATAGCGGATGCCTGCCCACCGAGTAGTTACGGGACCTTGGGAGTTGGATGCCGTATATCGGATGCCTGCCCACCGAGTAGTTACTGGACCTTAGAGGGTTGGATGCCGTATATCGGATGCCTGTCCACCGAGTATTTACGGGACCTTGGGGGTTGGATGCCGTATAGCGGATGCCTGCCCACCGAGTAGTTACGGGACCTTTGGAGTTGGATGCCGAATATTGGATGCCTGCCCACCGAGTAGTTACTGGACCTTAGAGGGTTGGATGCCGTGTATCGGATGCCTGCCCACCGAGTAGTTACGGGGCCTTGGGGGTTGGATGCCGTATATCGGATGCCTGCCCACCAAGTAGTTACTGACCCTTGAGGGTTGGATGCCGTATAGCGGATGTCTGTCCACCGAGTAGTTACTGGACTTTTGAGGGTTGGATGCCGTATATCGGATGCATGCCCACCGATTAGTTACTGGACCTCAGAGGGTTGGATGCCGTATAGCGGATGCCTGTCCACCGAGAAGTTACGGGACCTTGGGAGTTGGATGCCGTATATCGGATGCATGCCCACCGATTAGTTACTGGACCTCAGAGGGTTGGATGCCGTATAGCGGATGCCTGTCCACCGAGTAGTTACGGGACCTTGGGAGTTGGATGCCGTATATCGGATGCCTGCCCACCGAGTAGTTACTGGACATTAGAGGGTTGGATGCCGTATATCGGATGCCTGCCCATCGAGTAGTTACGGGGCCTTGGGGGTTGGATGCCGTATATCGGATGCCTGCCCACCAAGTAGTTACTGACCCTTGAGGGTTGGATGCCGTATAGCGGATGCCTGTCCACCGAGTAGTTACTGGACTTTTGAGGGTTGGATGCCGTATATCGGATGCCTGTCCACCGAGTATTTACGGGACCTTGGGGGTTGGATGCCGTATAGCGGATGCCTGCCCACCGAGTAGTTACGGGACCTTTGGAGTTGGATGCCGAATATTGGATGCCTGCCTACCGAGTAGTTACTGGACCTTAGAGGGTTGGATGCCGTATATCGGATGCCTGTCCACCGAGTATGTACGGGACCTTGGGGGTTGGATGCCGTGTATCGGATGCCTGCCCACCGAGTAGTTACTGGACTTTTGAGGGTTGGATGCCGTATATCGGATGCATGCCCACCGAGTAGTTACTGGACGTTGGGGGTTGGATGCCGTATAGCGGATGCCTGCCCACCGAGTAGTTATGGAACCTTGGGAGTTGGATGCCGTATATCGGATGCCTGCCCACCGAGTAGTTACTGGACCTTAGAGGGTTGGATGCCGTATATCGGATGCCTGCCCATCGAGTAGTTACTGGACCTTGGGGGTTGGATGCCGTGTATCGGATGCCTGCCCACCGAGTAGTTACGGGGCCTTGCGGGTTGGATGCCGTATATCGGATGCCTGCCCACCGAGTAGTTACTGGACCTCAGAGGGTTGGATGCCGTATAGCGGATGCCTGCCCACCGAGTAGTTACTGGATCTTGGACGGTTGTACGCCGTATAGCGGATGCCTGCCCACCCAGTGTTACTGACTTAGAGGGTTGGATGCTGGATGCCGTATATCGGATGCCTGTCCACCGAGTATGTACGGGACCTTGGGCGTTGGATGCCGTTTTGCGGATGCCTGCCCACCGAGTAGTTACTGGACCTTAGAGGGTTGGATGCCGTATATCGGATGCCTGCCCATCGAGTAGTTACTGGACCTTGGGGGTTGGATGCCGTGTATCGGATGCCTGCCCACCGAGTAGTTACGGGGCCTTGCGGGTTGGATGCCGTATATCGGATGCCTGCCCACCAAGTAGTTACTGACCCTTGAGGGTTGGATGCCGTATAGCGGATGCCTGTCCACCGAGTAGTTACTGGACTTTTGAGGGTTGGATGCCGTATATCGGATGCATGCCCACCGATTAGTTACTGGACCTCAGAGGGTTGGATGCCGTATAGCGGATGCCTGTCCACCGAGTAGTTACGGGACCTTGGGAGTTGGATGCCGTATATCGGATGCCTGCCCACCGAGTAGTTACTGGACCTTAGAGGGTTGGATGCCGTATATCGGATGCCTGCCCATCGAGTAGTTACGGGGCCTTGGGGGTTGGATGCCGTATATCGGATGCCTGCCCACCAAGTAGTTACTGACCCTTGAGGGTTGGATGCCGTATAGCGGATGCCTGTCCACCGAGTAGTTACTGGACTTTTGAGGGTTGGATGCCGTATATCGGATGCATGCCCACCGATTAGTTACTGGACCTCAGAGGGTTGGATGCCGTATAGCGGATGCCTGTCCACCGAGTAGTTACTGGACTTTTGAGGGTTGGATGCCGTATATCGGATGCATGCCCACCGAGTAGTTACTGTACGTTGGGGGTTGGATGCCGTATAGCGGATGCCTGCCCACCGAGTAGTTATGGAACCTTGGGAGTTGGATGCCGTATATCGGATGCCTGCCCACCGAGTAGTTACTGGACCTTAGAGGGTTGGATGCCGTATATCGGATGCCTGTCCACCGAGTATTTACGGGACCTTGGGGGTTGGATGCCGTATAGCGGATGCCTGCCCACCGAGTAGTTACTGGACCTTAGAGGGTTGGATGCCGTATATCGGATGCCTGCCCATCGAGTAGTTACTGGACCTTGGGGGTTGGATGCCGTGTATCGGATGCCTGCCCACCGAGTAGTTACGGGGCCTTGGGGGTTGGATGCCGTATATCGGATGCCTGCCCACCAAGTAGTTACTGACCCTTGAGGTTTGGGTGCCGTATAGCGGATACCTGTCCACCGAGTAGTTACTGGACTTTTGAGGGTTGGATGCCGTATATCGGATGCATGCCCACCGATTAGTTACTGGACCTCAGAGGGTTGGATGCCGTATAGCGGATGCCTGTCCACCGAGTAGTTACGGGACCTTGGGAGTTGGATGCCGTATATCGGATGCCTGCCCACCGAGTAGTTACTGGACCTTAGAGGGTTGGATGCCGTATATCGGATGCCTGTCTACCGAGTATTTACGGGACCTTGGGGGTTGGATGCCGTATAGCGGATGCCTGCCCACCGAGTAGTCACGGAACCTTGGGAGTTGGATGCCGTATATCGGATGCCTGCTCACCGAGTAGTTACTGGACCTTAGAGGGTTGGATGCCGTATATCGGATGCCTGGCCACCGAGTATTTACGGGACCTTGGGGGTTGGATGTCGTATAGCGGATGCCTGCCCACCGAGTAGTTACTGGACCTTAGAGGGTTGGATGACGTATATCGGATGCCTGCCCACCGAGTAGTTACTGGACCTCAGAGGGTTGGATGCCGTATAGCGGATGCCTGCCCACCGAGTAGTTACTGGATCTTGGAGGGTTGTACGCCGTATAGCGGATGCCTGCCCACCCAGTGTTACTGACCTAGAGGGTTGGATGCTGGATGCCGTATATCGGATGCCTGCCCACCGAGTAGTTACTGGACCTCAGAGGGTTGGATGCCGTATAGCGGATGCCTGCCCACCGAGTAGTTACGGGACCTTGGGAGTTGGATGCCGTATATCGGATGCCTGCCCACCGAGTAGTTACTGGACCTTAGAGGGTTGGATGCCGTATATCGGATGCCTGTCCACCGAGTATTTACGGGACCTTGGGGGTTGGATGCCGTATAGCGGATGCCTGCCCACCGAGTAGTTACGGGACCTTTGGAGTTGGATGCCGAATATTGGATGCCTGCCCACCGAGTAGTTACTGGACCTTAGAGGGTTGGATGCCGTGTATCGGATGCCTGCCCACCGAGTAGTTACGGGGCCTTGGGGGTTGGATGCCGTATATCGGATGCCTGCCCACCAAGTAGTTACTGACCCTTGAGGGTTGGATGCCGTATAGCGGATGCCTGTCCACCGAGTAGTTACTGGACTTTTGAGGGTTGGATGCCGTATATCGGATGCATGCCCACCGATTAGTTACTGGACCTCAGAGGGTTGGATGCCGTATAGCGGATGCCTGTCCACCGAGTAGTTACGGGACCTTGGGAGTTGGATGCCGTATATCGGATGCCTGCCCACCGAGTAGTTACTGGACATTAGAGGGTTGGATGCCGTATATCGGATGCCTGCCCATCGAGTAGTTACGGGGCCTTGGGGGTTGGATGCCGTATATCGGATGCCTGCCCACCAAGTAGTTACTGACCCTTGAGGGTTGGATGCCGTATAGCGGATGCCTGTCCACCGAGTAGTTACTGGACTTTTGAGGGTTGGATGCCGTATATCGGATGCCTGTCCACCGAGTATTTACGGGACCTTGGGGGTTGGATGCCGTATAGCGGATGCCTGCCCACCGAGTAGTTACGGGACCTTTGGAGTTGGATGCCGAATATTGGATGCCTGCCCACCGAGTAGTTACTGGACCTTAGAGGGTTGGATGCCGTATATCGGATGCCTGTCCACCGAGTATGTACGGGACCTTGGGGGTTGGATGCCGTGTATCGGATGCCTGCCCACCAAGTAGTTACGGGGCCTTGGGGGTTGGATGCCGTATATCGGATGCCTGCCCACCAAGTAGTTACTGACCCTTGAGGGTTGGATGCCGTATAGCGGATACCTGTCCACCGAGTAGTTACTGGACTTTTGAGGGTTGGATGCCGTATATCGGATGCATGCCCACCGATTAGTTACTGGACCTCAGAGGGTTGGATGCCGTATAGCGGATGCCTGTCCACCGAGTAGTTACGGGACCTTGGGAGTTGGATGCCGTATATCGGATGCCTGCCCACCGAGTAGTTACTGGACCTTAGAGGGTTGGATGCCGTATATCGGATGCCTGTCTACCGAGTATTTACGGGACCTTGGGAGTTGGATGCCGTATATCGGATGCCTGCTCACCGAGTAGTTACTGGACCTTAGAGGGTTGGATGCCGTATATCGGATGCCTGGCCACCGAGTATTTACGGGACCTTGGGGGTTGGATGTCGTATAGCGGATGCCTGCCCACCGAGTAGTTACTGGACCTTAGAGGGTTGGATGACGTATATCGGATGCCTGCCCACCGAGTAGTTACTGGACCTCAGAGGGTTGGATGCCGTATAGCGGATGCCTGCCCACCGAGTAGTTACTGGATCTTGGAGGGTTGTACGCCGTATAGCGTATGCCTGCCCACCCAGTGTTACTGACTTAGAGGGTTGGATGCTGGATGCCGTATATCGGATGCCTGTCCACCGAGTATGTACGGGACCTTGGGGGTTGGATGCCGTGTATCGGATGCCTGCCCACCGAGTAGTTACGGGGCCTTGGGGGTTGGATGCCGTATATCGGATGCCTGCCCACCAAGTAGTTACTGACCCTTGAGGGTTGGATGCCGTATAGCGGATACCTGTCCACCGAGTAGTTACTGGACTTTTGAGGGTTGGATGCCGTATATCGGATGCATGCCCACCGATTAGTTACTGGACCTCAGAGGGTTGGATGCCGTATAGCGGATGCCTGTCCACCGAGTAGTTACGGGACCTTGGGAGTTGGATGCCGTATATCGGATGCCTGCCCACCGAGTAGTTACTGGACCTTAGAGGGTTGGATGCCGTATATCGGATGCCTGTCTACCGAGTATTTACGGGACCTTGGGAGTTGGATGCCGTATATCGGATGCCTGCTCACCGAGTAGTTACTGGACCTTAGAGGGTTGGATGCCGTATATCGGATGCCTGGCCACCGAGTATTTACGGGACCTTGGGGGTTGGATGTCGTATAGCGGATGCCTGCCCACCGAGTAGTTACTGGACCTTAGAGGGTTGGATGACGTATATCGGATGCCTGCCCACCGAGTAGTTACTGGACCTCAGAGGGTTGGATGCCGTATAGCGGATGCCTGCCCACCGAGTAGTTACTGGATCTTGGAGGGTTGTACGCCGTATAGCGGATGCCTGCCCACCCAGTTTTACTGACTTAGAGGGTTGGATGCTGGATGCCGTATATCGGATGCCTGTCCACCGAGTATGTACGGGACCTTGGGCGTTGGATGCCGTTTTGCGGATGCCTGCCCACCGAGTAGTTACTGGACCTTAGAGGGTTGGATGCCGTATATCGGATGCCTGCCCATCGAGTAGTTACTGGACCTTGGGGGTTGGATGCCGTGTATCGGATGCCTGCCCACCGAGTAGTTACGGGGCCTTGCGGGTTGGATGCCGTATATCGGATGCCTGCCCACCAAGTAGTTACTGACCCTTGAGGGTTGGATGCCGTATAGCGGATGCCTGTCCACCGAGTAGTTACTGGACTTTTGAGGGTTGGATGCCGTATATCGGATGCATGCCCACCGATTAGTTACTGGACCTCAGAGGGTTGGATGCCGTATAGCGGATGCCTGTCCACCGAGTAGTTACGGGACCTTGGGAGTTGGATGCCGTATATCGGATGCCTGCCCACCGAGTAGTTACTGGACCTTAGAGGGTTGGATGCCGTATATCGGATGCCTGCCCATCGAGTAGTTACGGGGCCTTGGGGGTTGGATGCCGTATATCGGATGCCTGCCCACCAAGTAGTTACTGACCCTTGAGGGTTGGATGCCGTATAGCGGATGCCTGTCCACCGAGTAGTTACTGGACTTTTGAGGGTTGGATGCCGTATATCGGATGCATGCCCACCGATTAGTTACTGGACCTCAGAGGGTTGGATGCCGTATAGCGGATGCCTGTCCACCGAGTAGTTACTGGACTTTTGAGGGTTGGATGCCGTATATCGGATGCATGCCCACCGAGTAGTTACTGGACGTTGGGGGTTGGATGCCGTATAGCGGATGCCTGCCCACCGAGTAGTTATGGAACCTTGGGAGTTGGATGCCGTATATCGGATGCCTGCCCACCGAGTAGTTACTGGACCTTAGAGGGTTGGATGCCGTATATCGGATGCCTGTCCACCGAGAATTTACGGGACCTTGGGGGTTGGATGCCGTATAGCGGATGCCTGCCCACCGAGTAGTTACTGGACCTTAGAGGGTTGGATGCCGTATATCGGATGCCTGCCCATCGAGTAGTTACTGGACCTTGGGGGTTGGATGCCGTGTATCGGATGCCTGCCCACCGAGTAGTTACGGGGCCTTGGGGGTTGGATGCCGTATATCGGATGCCTGCCCACCAAGTAGTTACTGACCCTTGAGGTTTGGGTGCCGTATAGCGGATACCTGTCCACCGAGTAGTTACTGGACTTTTGAGGGTTGGATGCCGTATATCGGATGCATGCCCACCGATTAGTTACTGGACCTCAGAGGGTTGGATGCCGTATAGCGGATGCCTGTCCACCGAGTAGTTACGGGACCTTGGGAGTTGGATGCCGTATATCGGATGCCTGCCCACCGAGTAGTTACTGGACCTTAGAGGGTTGGATGCCGTATATCGGATGCCTGTCTACCGAGTATTTACGGGACCTTGGGGGTTGGATGCCGTATAGCGGATGCCTGCCCACCGAGTAGTCACGGAACCTTGGGAGTTGGATGCCGTATATCGGATGCCTGCTCACCGAGTAGTTACTGGACCTTAGAGGGTTGGATGCCGTATATCGGATGCCTGGCCACCGAGTATTTACGGGACCTTGGGGGTTGGATGTCGTATAGCGGATGCCTGCCCACCGAGTAGTTACTGGACCTTAGAGGGTTGGATGACGTATATCGGATGCCTGCCCACCGAGTAGTTACTGGACCTCAGAGGGTTGGATGCCGTATAGCGGATGCCTGCCCACCGAGTAGTTACTGGATCTTGGAGGGTTGTACGCCGTATAGCGGATGCCTGCCCACCCAGTGTTACTGACCTAGAGGGTTGGATGCTGGATGCCGTATATCGGATGCCTGCCCACCGAGTAGTTACTGGACCTCAGAGGGTTGGATGCCGTATAGCGGATGCCTGCCCACCGAGTAGTTACGGGACCTTGGGAGTTGGATGCCGTATATCGGATGCCTGCCCACCGAGTAGTTACTGGACCTTAGAGGGTTGGATGCCGTATATCGGATGCCTGTCCACCGAGTATTTACGGGACCTTGGGGGTTGGATGCCGTATAGCGGATGCCTGCCCACCGAGTAGTTACGGGACCTTTGGAGTTGGATGCCGAATATTGGATGCCTGCCCACCGAGTAGTTACTGGACCTTAGAGGGTTGGATGCCGTGTATCGGATGCCTGCCCACCGAGTAGTTACGGGGCCTTGGGGGTTGGATGCCGTATATCGGATGCCTGCCCACCAAGTAGTTACTGACCCTTGAGGGTTGGATGCCGTATAGCGGATGCCTGTCCACCGAGTAGTTACAGGACTTTTGAGGGTTGGATGCCGTATATCGGATGCATGCCCACCGATTAGTTACTGGACCTCAGAGGGTTGGATGCCGTATAGCGGATGCCTGTCCACCGAGTAGTTACGGGACCTTGGGAGTTGGATGCCGTATATCGGATGCCTGCCCACCGAGTAGTTACTGGACATTAGAGGGTTGGATGCCGTATATCGGATGCCTGCCCATCGAGTAGTTACGGGGCCTTGGGGGTTGGATGCCGTATATCGGATGCCTGCCCACCAAGTAGTTACTGACCCTTGAGGGTTGGATGCCGTATAGCGGATGCCTGTCCACCGAGTAGTTACTGGACTTTTGAGGGTTGGATGCCGTATATCGGATGCCTGTCCACCGAGTATTTACGGGACCTTGGGGGTTGGATGCCGTATAGCGGATGCCTGCCCACCGAGTAGTTACGGGACCTTTGGAGTTGGATGCCGAATATTGGATGCCTGCCCACCGAGTAGTTACTGGACCTTAGAGGGTTGGATGCCGTATATCGGATGCCTGTCCACCGAGTATGTACGGGATCTTGGGGGTTGGATGCCGTGTATCGGATGCCTGCCCACCGAGTAGTTACGGGGCCTTGGGGGTTGGATGCCGTATATCGGATGCCTGCCCACCAAGTAGTTACTGACCCTTGAGGGTTGGATGCCGTATAGCGGATACCTGTCCACCGAGTAGTTACTGGACTTTTGAGGGTTGGATGCCGTATATCGGATGCATGCCCACCGATTAGTTACTGGACCTCAGAGGGTTGGATGCCGTATAGCGGATGCCTGCCCACGGAGTAGTTACTGGACTTTTGAGGGTTGGATGCCGTATATCGGATGCCTGCTCACCGAGTAGTTACTGGACCTTAGAGGGTTGGATGCCGTATATCGGATGCCTGGCCACCGAGTATTTACGGGACCTTGGGGGTTGGATGTCGTATAGCGGATGCCTGCCCACCGAGTAGTTACTGGACCTTAGAGGGTTGGATGACGTATATCGGATGCCTGCCCACCGAGTAGTTACTGGACCTCAGAGGGTTGGATGCCGTATAGCGGATGCCTGCCCACCGAGTAGTTACTGGATCGTGGAGGGTTGTACGCCGTATAGCGGATGCCTGCCCACCCAGTGTTACTGACTTAGAGGGTTGGATGCTGGATGCCGTATATCGGATGCCTGTCCACCGAGTATGTACGGGACCTTGGGGGTTGGATGCCGTTTTGCGGATGCCTGCCCACCGAGTAGTTACTGGACCTTAGAGGGTTGGATGCCGTATATCGGATGCCTGCCCATCGAGTAGTTACTGGACCTTGGGGGTTGGATGCCGTGTATCGGATGCCTGCCCACCGAGTAGTTACGGGGCCTTGGGGGTTGGATGCCGTATATCGGATGCCTGCCCACCAAGTAGTTACTGACCCTTGAGGGTTGGATGCCGTATAGCGGATGCCTGTCCACCGAGTAGTTACTGGACTTTTGAGGGTTGGATGCCGTATATCGGATGCATGCCCACCGATTAGTTACTGGACCTCAGAGGGTTGGATGCCGTATAGCGGATGCCTGTCCACCGAGTAGTTACGGGACCTTGGGAGTTGGATGCCGTATATCGGATGCCTGCCCACCGAGTAGTTACTGGACCTTAGAGGGTTGGATGCCGTATATCGGATGCCTGCCCATCGAGTAGTTACGGGGCCTTGGGGGTTGGATGCCGTATATCGGATGCCTGCCCACCAAGTAGTTACTGACCCTTGAGGGTTGGATGCCGTATAGCGGATGCCTGTCCACCGAGTAGTTACTGGACTTTTGAGGGTTGGATGCCGTATATCGGATGCATGCCCACCGATTAGTTACTGGACCTCAGAGGGTTGGATGCCGTATAGCGGATGCCTGTCCACCGAGTAGTTACTGGACTTTTGAGGGTTGGATGCCGTATATCGGATGCATGCCCACCGAGTAGTTACTGGACGTTGGGGGTTGGATGCCGTATAGCGGATGCCTGCCCACCGAGTAGTTATGGAACCTTGGGAGTTGGATGCCGTATATCGGATGCCTGCCCACCGAGTAGTTACTGGACCTTAGAGGGTTGGATGCCGTATATCGGATGCCTGTCCACCGAGTATGTACGGGACCTTGGGGGTTGGATGCCGTTTTGCGGATGCCTGCCCACCGAGTAGTTACTGGACCTTAGAGGGTTGGATGCCGTATATCGGATGCCTGCCCATCGAGTAGTTACTGGACCTTGGGGGTTGGATGCCGTGTATCGGATGCCTGCCCACCGAGTAGTTACGGGGCCTTGGGGGTTGGATGCCGTATATCGGATGCCTGCCCACCAAGTAGTTACTGACCCTTGAGGGTTGGATGCCGTATAGCGGATGCCTGTCCACCGAGTAGTTACTGGACTTTTGAGGGTTGGATGCCGTATATCGGATGCATGCCCACCGATTAGTTACTGGACCTCAGAGGGTTGGATGCCGTATAGCGGATGCCTGTCCACCGAGTAGTTACGGGACCTTGGGAGTTGGATGCCGTATATCGGATGCCTGCCCACCGAGTAGTTACTGGACCTTAGAGGGTTGGATGCCGTATATCGGATGCCTGCCCATCGAGTAGTTACGGGGCCTTGGGGGTTGGATGCCGTATATCGGATGCCTGCCCACCAAGTAGTTACTGACCCTTGAGGGTTGGATGCCGTATAGCGGATGCCTGTCCACCGAGTAGTTACTGGACTTTTGAGGGTTGGATGCCGTATATCGGATGCATGCCCACCGATTAGTTACTGGACCTCAGAGGGTTGGATGCCGTATAGCGGATGCCTGTCCACCGAGTAGTTACTGGACTTTTGAGGGTTGGATGCCGTATATCGGATGCATGCCCACCGAGTAGTTACTGGACGTTGGGGGTTGGATGCCGTATAGCGGATGCCTGCCCACCGAGTAGTTATGGAACCTTGGGAGTTGGATGCCGTATATCGGATGCCTGCCCACCGAGTAGTTACTGGACCTTAGAGGGTTGGATGCCGTATATCGGATGCCTGTCCACCGAGTATTTACGGGACCTTGGGAGTTGGATGCCGTATAGCGGATGCCTGCCCACCGAGTAGTTACTGGACCTTAGAGGGTTGGATGCCGTATATCGGATGCCTGCCCATCGAGTAGTTACTGGACCTTGGGGGTTGGATGCCGTGTATCGGATGCCTGCCCACCGAGTAGTTACGGGGCCTTGGGGGTTGGATGCCGTATATCGGATGCCTGCCCACCAAGTAGTTACTGACCCTTGAGGGTTGGGTGCCGTATAGCGGATACCTGTCCACCGAGTAGTTACTGGACTTTTGAGGGTTGGATGCCGTATATCGGATGCATGCCCACCGATTAGTTACTGGACCTCAGAGGGTTGGATGCCGTATAGCGGATGCCTGTCCACCGAGTAGTTACGGGACCTTGGGAGTTGGATGCCGTATATCGGATGCCTGCCCACCGAGTAGTTACTGGACCTTAGAGGGTTGGATGCCGTATATCGGATGCCTGTCTACCGAGTATTTACGGGACCTTGGGGGTTGGATGCCGTATAGCGGATGCCTGCCCACCGAGTAGTCACGGAACCTTGGGAGTTGGATGCCGTATATCGGATGCCTGCTCACCGAGTAGTTACTGGACCTTAGAGGGTTGGATGCCGTATATCGGATGCCTGGCCACCGAGTATTTACGGGACCTTGGGGGTTGGATGTCGTATAGCGGATGCCTGCCCACCGAGTAGTTACGGGACCTTAGAGGGTTGGATGACGTATATCGGATGCCTGCCCATCGAGTAGTTACTGGACCTCAGAGGGTTGGATGCCGTAGAGCGGATGCCTGCCCACCGAGTAGTTACTGGATATTGGAGGGTTGTACGCCGTATAGCGGATGCCTGCCCACCCAGTGTTACTGACTTAGAGGGTTGGATGCTGGATACCGTATATCGGATGCCTGCCCACCGAGTAGTTACTGGACCTCAGAGGGTTGGATGCCGTATAGCGGATGCCTGCCCACCGAGTAGTTACGGGACCTTGGGAGTTGGATGCCGTATATCGGATGCCTGCCCACCGAGTAGTTACTGGACCTTAGAGGGTTGGATGCCGTATATCGGATGCCTGTCCACCGAGTATTTACGGGACCTTGGGGGTTGGATGCCGTATAGCGGATGCCTGCCCACCGAGTAGTTACGGGACCTTTGGAGTTGGATGCCGAATATTGGATGCCTGCCCACCGAGTAGTTACTGGACCTTAGAGGGTTGGATGCCGTGTATCGGATGCCTGCCCACCGAGTAGTTACGGGGCCTTGGGGGTTGGATGCCGTATATCGGATGCCTGCCCACCAAGTAGTTACTGACCCTTGAGGGTTGGATGCCGTATAGCGGATGTCTGTCCACCGAGTAGTTACTGGACTTTTGAGGGTTGGATGCCGTATATCGGATGCATGCCCACCGATTAGTTACTGGACCTCAGAGGGTTGGATGCCGTATAGCGGATGCCTGCCCACCCAGTGTTACTGACCTAGAGGGTTGGATGCTGGATGCCGTATATCGGATGCCTGCCCACCGAGTAGTTACTGGACCTCAGAGGGTTGGATGCCGTATAGCGGATGCCTGCCCACCGAGTAGTTACGGGACCTTGGGAGTTGGATGCCGTATATCGGATGCCTGCCCACCGAGTAGTTACTGGACCTTAGAGGGTTGGATGCCGTATATCGGATGCCTGTCCACCGAGTATTTACGGGACCTTGGGGGTTGGATGCCGTATAGCGGATGCCTGCCCACCGAGTAGTTACGGGACCTTTGGAGTTGGATGCCGAATATTGGATGCCTGTCCACCGAGAATTTGCGGGACCTTGGGGGTTGGATGCCGTATAGCGGATGCCTGCCCACCGAGTAGTTACTGGACCTTAGAGGGTTGGATGCCGTATATCGGATGCCTGCCCATCGAGTAGTTACTGGACCTTGGGGGTTGGATGCCGTGTATCGGATGCCTGCCCACCGAGTAGTTACGGGGCCTTGGGGGTTGGATGCCGTATATCGGATGCCTGCCCACCAAGTAGTTACTGACCCTTGAGGTTTGGGTGCCGTATAGCGGATACCTGTCCACCGAGTAGTTACTGGACTTTTGAGGGTTGGATGCCGTATATCGGATGCATGCCCACCGATTAGTTACTGGACCTCAGAGGGTTGGATGCCGTATAGCGGATGCCTGTCCACCGAGTAGTTACGGGACCTTGGGAGTTGGATGCCGTATATCGGATGCCTGCCCACCGAGTAGTTACTGGACCTTAGAGGGTTGGATGCCGTATATCGGATGCCTGTCTACCGAGTATTTACGGGACCTTGGGGGTTGGATGCCGTATAGCGGATGCCTGCCCACCGAGTAGTCACGGAACCTTGGGAGTTGGATGCCGTATATCGGATGCCTGCTCACCGAGTAGTTACTGGACCTTAGAGGGTTGGATGCCGTATATCGGATGCCTGGCCACCGAGTATTTACGGGACCTTGGGGGTTGGATGTCGTATAGCGGATGCCTGCCCACCGAGTAGTTACTGGACCTTAGAGGGTTGGATGACGTATATCGGATGCCTGCCCACCGAGTAGTTACTGGACCTCAGAGGGTTGGATGCCGTATAGCGGATGCCTGCCCACCGAGTAGTTACTGGATCTTGGAGGGTTGTACGCCGTATAGCGGATGCCTGCCCACCCAGTGTTACTGACCTAGAGGGTTGGATGCTGGATACCGTATATCGGATGCCTGCCCACCGAGTAGTTACTGGACCTCAGAGGGTTGGATGCCGTATAGCGGATGCCTGCCCACCGAGTAGTTACGGGACCTTGGGAGTTGGATGCCGTATATCGGATGCCTGCCCACCGAGTAGTTACTGGACCTTAGAGGGTTGGATGCCGTATATCGGATGCCTGTCCACCGAGTATTTACGGGACCTTGGGGGTTGGATGCCGTATAGCGGATGCCTGCCCACCGAGTAGTTACGGGACCTTTGGAGTTGGATGCCGAATATTGGATGCTTGCCCACCGAGTAGTTACTGGACCTTAGAGGGTTGGATGCCGTGTATCGGATGCCTGCCCACCGAGTAGTTACGGGGCCTTGGGGGTTGGATGCCGTATATCGGATGCCTGCCCACCAAGTAGTTACTGACCCTTGAGGGTTGGATGCCGTATAGCGGATGCCTGTCCACCGAGTAGTTACTGGACTTTTGAGGGTTGGATGCCGTATATCGGATGCATGCCCACCGATTAGTTACTGGACCTCAGAGGGTTGGATGCCGTATAGCGGATGCCTGTCCACCGAGTAGTTACGGGACCTTGGGAGTTGGATGCCGTATATCGGATGCCTGCCCACCGAGTAGTTACTGGACATTAGAGGGTTGGATGCCGTATATCGGATGCCTGCCCATCGAGTAGTTACGGGGCCTTGGGGGTTGGATGCCGTATATCGGATGCCTGCCCACCAAGTAGTTACTGACCCTTGAGGGTTGGATGCCGTATAGCGGATGCCTGTCCACCGAGTAGTTACTGGACTTTTGAGGGTTGGATGCCGTATATCGGATGCCTGTCCACCGAGTATTTACGGGACCTTGGGGGTTGGATGCCGTATAGCGGATGCCTGCCCACCGAGTAGTTACGGGACCTTTGGAGTTGGATGCCGAATATTGGATGCCTGCCCACCGAGTAGTTACTGGACCTTAGAGGGTTGGATGCCGTATATCGGATGCCTGTCCACCGAGTATGTACGGGATCTTGGGGGTTGGATGCCGTGTATCGGATGCCTGCCCACCGAGTAGTTACGGGGCCTTGGGGGTTGGATGCCGTATATCGGATGCCTGCCCACCAAGTAGTTACTGACCCTTGAGGGTTGGATGCCGTATAGCGGATACCTGTCCACCGAGTAGTTACTGGACTTTTGAGGGTTGGATGCCGTATATCGGATGCATGCCCACCGATTAGTTACTGGACCTCAGAGGGTTGGATGCCGTATAGCGGATGCCTGCCCACGGAGTAGTTACTGGACTTTTGAGGGTTGGATGCCGTATATCGGATGCCTGCTCACCGAGTAGTTACTGGACCTTAGAGGGTTGGATGCCGTATATCGGATGCCTGGCCACCGAGTATTTACGGGACCTTGGGGGTTGGATGTCGTATAGCGGATGCCTGCCCACCGAGTAGTTACTGGACCTTAGAGGGTTGGATGACGTATATCGGATGCCTGCCCACCGAGTAGTTACTGGACCTCAGAGGGTTGGATGCCGTATAGCGGATGCCTGCCCACCGAGTAGTTACTGGATCGTGGAGGGTTGTACGCCGTATAGCGGATGCCTGCCCACCCAGTGTTACTGACTTAGAGGGTTGGATGCTGGATGCCGTATATCGGATGCCTGTCCACCGAGTATGTACGGGACCTTGGGGGTTGGATGCCGTTTTGCGGATGCCTGCCCACCGAGTAGTTACTGGACCTTAGAGGGTTGGATGCCGTATATCGGATGCCTGCCCATCGAGTAGTTACTGGACCTTGGGGGTTGGATGCCGTGTATCGGATGCCTGCCCACCGAGTAGTTACGGGGCCTTGGGGGTTGGATGCCGTATATCGGATGCCTGCCCACCAAGTAGTTACTGACCCTTGAGGGTTGGATGCCGTATAGCGGATGCCTGTCCACCGAGTAGTTACTGGACTTTTGAGGGTTGGATGCCGTATATCGGATGCATGCCCACCGATTAGTTACTGGACCTCAGAGGGTTGGATGCCGTATAGCGGATGCCTGTCCACCGAGTAGTTACGGGACCTTGGGAGTTGGATGCCGTATATCGGATGCCTGCCCACCGAGTAGTTACTGGACCTTAGAGGGTTGGATGCCGTATATCGGATGCCTGCCCATCGAGTAGTTACGGGGCCTTGGGGGTTGGATGCCGTATATCGGATGCCTGCCCACCAAGTAGTTACTGACCCTTGAGGGTTGGATGCCGTATAGCGGATGCCTGTCCACCGAGTAGTTACTGGACTTTTGAGGGTTGGATGCCGTATATCGGATGCATGCCCACCGATTAGTTACTGGACCTCAGAGGGTTGGATGCCGTATAGCGGATGCCTGTCCACCGAGTAGTTACTGGACTTTTGAGGGTTGGATGCCGTATATCGGATGCATGCCCACCGAGTAGTTACTGGACGTTGGGGGTTGGATGCCGTATAGCGGATGCCTGCCCACCGAGTAGTTATGGAACCTTGGGAGTTGGATGCCGTATATCGGATGCCTGCCCACCGAGTAGTTACTGGACCTTAGAGGGTTGGATGCCGTATATCGGATGCCTGTCCACCGAGTATTTACGGGACCTTGGGAGTTGGATGCCGTATAGCGGATGCCTGCCCACCGAGTAGTTACTGGACCTTAGAGGGTTGGATGCCGTATATCGGATGCCTGCCCATCGAGTAGTTACTGGACCTTGGGGGTTGGATGCCGTGTATCGGATGCCTGCCCACCGAGTAGTTACGGGGCCTTGGGGGTTGGATGCCGTATATCGGATGCCTGCCCACCAAGTAGTTACTGACACTTGAGGGTTGGGTGCCGTATAGCGGATACCTGTCCACCGAGTAGTTACTGGACTTTTGAGGGTTGGATGCCGTATATCGGATGCATGCCCACCGATTAGTTACTGGACCTCAGAGGGTTGGATGCCGTATAGCGGATGCCTGTCCACCGAGTAGTTACGGGACCTTGGGAGTTGGATGCCGTATATCGGATGCCTGCCCACCGAGTAGTTACTGGACCTTAGAGGGTTGGATGCCGTATATCGGATGCCTGTCTACCGAGTATTTACGGGACCTTGGGGGTTGGATGCCGTATAGCGGATGCCTGCCCACCGAGTAGTCACGGAACCTTGGGAGTTGGATGCCGTATATCGGATGCCTGCTCACCGAGTAGTTACTGGACCTTAGAGGGTTGGATGCCGTATATCGGATGCCTGGCCACCGAGTATTTACGGGACCTTGGGGGTTGGATGTCGTATAGCGGATGCCTGCCCACCGAGTAGTTACGGGACCTTAGAGGGTTGGATGACGTATATCGGATGCCTGCCCATCGAGTAGTTACTGGACCTCAGAGGGTTGGATGCCGTAGAGCGGATGCCTGCCCACCGAGTAGTTACTGGATATTGGAGGGTTGTACGCCGTATAGCGGATGCCTGCCCACCCAGTGTTACTGACTTAGAGGGTTGGATGCTGGATACCGTATATCGGATGCCTGCCCACCGAGTAGTTACTGGACCTCAGAGGGTTGGATGCCGTATAGCGGATGCCTGCCCACCGAGTAGTTACGGGACCTTGGGAGTTGGATGCCGTATATCGGATGCCTGCCCACCGAGTAGTTACTGGACCTTAGAGGGTTGGATGCCGTATATCGGATGCCTGTCCACCGAGTATTTACGGGACCTTGGGGGTTGGATGCCGTATAGCGGATGCCTGCCCACCGAGTAGTTACGGGACCTTTGGAGTTGGATGCCGAATATTGGATGCCTGCCCACCGAGTAGTTACTGGACCTTAGAGGGTTGGATGCCGTGTATCGGATGCCTGCCCACCGAGTAGTTACGGGGCCTTGGGGGTTGGATGCCGTATATCGGATGCCTGCCCACCAAGTAGTTACTGACCCTTGAGGGTTGGATGCCGTATAGCGGATGTCTGTCCACCGAGTAGTTACTGGACTTTTGAGGGTTGGATGCCGTATATCGGATGCATGCCCACCGATTAGTTACTGGACCTCAGAGGGTTGGATGCCGTATAGCGGATGCCTGTCCACCGAGAAGTTACGGGACCTTGGGAGTTGGATGCCGTATATCGGATGCATGCCCACCGATTAGTTACTGGACCTCAGAGGGTTGGATGCCGTATAGCGGATGCCTGTCCACCGAGTAGTTACGGGACCTTGGGAGTTGGATGCCGTATATCGGATGCCTGCCCACCGAGTAGTTACTGGACATTAGAGGGTTGGATGCCGTATATCGGATGCCTGCCCATCGAGTAGTTACGGGGCCTTGGGGGTTGGATGCCGTATATCGGATGCCTGCCCACCAAGTAGTTACTGACCCTTGAGGGTTGGATGCCGTATAGCGGATGCCTGTCCACCGAGTAGTTACTGGACTTTTGAGGGTTGGATGCCGTATATCGGATGCCTGTCCACCGAGTATTTACGGGACCTTGGGGGTTGGATGCCGTATAGCGGATGCCTGCCCACCGAGTAGTTACGGGACCTTTGGAGTTGGATGCCGAATATTGGATGCCTGCCTACCGAGTAGTTACTGGACCTTAGAGGGTTGGATGCCGTATATCGGATGCCTGTCCACCGAGTATGTACGGGACCTTGGGGGTTGGATGCCGTGTATCGGATGCCTGCCCACCGAGTAGTTACTGGACTTTTGAGGGTTGGATGCCGTATATCGGATGCATGCCCACCGAGTAGTTACTGGACGTTGGGGGTTGGATGCCGTATAGCGGATGCCTGCCCACCGAGTAGTTATGGAACCTTGGGAGTTGGATGCCGTATATCGGATGCCTGCCCACCGAGTAGTTACTGGACCTTAGAGGGTTGGATGCCGTATATCGGATGCCTGTCCACCGAGTATTTACGGGACCTTGGGAGTTGGATGCCGTATAGCGGATGCCTGCCCACCGAGTAGTTACTGGACCTTAGAGGGTTGGATGCCGTATATCGGATGCCTGCCCATCGAGTAGTTACTGGACCTTGGGGGTTGGATGCCGTGTATCGGATGCCTGCCCACCGAGTAGTTACGGGGCCTTGGGGGTTGGATGCCGTATATCGGATGCCTGCCCACCAAGTAGTTACTGACACTTGAGGGTTGGGTGCCGTATAGCGGATACCTGTCCACCGAGTAGTTACTGGACTTTTGAGGGTTGGATGCCGTATATCGGATGCATGCCCACCGATTAGTTACTGGACCTCAGAGGGTTGGATGCCGTATAGCGGATGCCTGTCCACCGAGTAGTTACGGGACCTTGGGAGTTGGATGCCGTATATCGGATGCCTGCCCACCGAGTAGTTACTGGACCTTAGAGGGTTGGATGCCGTATATCGGATGCCTGTCTACCGAGTATTTACGGGACCTTGGGGGTTGGATGCCGTATAGCGGATGCCTGCCCACCGAGTAGTCACGGAACCTTGGGAGTTGGATGCCGTATATCGGATGCCTGCTCACCGAGTAGTTACTGGACCTTAGAGGGTTGGATGCCGTATATCGGATGCCTGGCCACCGAGTATTTACGGGACCTTGGGGGTTGGATGTCGTATAGCGGATGCCTGCCCACCGAGTAGTTACGGGACCTTAGAGGGTTGGATGACGTATATCGGATGCCTGCCCATCGAGTAGTTACTGGACCTCAGAGGGTTGGATGCCGTAGAGCGGATGCCTGCCCACCGAGTAGTTACTGGATATTGGAGGGTTGTACGCCGTATAGCGGATGCCTGCCCACCCAGTGTTACTGACTTAGAGGGTTGGATGCTGGATACCGTATATCGGATGCCTGCCCACCGAGTAGTTACTGGACCTCAGAGGGTTGGATGCCGTATAGCGGATGCCTGCCCACCGAGTAGTTACGGGACCTTGGGAGTTGGATGCCGTATATCGGATGCCTGCCCACCGAGTAGTTACTGGACCTTAGAGGGTTGGATGCCGTATATCGGATGCCTGTCCACCGAGTATTTACGGGACCTTGGGGGTTGGATGCCGTATAGCGGATGCCTGCCCACCGAGTAGTTACGGGACCTTTGGAGTTGGATGCCGAATATTGGATGCCTGCCCACCGAGTAGTTACTGGACCTTAGAGGGTTGGATGCCGTGTATCGGATGCCTGCCCACCGAGTAGTTACGGGGCCTTGGGGGTTGGATGCCGTATATCGGATGCCTGCCCACCAAGTAGTTACTGACCCTTGAGGGTTGGATGCCGTATAGCGGATGTCTGTCCACCGAGTAGTTACTGGACTTTTGAGGGTTGGATGCCGTATATCGGATGCATGCCCACCGATTAGTTACTGGACCTCAGAGGGTTGGATGCCGTATAGCGGATGCCTGTCCACCGAGAAGTTACGGGACCTTGGGAGTTGGATGCCGTATATCGGATGCATGCCCACCGATTAGTTACTGGACCTCAGAGGGTTGGATGCCGTATAGCGGATGCCTGTCCACCGAGTAGTTACGGGACCTTGGGAGTTGGATGCCGTATATCGGATGCCTGCCCACCGAGTAGTTACTGGACATTAGAGGGTTGGATGCCGTATATCGGATGCCTGCCCATCGAGTAGTTACGGGGCCTTGGGGGTTGGATGCCGTATATCGGATGCCTGCCCACCAAGTAGTTACTGACCCTTGAGGGTTGGATGCCGTATAGCGGATGCCTGTCCACCGAGTAGTTACTGGACTTTTGAGGGTTGGATGCCGTATATCGGATGCCTGTCCACCGAGTATTTACGGGACCTTGGGGGTTGGATGCCGTATAGCGGATGCCTGCCCACCGAGTAGTTACGGGACCTTTGGAGTTGGATGCCGAATATTGGATGCCTGCCTACCGAGTAGTTACTGGACCTTAGAGGGTTGGATGCCGTATATCGGATGCCTGTCCACCGAGTATGTACGGGACCTTGGGGGTTGGATGCCGTATATCGGATGCCTGCCCACCAAGTAGTTACTGACCCTTGAGGGTTGGATGCCGTATAGCGGATACCTGTCCACCGAGTAGTTACTGGACTTTTGAGGGTTGGATGCCGTATATCGGATGCATGCCCACCGATTAGTTACTGGACCTCAGAGGGTTGGATGCCGTATAGCGGATGCCTGCCCACGGAGTAGTTACTGGACTTTTGAGGGTTGGATGCCGTATATCGGATGCCTGCTCACCGAGTAGTTACTGGACCTTAGAGGGTTGGATGCCGTATATCGGATGCCTGGCCACCGAGTATTTACGGGACCTTGGGGGTTGGATGTCGTATAGCGGATGCCTGCCCACCGAGTAGTTACTGGACCTTAGAGGGTTGGATGACGTATATCGGATGCCTGCCCACCGAGTAGTTACTGGACCTCAGAGGGTTGGATGCCGTATAGCGGATGCCTGCCCACCGAGTAGTTACTGGATCGTGGAGGGTTGTACACCGTATAGCGGATGCCTGCCCACCCAGTGTTACTGACTTAGAGGGTTGGATGCTGGATGCCGTATATCGGATGCCTGTCCACCGAGTATGTACGGGACCTTGGGGGTTGGATGCCGTTTTGCGGATGCCTGCCCACCGAGTAGTTACTGGACCTGAGAGGGTTGGATGCCGTATATCGGATGCCTGCCCATCGAGTAGTTACTGGACCTTGGGGGTTGGATGCCGTGTATCGGATGCCTGCCCACCGAGTAGTTACGGGGCCTTGGGGGTTGGATGCCGTATATCGGATGCCTGCCCACCAAGTAGTTACTGACCCTTGAGGGTTGGATGCCGTATAGCGGATGCCTGCCCACCGAGTAGTTACGGGACCTTTGGAGTTGGATGCCGAATATTGGATGCCTGCCCACCGAGTAGTTACTGGACCTTAGAGGGTTGGATGCCGTATATCGGATGCCTGTCCACCGAGTATGTACGGGACCTTGGGGGTTGGATGCCGTGTATCGGATGCCTGCCCACCGAGTAGTTACGGGGCCTTGGGGGTTGGATGCCGTATATCGGATGCCTGCCCACCAAGTAGTTACTGACCCTTGAGGGTTGGATGCCGTATAGCGGATACCTGTCCACCGAGTAGTTACTGGACTTTTGAGGGTTGGATGCCGTATATCGGATGCATGCCCACCGATTAGTTACTGGACCTCAGAGGGTTGGATGCCGTATAGCGGATGCCTGCCCACGGAGTAGTTACTGGACTTTTGAGGGTTGGATGCCGTATATCGGATGCCTGCTCACCGAGTAGTTACTGGACCTTAGAGGGTTGGATGCCGTATATCGGATGCCTGGCCACCGAGTATTTACGGGACCTTGGGGGTTGGATGTCGTATAGCGGATGCCTGCCCACCGAGTAGTTACTGGACCTTAGAGGGTTGGATGACGTATATCGGATGCCTGCCCACCGAGTAGTTACTGGACCTCAGAGGGTTGGATGCCGTATAGCGGATGCCTGCCCACCGAGTAGTTACTGGATCGTGGAGGGTTGTACGCCGTATAGCGGATGCCTGCCCACCCAGTGTTACTGACTTAGAGGGTTGGATGCTGGATGCCGTATATCGGATGCCTGTCCACCGAGTATGTACGGGACCTTGGGGGTTGGATGCCGTTTTGCGGATGCCTGCCCACCGAGTAGTTACTGGACCTTAGAGGGTTGGATGCCGTATATCGGATGCCTGCCCATCGAGTAGTTACTGGACCTTGGGGGTTGGATGCCGTGTATCGGATGCCTGCCCACCGAGTAGTTACGGGGCCTTGGGGGTTGGATGCCGTATATCGGATGCCTGCCCACCAAGTAGTTACTGACCCTTGAGGGTTGGATGCCGTATAGCGGATGCCTGTCCACCGAGTAGTTACTGGACTTTTGAGGGTTGGATGCCGTATATCGGATGCATGCCCACCGATTAGTTACTGGACCTCAGAGGGTTGGATGCCGTATAGCGGATGCCTGTCCACCGAGTAGTTACGGGACCTTGGGAGTTGGATGCCGTATATCGGATGCCTGCCCACCGAGTAGTTACTGGACCTTAGAGGGTTGGATGCCGTATATCGGATGCCTGCCCATCGAGTAGTTACGGGGCCTTGGGGGTTGGATGCCGTATATCGGATGCCTGCCCACCAAGTAGTTACTGACCCTTGAGGGTTGGATGCCGTATAGCGGATGCCTGTCCACCGAGTAGTTACTGGACTTTTGAGGGTTGGATGCCGTATATCGGATGCATGCCCACCGATTAGTTACTGGACCTCAGAGGGTTGGATGCCGTATAGCGGATGCCTGTCCACCGAGTAGTTACTGGACTTTTGAGGGTTGGATGCCGTATATCGGATGCATGCCACCGAGTAGTTACTGGACGTTGGGGGTTGGATGCCGTATAGCGGATGCCTGCCCACCGAGTAGTTATGGAACCTTGGGAGTTGGATGCCGTATATCGGATGCCTGCCCACCGAGTAGTTACTGGACCTTAGAGGGTTGGATGCCGTATGTCGGATGCCTGTCCACCGAGTATTTACGGGACCTTGGGGGTTGGATGCCGTATAGCGGATGCCTGCCCACCGAGTAGTTACTGGACCTTAGAGGGTTGGATGCCGTATATCGGATGCCTGCCCATCGAGTAGTTACTGGACCTTGGGGGTTGGATGCCGTGTATCGGATGCCTGCCCACCGAGTAGTTACGGGGCCTTGGGGGTTGGATGCCGTATATCGGATGCCTGCCCACCAAGTAGTTACTGACCCTTGAGGGTTGGGTGCCGTATAGCGGATACCTGTCCACCGAGTAGTTACTGGACTTTTGAGGGTTGGATGCCGTATATCGGATGCATGCCCACCGATTAGTTACTGGACCTCAGAGGGTTGGATGCCGTATAGCGGATGCCTGTCCACCGAGTAGTTACGGGACCTTGGGAGTTGGATGCCGTATATCGGATGCCTGCCCACCGAGTAGTTACTGGACCTTAGAGGGTTGGATGCCGTATATCGGATGCCTGTCTACCGAGTATTTACGGGACCTTGGGGGTTGGATGCCGTATAGCGGATGCCTGCCCACCGAGTAGTCACGGAACCTTGGGAGTTGGATGCCGTATATCGGATGCCTGCTCACCGAGTAGTTACTGGACCTTAGAGGGTTGGATGCCGTATATCGGATGCCTGGCCACCGAGTATTTACGGGACCTTGGGGGTTGGATGTCGTATAGCGGATGCCTGCCACCGAGTAGTTACTGGACCTTAGAGGGTTGGATGACGTATATCGGATGCCTGCCCACCGAGTAGTTACTGGACCTCAGAGGGTTGGATGCCGTAGAGCGGATGCCTGCCCACCGAGTAGTTACTGGATCTTGGAGGGTTGTACGCCGTATAGCGGATGCCTGCCCACCCAGTGTTACTGACTTAGAGGGTTGGATGCTGGATACCGTATATCGGATGCCTGCCCACCGAGTAGTTACTGGACCTCAGAGGGTTGGATGCCGTATAGCGGATGCCTGCCCACCGAGTAGTTACGGGACCTTGGGAGTTGGATGCCGTATATCGGATGCCTGTCTACCCAATAGTTACTGACCTTTGATGGTTGGATGCCGTGTGTCGGATGCCTGCCCACCAAGTAGTTACTGGACCTTTGAGGATTGGATGCCGTATAGCGGATGCCTGCCCACCGAGCAGTTACTGGACCTTTGAGGGTTGGATGCCGTATATCGGATGCCTGCCCACCGAGTAATTACTGGACCTTAGAGGATTGAATGCCGTATATCGGATGCCTTCCCATCGAGTAGTTACTGACCTTGGGGGTTTGATGCCGTATAGCGGATGCCTGCCCACCGAGTAGTTACAGGACCTTAGAGGGTTGAATGCCGTATATCGGATGCCTGCCCACCGAGTAGTTACTGGACCTTAGAGGGTTGGATGCCGTATAGCGGATGCCTGCCCACCGAGTAGTTACTGGACCTTGGACGGTTGGATGCCGTATATCGGATGCCTGCTCACCGAATAGTTACTGGACCCTGGAGGGGTGAACGCCGTATAGCGGATGCCTGCCCACCCAGTAGTTACTGACCTTAGAAGGTTGGATGCCGTATATCGGATGCCTGCCCACCAAGTAGTTACGGGGCCTTGGGGTTGGATGCCGTATATCGGATGCCTGCCCACCGAGTAGTTACGGGATCTTGGGAGTTGGATGCCGTATATCGGATGCCTGTCCACCAAGTATTTACGGGACCTTGGGGGTTGGATGCCGTATAGCGGATGCCTGCCCACCGAGTAGTTACGGATCCTTGGGAGTTGGATGCCGTATACCGGATGCCTGCCCACCGAGTAGTTACTGGACCTTAGAGGGTTGGATGCCGTAAAGCGGATGCCTGCCCACCGAGTAGTTACTGGACCTTAGAGGGTTGAATGCCGTATATGGGATGCCTGCCCACCGAGTAGTTACTGGACCTTAGAGGGTTGGATGCCGTATAGCGGATGCCTGCCCACCGAGTAGTTACTGGACCTTAGAGGGTTGGATGCCGTATATCGGATGCCTGCCCACCGAATAGTTACTGGACCTTAGAGGGTTGAATACCGTATATCGGATGCCTGCCCACCGAGTAATTACTGGACCATAGAGGATTGAATGCCGTATATCGGATGCCTTCCCATCGAGTAGTTACTGACCTTGGGGGTTGGATGCCGTATAGCGGATGCCTGCCCACAGAGTAGTTACTGGACCTTAGAGGGTTGGATGCCGTGAATCGGATGCCTGCCAACCGAGTAGTTACTGGACCTTAGACGGTGGGAAGTCGTATAGCGGATGCCTGCCCACCGAGTAGATACTGGACCTTGGAGGGTTGGATGCCGTATATCGGATGCCTGCCCACCGAGTAGTTACTGGACCCTGGAGGGTTGGACGCCGTATAGCGGATGCCTGCCCACCCAGTAGTTACCGACCTTAGAGGGTTGGATGCCGTATATCGGATGCCTGCCCACCAAGTAGTTACGGGGCCTTGGGGTTGGATGCCGTATATCGGATGCCTGCCCACCGAGTAGTTACTGGACCTTAGAGGGTTGGATGCCGTATATCGGATGCCTGCCTACCGAGTAGTTACTGGACCTTAGAGGGTTGGATGCCGTATAGCGGATGCCTGCCCACCCAGTGTTACTGACCTTAGAGGGTTGAATGCTGGATGCCGTATATCGGATGCCTGCCCACCGAGTAGTTACTGGACCTCAGAGGGTTGGATGCAGTATAGCGGATTCCTGCCCACCGAGTAGTTACGGGACCTTGGGAGTTGGATGCCGTATATCGGATGCCTGCCCACCGAGTAGTTACTGGACCTTAGAGGGTTGGATGCCGTATATCGGATGCTTGTCCATCGAGTATTTACCGGACTTTGGGGGTTGGATGCCGTATAGCGGATGCCTGCCCACCGAGTAGTTACTGGACCTTAGAGGGTTGGATGCCGTATATCGGATGCCTGCCCACCGAGTAGTTACTGGACCTCAGAGGGTTGGATGCCGTATAGCGGATGCCTGCACACCGAGTAGTTACTGGATCTTGGACGGTTGGACGCCGTATAGCGGATGCCTGCCCACCCAGTGGTACTGACCTGAGAGGGTTGGATGCTGGATGCCGTATATTGGATGCCTGCCCACCGAGTAGAGACTGGACCTCATAGGGTTGGATGCCGTATAGCGGATGCCTGCCCACCGAGTAGTTACGGGACCTTGGGAGTTGGATGCCGTATCTCGGATGCCTGCCCACCGAGTAGTTACTGGACCTTAGAGGGTTGGATGCAGTATATCGGATGCCTGCCCACCAAGTAGTTACGGGGCCTTGGGGTTGGATGCCGTATATCGGATACCTGTCTACCCAATAGTTACTGACCTTTGATGGTTGGATGCCGTGTGTCGGATGCCTGCCCACCAAGTAGTTACTGGACCTTTGAGGATTGGATGCCGTATAGCGGATGCCTGCCCACCGAGTAGTTACTGGACCTTTGAGGGTTGGATGCCGTATATCGGATGCCTGCCCACCGAGTAATTACTGGACCTTAGAGGATTGAATGCCGTATATCGGATGCCTTCCCACCGAGTAGTTACTGACCTTGGGGGTTTGATGCCGTATAGCGGATGCCTGCCCACCGAGTAGTTACTGGACCTTAGAGGGTTGAATGCCGTATATGGGATGCCTGCCCACCGAGTAGTTACTGGACCTTAGAGGGTTGGATGCCGTATAGCGGATGCCTGCCCACCGAGTAGTTACTGGACCTTGGAGGGTTGGATGCCGTATATCGGATGCCTGCTCACCGAGTAGTTACTGGACCCTGGAGGGGTGAACGCCGTATAGCGGATGCCTGTCCACCCAGTAGTTACTGACCTTAGAAGGTTGGATGCCGTATATCGGATGCCTGCCCACCAAGTAGTTACGGGGCCTTGGGGTTGGATGCCGTATATCGGATGCCTGCCCACCCAATTGTTACTGACCTTTGATGGTTGGATGCCGTATGTCGGATGCCTGCCCACCAAATAGTTACTGACCTTTGAGGGTTGGATGCCGTATATGGGATGCCTGCCTACCGAGTAGTTACTGGACCTTGGGGGTTGGATGCCGTATATCGGATGCCTGCCCACCCAGTAGTTAATGACCTTTGACGGTTGGATGCCGTATATCGGATGCCTGCTCACCCAGTAGTTACTGACCTTTGATGGTTGGATGCCGTATATCGGATGCCTGCCCACCGAGTAGTTACTTGACCTTAGAGGATTGGATGCCGTATATCGGATGCCTGCCCACCAAGTAGTTACTGGACCTTGGAAGTTTGGAGGCCGTAAAGCGGATGCCTGGCCACCGAGTAGTTACTGGACCCTGGAGGGTTGGACGCCGTATAGCGGATGCCTGCCCACCAAGTAGTTACGGGGCCTTGGGGTTGAATGCCGTATAGCGGATGCATGCCCACCGAGTAGTTACTGGACCTTTGAGGGTTGGATGCCGTATATCGGATGCCTGCCCACCGAGTAGTTACTGGACCTTAGAGGGTTGAATACCGTATATCGGATGCCTGCCCACCGAGTAATTTCTGGACCGTAGAGGATTGAATGCCGTATATCGGATGCCTTCCCATCGAGTAGTTACTGACCTTGGGGGTTGGATGCCGTATAGCGGATGCCTGCCCACCGAGTAGTTACTGGACCTTGGAGGGTTGGACGCCGTATAGCGGATGCCTGCCCACCCAGTAGTTACTTACCTTAGAGGGTTGGATGCCGAATATCAGATGCCTGCCCACCAAGTAGTTACGGGGCCTTGGGGTTGCATGCCGTATATCGGATGCTTGCCCACCGAGTAGTTACTGGACCCTGGAGGGTTGGACGCCGTATAGCGGATGCCTGCCCACCCAGTAGTTACTGGACCTTGTGGGTTGGATGCCGTATATCGGATGCCTGACCACCAAGTAGTTACGGGGCCTTGGGGTTTGATGCCGTATATCGGATGCCTGCCCACCCAGTAGTTACTGAATTTTGATGGTTGGATGCCGTATATCGGATGCCTGCCCACCAAGTAGTTACTGACCTTTGAGGGTTGGATGCCGTATAGCGGATGCCTGCCCACCGAGTAGTTACGGGACCGAAGAGGGTTGGATGCCGTATATCAGATGCCTTCCCACCGAGTAGTTACTGACCTTGGGGGTTGGATGCCGTATAGCAGATGCCTGCCCACCGAGTAGTTACTGACCTTGGGGGTTGGATGCCGTATAGCGGATGCCTGCCTACCGAGTAGTTACTGGACCTTAGAGGGTTGGATGCCGTATATCGGATGCCTGCCCACCAAGTAGTTACGGGGCCTTGGGGTTGGATGCCGTATATCGGATGCCTGTCCATCCAATAGTTACTGACCTTTGATGGTTGGATGCCGTATATCGGATGCCTGTCCACCCAATAGTTACTGACCTTTGATGGTTGGATGCCGTGTGTCGGATGCCTGCCCACCAAGTAGTTACTGGACCTTTGAGGGTTGGATGCCGTATAGCGGATGCCTGCCCACCGAGTAGTTACTGGACCTTTGAGGGTTGGATGCCGTATATCGGATGCCTGCCCACCGAGTAGTTACTGGACCTTAGAGGGTTCAATGCCGTATATCGAATGCCTGCCCACCGAGTAATTACTGGACCTTAGAGGTTTGAATGCCGTGTATCGGATGCCTTCCCACCGAGTAGTTACTGACCTTGGGGGTTTGATGCCGTATAGCGGATGCCTGCCCACCGAGTAGTTACTGGACCTTAGAGGGTTGGATGCCGTATAGCGGATGCCTGCCCACCGAGTAATTACTGGTCCTTAGAGGGTTGGATGCCGAATATCGGAAGCCTGCCCACCGAGTAGTTACTGGACCTTAGAGGGTTGGATGCCATATAGCGGATGCCTTCCCACCGAGAAGTTACTGACCTTGGGGGTTGGATGCCGTATAGCGGATGCCTGCCCACCGAGTAGTTACTGGACCTTAGAGGGTTGGACGCCGTATAGCGGATGCCTGCCCACCCAGTAGTTACTGACCTTAGAGGGTTGGATGCCATATAGCGGATGCCTTCCCACCGAGTAGTTACTGACCTTGGGGGTTGGATGCCGTATAGCGGATGCCTGCCTACCGAGTAGTTACTGGACCTTAGAGGGTTGGATGCCGTATATCGGATGCCTGCCCACCGAGTAATTTCTGGACCGTAGAGGATTGAATGCCGTATATCGGATGCCTTCCCATCGAGTAGTTACTGACCTTGGGGGTTGGATGCCGTATAGCGGATGCCTGCCCACCGAGTAGTTACTGGACCTTGGAGGGTTGGACGCCGTATAGCGGATGCCTGCCCACCCAGTAGTTACTTACCTTAGAGGGTTGGATGCCGAATATCAGATGCCTGCCCACCAAGTAGTTACGGGGCCTTGGGGTTGCATGCCGTATATCGGATGCTTGCCCACCGAGTAGTTACTGGACCCTGGAGGGTTGGACGCCGTATAGCGGATGCCTGCCCACCCAGTAGTTACTGGACCTTGTGGGTTGGATGCCGTATATCGGATGCCTGACCACCAAGTAGTTACGGGGCCTTGGGGTTTGATGCCGTATATCGGATGCCTGCCCACCCAGTAGTTACTGAATTTTGATGGTTGGATGCCGTATATCGGATGCCTGCCCACCAAGTAGTTACTGACCTTTGAGGGTTGGATGCCGTATAGCGGATGCCTGCCCACCGAGTAGTTACGGGACCGAAGAGGGTTGGATGCCGTATATCAGATGCCTTCCCACCGAGTAGTTACTGACCTTGGGGGTTGGATGCCGTATAGCAGATGCCTGCCCACCGAGTAGTTACTGGACCTTGGAGGGTTGGACGCCGTATAGCGGATGCCTGCCCACCCAGTAGTTACTGACCTTAGAGGGTTGGATGCCGTATATCGGATGCCTGCCCACAAAGTAGTTACGGGGCCTTGGGTTTGAATGCCGTATATCGGATGCCTGCCCACCCAATAGTTACTGACCTTTGATGGTTTGATGCCGTATGTCGGATGCCTGCCCACCGAGTAGTTACTGGACCTTGGAGGGTTGGACGCCGTATATCGGATGCCTGCCGACCGAGTAATTACTGGACTTTAGAGGGTTGAATGCTGTATATCGGATGCCTTCCCACCAAGTAGTTACTGACCTTGGGGGTTGGATGCCGTATAGCGGATGCCTGCCCACCGAGTAATTACTGGTCCTTAGAGGGTTGGATGCCGTATATCGGAAGCCTGCCCACCGAGTAGTTACTGGACCTTAGAGGGTTGGATGCCATATAGCGGATGCCTTCCCACCGAGAAGTTACTGACCTTGGGGGTTGGATGCCGTATAGCGGATGCCTGCCCACCGAGTAGTTACTGGACCTTAGAGGGTTGGACGCCGTATAGCGGATGCCTGCCCACCCAGTAGTTACTGACCTTAGAGGGTTGGATGCCATATAGCGGATGCCTTCCCACCGAGTAGTTACTGACCTTGGGGGTTGGATGCCGTATAGCGGATGCCTGCCTACCGAGTAGTTACTGGACCTTAGAGGGTTGGATGCCGTATATCGGATGCCTGCCCACCAAGTAGTTACGGGGCCTTGGGGTTGGATGCCGTATATCGGATGCCTGTCCATCCAATAGTTACTGACCTTTGATGGTTGGATGCCGTATATCGGATGCCTGTCCACCCAATAGTTACTGACCTTTGATGGTTGGATGCCGTGTGTCGGATGCCTGCCCACCAAGTAGTTACTGGACCTTTGAGGGTTGGATGCCGTATAGCGGATGCCTGCCCACCGAGTAGTTACTGGACCTTTGAGGGTTGGATGCCGTATATCGGATGCCTGCCCACCGAGTAGTTACTGGACCTTAGAGGGTTCAATGCCGTATATCGGATGCCTGCCCACCGAGTAATTACTGGACCTTAGAAGTTTGAATGCCGTGTATCGGATGCCTTCCCACCGAGTAGTTACTGACCTTGGGGGTTTGATGCCGTATAGCGGATGCCTGCCCACCGAGTAGTTACTGGACCTTAGAGGGTTGGATGCCGTATAGCGGATGCCTGCCCACCGAGTAATTACTGGTCCTTAGAGGGTTGGATGCCGTATATCGGAAGCCTGCCCACCGAGTAGTTACTGGACCTTAGAGGGTTGGATGCCATATAGCGGATGCCTTCCCACCGAGAAGTTACTGACCTTGGGGGTTGGATGCCGTATAGCGGATGCCTGCCCACCGAGTAGTTACTGGACCTTAGAGGGTTGGACGCCGTATAGCGGATGCCTGCCCACCCAGTAGTTACTGACCTTAGAGGGTTGGATGCCATATAGCGGATGCCTTCCCACCGAGTAGTTACTGACCTTGGGGGTTGGATGCCGTATAGCGGATGCCTGCCTACCGAGTAGTTACTGGACCTTAGAGGGTTGGATGCCGTATATCGGATGCCTGCCCACCAAGTAGTTACGGGGCCTTGGGGTTGGATGCCGTATATCGGATGCCTGTCCATCCAATAGTTACTGACCTTTGATGGTTGGATGCCGTATATCGGATGCCTGTCCACCCAATAGTTACTGACCTTTGATGGTTGGATGCCGTGTGTCGGATGCCTGCCCACCAAGTAGTTACTGGACCTTTGAGGGTTGGATGCCGTATAGCGGATGCCTGCCCACCGAGTAGTTACTGGACCTTTGAGGGTTGGATGCCGTATATCGGATGCCTGCCCACCGAGTAGTTACTGGACCTTAGAGGGTTCAATGCCGTATATCGGATGCCTGCCCACCGAGTAATTACTGGACCTTAGAGGTTTGAATGCCGTGTATCGGATGCCTTCCCACCGAGTAGTTACTGACCTTGGGGGTTTGATGCCGTATAGCGGATGCCTGCCCACCGAGTAGTTACTGGACCTTAGAGGGTTGGATGCCGTATAGCGGATGCCTGCCCACCGAGTAGTTACTGGACCTTGGAGGGTTGGATGCCGTATATCGGATGCCTGCTCACCGAGTAGTTACTGGACCCTGGAGGGGTGAACGCCGTATAGCGGATGCCTGCCCACCCAGTAGTTACTGACCTTAGAAGGTTGGATGCCGTATATCGGATGCCTGCCCACCAAGTAGTTACGGGGCCTTGGGGTTGGATGCCGTATGTCGGATGCCTGCCCACCAAATAGTTACTGACCTTTGAGGGTTGGATGCCGTATAGCGGATGCCTGACCACCGAGTAGTTACTGGACCTTTGAGGGTTGGATGCCGTATATGGGATGCCTGCCCACCGAGTAGTTACTGGACCTTGGGGGTTGGATGCCGTATATCGGATGCCTGCCCACCCAGTAGTTAATGACCTTTGACGGTTGGATGCCGTATATCGGATGCCTGCTCACCCAGTAGTTACTGGACCTTGGAGGGTTGGACGCCGTATAGCGGATGCCTGCCCACCGAGTAATTACTGGACTTTAGAGGGTTGAATGCTGTATATCGGATGCCTTCCCACCGAGTAGTTACTGACCTTGGGGGTTGGATGCCGTATAGCGGATGCCTGCCCACCGAGTAATTACTGGTCCTTAGAGGGTTGGATGCCCTATATCGGATGCCTGCCCACCGAGTAGTTACTGGACCTTAGAGGGTTGGATGCCATATAGCGGATGCCTTCCCACCGAGTAGTTACTGACCTTGGGGGTTGGATGCCGTATAGCGGATGCCTGCCCACCCAGTAGTTACTGACCTTAGAGGGTTGGATGCCATATAGCGGATGCCTTCCCACCGAGTAGTTACTGACCTTGGGGGTTGGATGCCGTATAGCGGATGCCTGCCTACCGAGTAGTTACTGGACCTTAGAGGGTTGGATGCCGTATATCGGATGCCTGCCCACCAAGTAGTTACGGGGCCTTGGGGTTGGATGCCGTATATCGGATGCCTGTCTACCCAATAGTTACTGACCTTTGATGGTTGGATGCCGTATAGCGGATGCCTGCCCACGGAGTAGTTACTGGACCTTTGAGGGTTGGATGCCGTATATCGGATGCCTGCCCACCGAGTAGTTACTGGACCTTAGAGGGTTGAATGCCGTAAATCGGATGCCTGCCCACCGAGTAATTACTGGACCTTAGAGGATTGAATGCCGTATATCGGATGCTTTCCCACCGAGTAGTTACTGACCTTGGGGGTTTGATGCCGTATAGCGGATGCCTGCCCACCGAGTAGTTACTGGACCTTAGAGGGTTGAATGCCGTATATGGGATGCCTGCCCACCGAGTAGTTACTGGACCTTAGAGGGTTGGATGCCGTATAGCGGATGCCTGCCCACCGAGTAGTTACTGGACCTTGGAGGGTTGTATGCCGTATATCGGATGCCTGCTCACCGAGTAGTTACTGGACCCTGGAGGGGTGAACGCCGTATAGCGGATGCCTGCCCACCCAGTAGTTACTGACCTTAGAAGGTTGGATGCCGTATATCGGATGCCTGCCCACCAAGTAGTTACGGGGCCTTGGGGTTGGATGCCGTATATCGGATGCCTGCCCACCCAATTGTTACTGACCTTTGATGGTTGGATGCCGTATGTCGGATGCCTGCCCACCAAATAGTTACTGACCTTTGAGGGTTGGATGCCGTATAGCGGATGCCTGACCACCGAGTAGTTACTGGACCTTTGAGGGCTGGATTCCGTACATGGGATGCCTGCCCACCGAGTAGTTACTGGACTTTGGAAGTTTGGATGCCGTAAAGCGGATGCCTGCCCACCGAGTAGTTACTGGACCCTGGAGGGTTGGACGCCGAATAGCGGATGCCTGGCCACCAAGTAGTTATGGGGCCTTGGGGTTGGATGCCGTATATCGGATGCCTGCCCACCCAATTGTTACTGACCTTTGATGGTTGGATGCCGTATAGCGGATGCCTGCCCACCGAGTAGTTACTGGACCTTGGAGGGTTGTATGCCGTATATCGGATGCCTGCTCACCGAGTAGTTACTGGACCCTGGAGGGGTGAACGCCGTATAGCGGATGCCTGCCCACCCAGTAGTTACTGACCTTAGAAGGTTGGATGCCGTATATCGGATGCCTGCCCACCAAGTAGTTACGGGGCCTTGGGGTTGGATGCCGTATATCGGATGCCTGTCTACCCAATAGTTACTGACCTTTGATGGTTGGATGCCGTATAGCGGATGCCTGCCCACGGAGTAGTTACTGGACCTTTGAGGGTTGGATGCCGTATATCGGATGCCTGCCCACCGAGTAGTTACTGGACCTTAGAGGGTTGAATGCCGTAAATCGGATGCCTGCCCACCGAGTAATTACTGGACCTTAGAGGATTGAATGCCGTATATCGGATGCTTTCCCACCGAGTAGTTACTGACCTTGGGGGTTTGATGCCGTATAGCGGATGCCTGCCCACCGAGTAGTTACTGGACCTTAGAGGGTTGAATGCCGTATATGGGATGCCTGCCCACCGAGTAGTTACTGGACCTTAGAGGGTTGGATGCCGTATAGCGGATGCCTGCCCACCGAGTAGTTACTGGACCTTGGAGGGTTGTATGCCGTATATCGGATGCCTGCTCACCGAGTAGTTACTGGACCCTGGAGGGGTGAACGCCGTATAGCGGATGCCTGCCCACCCAGTAGTTACTGACCTTAGAAGGTTGGATGCCGTATATCGGATGCCTGCCCACCAAGTAGTTACGGGGCCTTGGGGTTGGATGCCGTATATCGGATGCCTGCCCACCCAATTGTTACTGACCTTTGATGGTTGGATGCCGTATGTCGGATGCCTGCCCACCAAATAGTTACTGACCTTTGAGGGTTGGATGCCGTATAGCGGATGCCTGACCACCGAGTAGTTACTGGACCTTTGAGGGCTGGATGCCGTACATGGGATGCCTGCCCACCGAGTAGTTACTGGACTTTGGAAGTTTGGATGCCGTAAAGCGGATGCCTGCCCACCGAGTAGTTACTGGACCCTGGAGGGTTGGACGCCGAATAGCGGATGCCTGGCCACCAAGTAGTTATGGGGCCTTGGGGTTGGATGCCGTATATCGGATGCCTGCCCACCCAATTGTTACTGACCTTTGATGGTTGGATGCCGTATAGCGGATGCCTGCCCACCGAGTAGTTACTGGACCTTGGAGGGTTGTATGCCGTATATCGGATGCCTGCTCACCGAGTAGTTACTGGACCCTGGAGGGGTGAACGCCGTATAGCGGATGCCTGCCCACCCAGTAGTTACTGACCTTAGAAGGTTGGATGCCGTATATCGGATGCCTGCCCACCAAGTAGTTACGGGGCCTTGGGGTTGGATGCCGTATATCGGATGCCTGCCCAGCCAATTGTTACTGACCTTTGATGGTTGGATGCCGTATGTCGGATGCCTGCCCACCAAATAGTTACTGACCTTTGAGGGTTGGATGCCGTATAGCGGATGCCTGACCACCGAGTAGTTACTGGACCTTTGAGGGCTGGATGCCGTACATGGGATGCCTGCCCACCGAGTAGTTACTGGACCTTGGAAGTTTGGATGCCGTAAAGCGGATGCCTGCCCACCGAGTAGTTACTGGACCCTGGAGGGTTGGACGCCGAATAGCGGATGCCTGGCCACCAAGTAGTTACGGGGCCTTGGGGTTGGATGCCGTATATCGGATGCCTGCCCACCCAATTGTTACTGACCTTTGATGGTTGGATGCCGTATGTCGGATGCCTGCCCACCGAGTAATTACTGGACCTTAGAGGATTGAATGCCGTATATCGGATGCTTTCCCACCGAGTAGTTACTGACCTTGGGGGTTTGATGCCGTATAGCGGATGCCTGCCCACCGAGTAATTACTGGTCCTTAGAGGGTTGGATGCCGTATATCGGAAGCCTGCCCACCGAGTAGTTACTGGACCTTAGAGGGTTGGATGCCATATAGCGGATGCCTTCCCACCGAGTAGTTACTGACCTTGGGGGTTGGATGCCGTATAGCGGATGCCTGCCCACCGAGTAGTTACTGGACCTTAGAGGGTTGGACGCCATATAGCGGATGCCTGCCCACCCAGTAGTTACTGACCTTAGAGGGTTGGATGCCATATAGCGGATGCCTTCCCACCGAGTAGTTACTGACCTTGGGGGTTGGATGCCGTATAGCGGATGCCTGCCTACCGAGTAGTTACTGAACTTTAGAGGGTTGGATGCCGTATATCGGATGCCTGCCCACCAAGTAGTTACGGGGCCTTGGGGTTGTATGCCGTATATCGGATGCCTGTCCACCCAATAGTTACTGACCTTTAATGGTTGGATGCCGTGTTTTGGATGCCTGCCCACCAAGTAGTTACTGGACCTTTGAGGGTTGGATGCCGTATAGCGGATGCCTGCCCACCGAGTAGTTACTGGACCTTTGAGGGTTGGATGCCGTATATCGGATGCCTGCCCACCGAGTAGTTACTGGACCTTAGAGGGTTGAATGCCGTATAACGGATGCCTGCCCACCGAGTAATTACTGGACCTTAGAGGATTGAATGCCGTATATCGGATGCCTTCCCACCGAGTAGTTTCTGACCTTGGGGGTTTGATGCCGTATAGCGGATGCCTGCCCACTGAGTAGTTACTGGACCTTAGAGGGTTGAATGCCGTAAATCGGATGCCTGCCCACCGAGTAGTTACTGGACCTTAGAGGGTTGGATGCCGTATAGCGGATGTCTGCCCACTGAGTAGTTACTGGACCTTGGAGGGTTTGATGCCGTATATCGGATGCCTGCCCACCCAATAGTTACTGACCTTTGATGGTTTGATGCCGTATGTCGGATGCCTGCCCACCGAGTAGTTACTGGACCTTGGAGGGTTGGACGCCGTATATCGGATGCCTGCCCACCGAGTAATTACTGGACTTTAGAGAGTTGAATGCTGTATATCGGATGCCTTCCCACCGAGTAGTTACTGACCTTGGGGGTTGGATGCCGTATAGCGGATGCCTGCCCACCGAGTAGTTACTGGACCTTAGAGGGTTGGACGCCATATAGCGGATGCCTGCCCACCCAGTAGTTACTGACCTTAGAGGGTTGGATGCCATATAGCGGATGCCTTCCCACCGAGTAGTTACTGACCTTGGGGGTTGGATGCCGTATAGCGGATGCCTGCCTACCGAGTAGTTACTGAACGTTAGAGGGTTGGATGCCGTATATCGGATGCCTGCCCACCAAGTAGTTACGGGGCCTTGGGGTTGGATGCCGTATATCGGATGCCTGTCCACCCAATAGTTACTGACCTTGGGGGTTGGATGCCGTGTAGCAGATGCCTGCCCACCGAATAGTTACTGGACCTTGGAGGGTTGGACGCCGTATAGCGGATGCCTGCCCACCCAGTAGTTACTGACCTTAGAGGGTTGGATGCCGTATATCGGATGCCTGCCCACCCAATAGTTACTGACCTTTGATGGTTTGATGCCGTATGTCGGATGCCTGCCCACCGAGTAGTTACTGGACCTTGGAGGGTTGGACGCCGTATAGCGGATGCCTGCCCACCGAGTAATTACTGGACTTTAGAGGGTTGAATGCTGTATATCGGATGCCTTCCCACCGAGTAGTTACTGACCTTGGGGGTTGGATGCCGTATAGCGGATGCCTGCCCACCGAGTAATTACTGGTCCTTAGAGGGTTGGATGCCGTATATCGGAAGCCTGCCCACCGAGTAGTTACTGGACCTTAGAGGGTTGGACGCCATATAGCGGATGCCTGCCCACCCAGTAGTTACTGACCTTAGAGGGTTGGATGCCATATAGCGGATGCCTTCCCACCGAGTAGTTACTGACCTTGGGGGTTGGATGCCGTATAGCGGATGCCTGCCTACCGAGTAGTTACTGAACCTTAGAGGGTTGGATGCCGTATATCGGATGCCTGCCCACCAAGTAGTTACGGGGCCTTGGGGTTGGATGCCGTATATCGGATGCCTGTCCACCCAATAGTTACTGACCTTTGATGGTTGGATGCCGTGATTTGGATGCCTGCCCACCAAGTAGTTACTGGACCTTTGAGGGTTGGATGCCGTATAGCGGATGCCTGCCCACCGAGTAGTTACTGGACCTTTGAGGGTTGGATGCCGTATATCGGATGCCTGCCCACCGAGTAGTTACTGGACCTTAGAGGGTTGAATGCCGTATATCGGATGCCTGCCCACCGAGTAATTACTGGACCTTGGAGGATTGAATGCCGTATATCGGATGTCTTCCCACCGAGTAGTTACTGACCTTGGGGGTTTGATGCCGTATAGCGGATGCCTGCCCACCGAGTATTTACTGGACCTTAGAGGGTTGAATGCCGTATATCGGATGCCTGCCCACCGAGTAGTTACTGGACCTTAGAGGGTTGGATGCCGTATAGCGGATGCCTGACCATCGAGTAGTTACTGGACCTTTGAGGGCTGGATGCCGTATATGGGATGCCTTCCCACCGAGTAGTTACTGGAACTTGGAGGTTTGGACGCCGTATCGCGGATGCCTGCCCACCCAGTAGTTACTTACCTTAGAGGGTTGGATGCCGAATATCAGATGTCTGCCCACCAAGTAGTTACGGGGCCTTGGGGTTGCATGCCGTATATCGGATGCTTGCCCACCGAGTAGTTACTGGACCCTGGAGGGTTGGACGCCGTATAGCGGATGCCTGCCCACCCAGTAGTTACTGGACCTTGGGGGTTGGATGCCGTATATCGGATGCCTGCCCACCAAGTAGTTACGGGGCCTTGGGGTTTGATGCCGTATATCGGATGCCTGCCCACCCAGTAGTTACTGAATTTTGATAGTTGGATGCCGTATATCGGATGCCTGCCCACCAAGTAGTTACTGACCTTTGAGGGTTGGATGCCGTATAGCGGATGCCTGCCCACCGAGTAGTTACGGAACCGAAGAGGGTTGGATGCCGTATATCAGATGCCTTCCCACCGAGTAGTTACTGACCTTGGGGGTTGGATGCCGTATAGCAGATGCCTGCCCACCGAGTAGTTACTGGACCTTGGAGGGTTGGACGCCGTAAAGCAGATGCCTGCCCACCCAGTAGTTACTGACCTTAGAGGGTTGGATGCCGTATATCGGATGCCTGCCCACCAAGTAGTTACGGGGCCTTGGGTTTGGATGCCGTATATCGGATGCCTGCCCACCCAATAGTTACTGACCTTTGATGGTTTGATGCCGTATGTCGGATGCCTGCCCACCAAGTAGTTACTGGACCCTGGAGGGGTGAACGCCGTATAGCGGATGCCTGCCCACCCAGTAGTTACTGACCTTAGAAGGTTGGATGCCGTATATCGGATGCCTGCCCACCCAATTGTTACTGACCTTTGATGGTTGGATGCCGTATGTCGGATGCCTGCCCACCAAATAGTTACTGACCTTTGAGGGTTGGATGCCGTATAGCGGATGCCTGACCACCGAGTAGTTACTGGACCTTTGAGGACTGGATGCCGTATATGGGATGCCTGCCCACCGAGTAGTTACTGGAACTTGGGGGTTGGATGCCGTATATCGGATGCCTGCCGACCCAGTAGTTAATGACCTTTGACGGTTGGATGCCGTATATCGGATGCCTGCTCACCCAGTAGTTACTGACCTTTGATGGTTGGATGCCGTATATCGGATGCCTGCCCACCAAGTAGTTACGGGGCCTTGGGTTTGGATGCCGTATATCGGATGCCTGCCCACCCAATAGTTACTGACCTTTGATGGTTTGATGCCGTATGTCGGATGCCTGCCCACCAAGTAGTTACTGACCTTTGAGGGTTGGATGCCGTATAGCGGATGCCTGCCCACCGAGTAGTTACTGGACCTTGGAGGGTTGGACGCCGTATAGCGGATGCCTGCCCACCGAGTAATTACTGGACTTTAGAGGGATGAATGCTGTATATCGGATGCCTTCCCACCGAGTAGTTACTGACCTTGGGGGTTGGATGCCGTATAGCGGATGCCTGCCCACCGAGTAATTACTGGTCCTTAGAGGGTTGGATGCCGTATATCGGATGACTGCCCACCGAGTAGTTACTGGACCTTAGAGGGTTGGATGCCATATAGCGGATGCCTTCCCACCGAGTAGTTACTGACCTTGGGGGTTTGTTGCCGCATATCGGATGCCTGCCCACCCAGTAGTTACTGAATTTTGATGGTTGGATGCCGTATATCGGATGCCTGCCCACCAAGTAGTTACTGACCTTTGAGGGTTGGATGCCGTATAGCGGATGCCTGCCCACCGAGTAGTTACGGGACCGAAGAGGGTTGGATGCCGTATATCAGATGCCTTCCCACCGAGTAGTTACTGACCTTGGGGGTTGGATGCCGTATAGCAGATGCCTGCCCACCGAGTAGTTACTGGACCTTGGAGGGTTGGACGCCGTAAAGCAGATGCCTGCCCACCCAGTAGTTACTGACCTTAGAGGTTTGGATGCCGTATATCGGATGCCTGCCCACCAAGTAGTTACGGGGCCTTGGGTTTGGATGCCGTATATCGGATGCCTGCCCACCCAATAGTTACTGACCTTTGATGGTTTGATGCCGTATGTCGGATGCCTGCCCACCAAGTAGTTACTGGACCCTGGAGGGGTGAACGCCATATAGCGGATGCCTTCCCACCGAGTAGTTACTGACCTTGGGGGTTGGATGCCGTATAGCGGATGCCTGCCCACCGAGTAGTTACTGGACCTTAGAGGGTTGGACGCCGTATAGCGGATGCCTGCCCACCCAGTAGTTACTGACCTTAGAGGGTTGGATGCCATATAGCGGATGCCTTCCCACCGAGTAGTTACTGACCTTGGGGGTTGGATGCCGTATAGCGGATGCCTGCCTACCGAGTAGTTACTGGACCTTAGAGGGTTGGATGCCGTATATCGGATGCCTGCCCACCAAGTAGTTACGGGGCCTTGGGGTTGGATGCCGTATATCGGATGCCTGTCTACCCAATAGTTACTGACCTTTGATGGTTGGATGCCGTGTGTCGGATGCCTGCCCACCAAGTAGTTACTGACCTTTGATGGTTGGATGCCGTATGTCGGATGCCTGCCCACCAAATAGTTACTGACCTTTGAGGGTTGGATGCCGTATAGCGGATGCCTGACCACCGAGTAGTTACTGGACCTTTGAGGACTGGATGCCGTATATGGGATGCCTGCCCACCGAGTAGTTACTGGAACTTGGGGGTTGGATGCCGTATATCGGATGCCTGCCGACCCAGTAGTTAATGACCATTGACGGTTGGATGCCGTATATCGGATGCCTGCTCACCCAGTAGTTACTGACCTTTGATGGTTGGATGCCGTATATCGGATGCCTGCCCACCAAGTAGTTACGGGGCCTTGGGTTTGGATGCCGTATATCGGATGCCTGCCCACCCAATAGTTACTGACCTTTGATGGTTTGATGCCGTATGTCGGATGCCTGCCCACCAATTAGTTACTGACCTTTGAGGGTTGGATGCCGTATAGCGGATGCCTGCCCACCGAGTAGTTACTGGACCTTGGAGGGTTGGACGCCGTATAGCGGATGCCTGCCCACCGAGTAATTACTGGACTTTAGAGGGATGAATGCTGTATATCGGATGCCTTCCCACCGAGTAGTTACTGACCTTGGGGGTTGGATGCCGTATAGCGGATGCCTGCCCACCGAGTAATTACTGGTCCTTAGAGGGTTGGATGCCGTATATCGGATGACTGCCCACCGAGTAGTTACTGGACCTTAGAGGGTTGGATGCCATATAGCGGATGCCTTCCCACCGAGTAGTTACTGACCTTGGGGGTTGGATGCCGTATATCGGATGCCTGCCCACCAAGTAGTTACGGGGCCTTGGGGTTTGATGCCGTATATCGGATGCCTGCCCACCCAGTAGTTACTGAATTTTGATGGTTGGATGCCGTATATCGGATGCCTGCCCACCAAGTAGTTACTGACCTTTGAGGGTTGGATGCCGTATAGCGGATGCCTGCCCACCGAGTAGTTACGGGACCGAAGAGGGTTGGATGCCGTATATCAGATGCCTTCCCACCGAGTAGTTACTGACCTTGGGGGTTGGATGCCGTATAGCAGATGCCTGCCCACCGAGTAGTTACTGGACCTTGGAGGGTTGGACGCCGTAAAGCAGATGCCTGCCCACCCAGTAGTTACTGACCTTAGAGGTTTGGATGCCGTATATCGGATGCCTGCCCACCAAGTAGTTACGGGGCCTTGGGTTTGGATGCCGTATATCGGATGCCTGCCCACCCAATAGTTACTGTCCTTTGATGGTTTGATGCCGTATGTCGGATGCCTGCCCACCAAGTAGTTACTGGACCCTGGAGGGGTGAACGCCATATAGCGGATGCCTGCCTACCGAGTAGTTACTGGACCTTAGAGGGTTGGATGCCGTATATCGGATGCCTGCCCACCAAGTAGTTACGGGGCCTTGGGGTTGGATGCCGTATATCGGATGCCTGTCTACCCAATAGTTACTGACCTTTGATGGTTGGATGCCGTGTGTCGGATGCCTGCCCACCAAGTAGTTACTGGACCTTTGAGGATTGGATGCCGTATAGCGGATGCCTGCCCACCGAGCAGTTACTGGACCTTTGAGGGTTGGATGCCGTATATCGGATGCCTGCCCACCGAGTAATTACTGGACCTTAGAGGATTGAATGCCGTATATCGGATGCCTTCCCATCGAGTAGTTACTGACCTTGGGGGTTTGATGCCGTATAGCGGATGCCTGCCCACCGAGTAGTTACAGGACCTTAGAGGGTTGAATGCCGTATATCGGATGCCTGCTCACCGAGTAGTTACTGGACCTTAGAGGGTTGGATGCCGTATAGCGGATGCCTGCCCACCGAGTAGTTACTGGACCTTGGACGGTTGGATGCCGTATATCGGATGCCTGCTCACCGAATAGTTACTGGACCCTGGAGGGGTGAACGCCGTATAGCGGATGCCTGCCCACCCAGTAGTTACTGACCTTAGAAGGTTGGATGCCGTATATCGGATGCCTGCCCACCAAGTAGTTACGGGGCCTTGGGGTTGGATGCCGTATATCGGATGCCTGCCCACCGAGTAGTTACGGGATCTTGGGAGTTGGATGCCGTATATCGGATGCCTGTCCACCAAGTAGTTACGGAACCGAAGAGGGTTGGATGCCGTATATCAGATGCCTTCCCACCGAGTAGTTACTGACCTTGGGGGTTGGATGCCGTATAGCAGATGCCTGCCCACCGAGTAGTTACTGGACCTTGGAGGGTTGGACGCCGTAAAGCAGATGCCTGCCCACCCAGTAGTTACTGACCTTAGAGGGTTGGATGCCGTATATCGGATGCCTGCCCACCAAGTAGTTACGGGGCCTTGGGTTTGGATGCCGTATATCGGATGCCTGCCCACCCAATAGTTACTGACCTTTGATGGTTTGATGCCGTATGTCGGATGCCTGCCCACCAAGTAGTTACTGGACCCTGGAGGGGTGAACGCCGTATAGCGGATGCCTGCCCACCCAGTAGTTACTGACCTTAGAAGGTTGGATGCCGTATATCGGATGCCTGCCCACCCAATTGTTACTGACCTTTGATGGTTGGATGCCGTATGTCGGATGCCTGCCCACCAAATAGTTACTGACCTTTGAGGGTTGGATGCCGTATAGCGGATGCCTGACCACCGAGTAGTTACTGGACCTTTGAGGACTGGATGCCGTATATGGGATGCCTGCCCACCGAGTAGTTACTGGAACTTGGGGGTTGGATGCCGTATATCGGATGCCTGCCGACCCAGTAGTTAATGACCTTTGACGGTTGGATGCCGTATATCGGATGCCTGCTCACCCAGTAGTTACTGACCTTTGATGGTTGGATGCCGTATATCGGATGCCTGCCCACCAAGTAGTTACGGGGCCTTGGGTTTGGATGCCGTATATCGGATGCCTGCCCACCCAATAGTTACTGACCTTTGATGGTTTGATGCCGTATGTCGGATGCCTGCCCACCAAGTAGTTACTGACCTTTGAGGGTTGGATGCCGTATAGCGGATGCCTGCCCACCGAGTAGTTACTGGACCTTGGAGGGTTGGACGCCGTATAGCGGATGCCTGCCCACCGAGTAATTACTGGACTTTAGAGGGATGAATGCTGTATATCGGATGCCTTCCCACCGAGTAGTTACTGACCTTGGGGGTTGGATGCCGTATAGCGGATGCCTGCCCACCGAGTAATTACTGGTCCTTAGAGGGTTGGATGCCGTATATCGGATGACTGCCCACCGAGTAGTTACTGGACCTTAGAGGGTTGGATGCCATATAGCGGATGCCTTCCCACCGAGTAGTTACTGACCTTGGGGGTTTGATGCCGCATATCGGATGCCTGCCCACCCAGTAGTTACTGAATTTTGATGGTTGGATGCCGTATATCGGATGCCTGCCCACCAAGTAGTTACTGACCTTTGAGGGTTGGATGCCGTATAGCGGATGCCTGCCCACCGAGTAGTTACGGGACCGAAGAGGGTTGGATGCCGTATATCAGATGCCTTCCCACCGAGTAGTTACTGACCTTGGGGGTTGGATGCCGTATAGCAGATGCCTGCCCACCGAGTAGTTACTGGACCTTGGAGGGTTGGACGCCGTAAAGCAGATGCCTGCCCACCCAGTAGTTACTGACCTTAGAGGTTTGGATGCCGTATATCGGATGCCTGCCCACCAAGTAGTTACGGGGCCTTGGGTTTGGATGCCGTATATCGGATGCCTGCCCACCCAATAGTTACTGACCTTTGATGGTTTGATGCCGTATGTCGGATGCCTGCCCACCAAGTAGTTACTGGACCCTGGAGGGGTGAACGCCATATAGCGGATGCCTTCCCACCGAGTAGTTACTGACCTTGGGGGTTGGATGCCGTATAGCGGATGCCTGCCCACCGAGTAGTTACTGGACCTTAGAGGGTTGGACGCCGTATAGCGGATGCCTGCCCACCCAGTAGTTACTGACCTTAGAGGGTTGGATGCCATATTGCGGATGCCTTCCCACCGAGTAGTTACTGACCTTGGGGGTTGGATGCCGTATAGCGGATGCCTGCCTACCGAGTAGTTACTGGACCTTAGAGGGTTGGATGCCGTATATCGGATGCCTGCCCACCAAGTAGTTACGGGGCCTTGGGGTTGGATGCCGTATATCGGATGCCTGTCTACCCAATAGTTACTGACCTTTGATGGTTGGATGCCGTGTGTCGGATGCCTTCCCACCAAGTAGTTACTGACCTTTGATGGTTGGATGCCGTATGTCGGATGCCTGCCCACCAAATAGTTACTGACCTTTGAGGGTTGGATGCCGTATAGCGGATGCCTGACCACCGAGTAGTTACTGGACCTTTGAGGACTGGATGCCGTATATGGGATGCCTGCCCACCGAGTAGTTACTGGAACTTGGGGGTTGGATGCCGTATATCGGATGCCTGCCGACGCAGTAGTTAATGACCATTGACGGTTGGATGCCGTATATCGGATGCCTGCTCACCCAGTAGTTACTGACCTTTGATGGTTGGATGCCGTATATCGGATGCCTGCCCACCAAGTAGTTACGGGGCCTTGGGTTTGGATGCCGTATATCGGATGCCTGCCCACCCAATAGTTACTGACCTTTGATGGTTTGATGCCGTATGTCGGATGCCTGCCCACCAATTAGTTACTGACCTTTGAGGGTTGGATGCCGTATAGCGGATGCCTGCCCACCGAGTAGTTACTGGACCTTGGAGGGTTGGACGCCGTATAGCGGATGCCTGCCCACCGAGTAATTACTGGACTTTAGAGGGATGAATGCTGTATATCGGATGCCTTCCCACCGAGTAGTTACTGACCTTGGGGGTTGGATGCCGTATAGCGGATGCCTGCCCACCGAGTAATTACTGGTCCTTAGAGGGTTGGATGCCGTATATCGGATGACTGCCCACCGAGTAGTTACTGGACCTTAGAGGGTTGGATGCCATATAGCGGATGCCTTCCCACCGAGTAGTTACTGACCTTGGGGGTTGGATGCCGTATATCGGATGCCTGCCCACCAAGTAGTTACGGGGCCTTGGGGTTTGATGCCGTATATCGGATGCCTGCCCACCCAGTAGTTACTGAATTTTGATGGTTGGATGCCGTATATCGGATGCCTGCCCACCAAGTAGTTACTGACCTTTGAGGGTTGGATGCCGTATAGCGGATGCCTGCCCACCGAGTAGTTACGGGACCGAAGAGGGTTGGATGCCGTATATCAGATGCCTTCCCACCGAGTAGTTACTGACCTTGGGGGTTGGATGCCGTATAGCAGATGCCTGCCCACCGAGTAGTTACTGGACCTTGGAGGGTTGGACGCCGTAAAGCAGATGCCTGCCCACCCAGTAGTTACTGACCTTAGAGGTTTGGATGCCGTATATCGGATGCCTGCCCACCAAGTAGTTACGGGGCCTTGGGTTTGGATGCCGTATATCGGATGCCTGCCCACCCAATAGTTACTGACCTTTGATGGTTTGATGCCGTATGTCGGATGCCTGCCCACCAAGTAGTTACTGGACCCTGGAGGGGTGAACGCCATATAGCGGATGCCTTCCCACCGAGTAGTTACTGAATTTTGATGGTTGGATGCCGTATATCGGATGCCTGCCCACCAAGTAGTTACTGACCTTTGAGGGTTGGATGCCGTATAGCGGATGCCTGCCCACCGAGTAGTTACGGGACCGAAGAGGGTTGGATGCCGTATATCAGATGCCTTCCCACCGAGTAGTTACTGACCTTGGGGGTTGGATGCCGTATAGCAGATGCCTGCCCACCGAGTAGTTACTGAACCTTGGAGGGTTGGACGCCGTAAAGCAGATGCCTGCCCACCCAGTAGTTACTGACCTTAGAGGTTTGGATGCCGTATATCGGATGCCTGCCCACCAAGTAGTTACGGGGCCTTGGGTTTGGATGCCGTATATCGGATGCCTGCCCACCCAATAGTTACTGACCTTTGATGGTTTGATGCCGTATGTCGGATGCCTGCCCACCAAGTAGTTACTGGACCCTGGAGGGGTGAACGCCATATAGCGGATGCCTTCCCACCGAGTAGTTACTGACCTTGGGGGTTGGATGCCGTATAGCGGATGCCTGCCTACCCAGTAGTTACTGGACCTTAGAGGGTTGGATGCCGTATATCGGATGCCTGCCCACCAAGTAGTTACGGGGCCTTGGGGTTGGATGCCGTATATCGGATGCCTGTCTACCCAATAGTTACTGACCTTTGATGGTTGGATGCCGTGTGTCGGATGCCTGCCCACCAAGTAGTTACTGGACCTTTGAGGATTGGATGCCGTATAGCGGATGCCTGCCCACCGAGCAGTTACTGGACCTTTGAGGGTTGGATGCCGTATATCGGATGCCTGCCCACCGAGTAATTACTGGACCTTAGAGGATTGAATGCCGTATATCGGATGCCTTCCCATCGAGTAGTTACTGACCTTGGGGGTTTGATGCCGTATAGCGGATGCCTGCCCACCGAGTAGTTACAGGACCTTAGAGGGTTGAATGCCGTATATCGGATGCCTGCTCACCGAGTAGTTACTGGACCTTAGAGGGTTGGATGCCGTATAGCGGATGCCTGCCCACCGAGTAGTTACTGGACCTTGGACGGTTGGATGCCGTATATCGGATGCCTGCTCACCGAATAGTTACTGGACCCTGGAGGGGTGAACGCCGTATAGCGGATGCCTGCCCACCCAGTAGTTACTGACCTTAGAAGGTTGGATGCCGTATATCGGATGCCTGCCCACCAAGTAGTTACGGGGCCTTGGGGTTGGATGCCGTATATCGGATGCCTGCCCACCGAGTAGTTACGGGATCTTGGGAGTTGGATGCCGTATATCGGATGCCTGTCCACCAAGTAGTTACGGAACCGAAGAGGGTTGGATGCCGTATATCAGATGCCTTCCCACCGAGTAGTTACTGACCTTGGGGGTTGGATGCCGTATAGCAGATGCCTGCCCACCGAGTAGTTACTGGACCTTGGAGGGTTGGACGCCGTAAAGCAGATGCCTGCCCACCCAGTAGTTACTGACCTTAGAGGGTTGGATGCCGTATATCGGATGCCTGCCCACCAAGTAGTTACGGGGCCTTGGGTTTGGATGCCGTATATCGGATGCCTGCCCACCCAATAGTTACTGACCTTTGATGGTTTGATGCCGTATGTCGGATGCCTGCCCACCAAGTAGTTACTGGACCCTGGAGGGGTGAACGCCGTATAGCGGATGCCTGCCCACCCAGTAGTTACTGACCTTAGAAGGTTGGATGCCGTATATCGGATGCCTGCCCACCCAATTGTTACTGACCTTTGATGGTTGGATGCCGTATGTCGGATGCCTGCCCACCAAATAGTTACTGACCTTTGAGGGTTGGATGCCGTATAGCGGATGCCTGACCACCGAGTAGTTACTGGACCTTTGAGGACTGGATGCCGTATATGGGATGCCTGCCCACCGAGTAGTTACTGGAACTTGGGGGTTGGATGCCGTATATCGGATGCCTGCCGACCCAGTAGTTAATGACCTTTGACGGTTGGATGCCGTATATCGGATGCCTGCTCACCCAGTAGTTACTGACCTTTGATGGTTGGATGCCGTATATCGGATGCCTGCCCACCAAGTAGTTACGGGGCCTTGGGTTTGGATGCCGTATATCGGATGCCTGCCCACCCAATAGTTACTGACCTTTGATGGTTTGATGCCGTATGTCGGATGCCTGCCCACCAAGTAGTTACTGACCTTTGAGGGTTGGATGCCGTATAGCGGATGCCTGCCCACCGAGTAGTTACTGGACCTTGGAGGGTTGGACGCCGTATAGCGGATGCCTGCCCACCGAGTAATTACTGGACTTTAGAGGGATGAATGCTGTATATCGGATGCCTTCCCACCGAGTAGTTACTGACCTTGGGGGTTGGATGCCGTATAGCGGATGCCTGCCCACCGAGTAATTACTGGTCCTTAGAGGGTTGGATGCCGTATATCGGATGACTGCCCACCGAGTAGTTACTGGACCTTAGAGGGATGGATGCCATATAGCGGATGCCTTCCCACCGAGTAGTTACTGACCTTGGGGGTTTGATGCGGCATATCGGATGCCTGCCCACCCAGTAGTTACTGAATTTTGATGGTTGGATGCCGTATATCGGATGCCTGCCCACCAAGTAGTTACTGACCTTTGAGGGTTGGATGCCGTATAGCGGATGCCTGCCCACCGAGTAGTTACGGGACCGAAGAGGGTTGGATGCCGTATATCAGATGCCTTCCCACCGAGTAGTTACTGACCTTGGGGGTTGGATGCCGTATAGCAGATGCCTGCCCACCGAGTAGTTACTGGACCTTGGAGCGTTGGACGCCGTAAAGCAGATGCCTGCCCACCCAGTAGTTACTGACCTTAGAGGTTTGGATGCCGTATATCGGATGCCTGCCCACCAAGTAGTTACGGGGCCTTGGGTTTGGATGCCGTATATCGGATGCCTGCCCACCCAATAGTTACTGACCTTTGATGGTTTGATGCCGTATGTCGGATGCCTGCCCACCAAGTAGTTACTGGACCCTGGAGGGGTGAACGCCATATAGCGGATGCCTTCCCACCGAGTAGTTACTGACCTTGGGGGTTGGATGCCGTATAGCGGATGCCTGCCCACCGAGTAGTTACTGGACCTTAGAGGGTTGGACGCCGTATAGCGGATGCCTGCCCACCCAGTAGTTACTGACCTTAGAGGGTTGGATGCCATATAGCGGATGCCTTCCCACCGAGTAGTTACTGACCTTGGGGGTTGGATGCCGTATAGCGGATGCCTGCCTACCGAGTAGTTACTGGACCTTAGAGGGTTGGATGCCGTATATCGGATGCCTGCCCACCAAGTAGTTACGGGGCCTTGGGGTTGGATGCCGTATATCGGATGCCTGTCTACCCAATAGTTACTGACCTTTGATGGTTTGATGCCGTATGTCGGATGCCTGCCCACCAATTAGTTACTGACCTTTGAGGGTTGGATGCCGTATAGCGGATGCCTGCCCACCGAGTAGTTACTGGACCTTGGAGGGTTGGACGCCGTATAGCGGATGCCTGCCCACCGAGTAATTACTGGACTTTAGAGGGATGAATGCTGTATATCGGATGCCTTCCCACCGAGTAGTTACTGACCTTGGGGGTTGGATGCCGTATAGCGGATGCCTGCCCACCGAGTAATTACTGGTCCTTAGAGGGTTGGATGCCGTATATCGGATGACTGCCCACCGAGTAGTTACTGGACCTTAGAGGGTTGGATGCCATATAGCGGATGCCTTCCCACCGAGTAGTTACTGACCTTGGGGGTTGGATGCCGTATATCGGATGCCTGCCCACCAAGTAGTTACGGGGCCTTGGGGTTTGATGCCGTATATCGGATGCCTGCCCACCCAGTAGTTACTGAATTTTGATGGTTGGATGCCGTATATCGGATGCCTGCCCACCAAGTAGTTACTGACCTTTGAGGGTTGGATGCCGTATAGCGGATGCCTGCCCACCGAGTAGTTACGGGACCGAAGAGGGTTGGATGCCGTATATCAGATGCCTTCCCACCGAGTAGTTACTGACCTTGGGGGTTGGATGCCGTATAGCAGATGCCTGCCCACCGAGTAGTTACTGGACCTTGGAGGGTTGGACGCCGTAAAGCAGATGCCTGCCCACCCAGTAGTTACTGACCTTAGAGGTTTGGATGCCGTATATCGGATGCCTGCCCACCAAGTAGTTACGGGGCCTTGGGTTTGGATGCCGTATATCGGATGCCTGCCCACCCAATAGTTACTGACCTTTGATGGTTTGATGCCGTATGTCGGATGCCTGCCCACCAAGTAGTTACTGGACCCTGGAGGGGTGAACGCCATATAGCGGATGCCTTCCCACCGAGTAGTTACTGACCTTGGGGGTTGGATGCCGTATAGCGGATGCCTGCCTACCGAGTAGTTACTGGACCTTAGAGGGTTGGATGCCGTATATCGGATGCCTGCCCACCAAGTAGTTACGGGGCCTTGGGGTTGGATGCCGTATATCGGATGCCTGTCTACCCAATAGTTACTGACCTTTGATGGTTGGATGCCGTGTGTCGGATGCCTGCCCACCAAGTAGTTACTGGACCTTTGAGGATTGGATGCCGTATAGCGGATGCCTGCCCACCGAGCAGTTACTGGACCTTTGAGGGTTGGATGCCGTATATCGGATGCCTGCCCACCGAGTAATTACTGGACCTTAGAGGATTGAATGCCGTATATCGGATGCCTTCCCATCGAGTAGTTACTGACCTTGGGGGTTTGATGCCGTATAGCGGATGCCTGCCCACCGAGTAGTTACAGGACCTTAGAGGGTTGAATGCCGTATATCGGATGCCTGCTCACCGAGTAGTTACTGGACCTTAGAGGGTTGGATGCCGTATAGCGGATGCCTGCCCACCGAGTAGTTACTGGACCTTGGACGGTTGGATGCCGTATATCGGATGCCTGCTCACCGAATAGTTACTTGACCCTGGAGGGGTGAACGCCGTATAGCGGATGCCTGCCCACCCAGTAGTTACTGACCTTAGAAGGTTGGATGCCGTATATCGGATGCCTGCCCACCAAGTAGTTACGGGGCCTTGGGGTTGGATGCCGTATATCGGATGCCTGCCCACCGAGTAGTTACGGGATCTTGGGAGTTGGATGCCGTATATCGGATGCCTGTCCACCAAGTATTTACGGGACCTTGGGGGTTGGATGCCGTATAGCGGATGCCTGCCCACCGAGTAGTTACGGAACTTTGGGAGTTGGATGCCGTATACCGGATGCCTGCCCACCGAGTAGTTACTGGACCTTAGAGGGTTGGATGCCGTATAGCGGATGCCTGCCCACCGAGTAGTTACTGGACCTTAGAGGGTTGAATGCCGTATATGGGATGCCTGCCCACCGAGTAGTTACTGGACCTTAGAGGGTTGGATGCCGTATAGCGGATGCCTGCCCACCGAGTAGTTACTGGACCTTAGAGGGTTGGATGCCGTATATCGGATGCCTGCCCACCGAATAGTTACTGGACCTTAGAGGGTTGAATACCGTATATCGGATGCCTGCCCACCGAGTAATTACTGGACCATAGAGGATTGAATGCCGTATATCGGATGCCTTCCCATCGAGTAGTTACTGACCTTGGGGGTTGGATGCCGTATAGCGGATGCCTGCCCACCGAGTAGTTACTGGACCTTAGAGGGTTGGATGCCGTGAATCGGATGCCTGCCAACCGAGTAGTTACTGGACCTTAGACGGTGGGAAGTCGTATAGCGGATGCCTGCCCACCGAGTAGATACTGGACCTTGGAGGGTTGGATGCCGTATATCGGATGCCTGCCCACCGAGTAGTTACTGGACCCTGGAGGGTTGGACGCCGTATAGCGGATGCCTGCCCACCAAGTAGTTACGGGGCCTTGGGGTTGGATGCCGTATATCGGATGCCTGCCCACCGAGTAGTTACTGGACCTTAGAGGGTTGGATGCCGTATATCGGATGCCTGCCTACCGAGTAGTTACTGGACTTAGAGGGTTGGATGCCGTATAGCGGATGCCTGCCCACCCAGTGTTACTGACCTTAGAGGGTTGAATGCTGGATGCCGTATATCGGATGCCTGCCCACCGAGTAGTTACTGGACCTCAGAGGGTTGGATGCAGTATAGCGGATTCCTGCCCACCGAGTAGTTACGGGACCTTGGGAGTTGGATGCCGTATATCGGATGCCTGCCCACCGAGTAGTTACTGGACCTTAGAGGGTTGGATGCCGTATATCGGATGCTTGTCCATCGAGTATTTACCGGACTTTGGGGGTTGGATGCCGTATAGCGGATGCCTGCCCACCGAGTAGTTACTGGACCTTAGAGGGTTGGATGCCGTATATCGGATGCCTGCCCACCGAGTAGTTACTGGACCTCAGAGGGTTGGATGCCGTATAGCGGATGCCTGCACACCGAGTAGTTACTGGATCTTGGACGGTTGGACGCCGTATAGCGGATGCCTGCCCACCCAGTGGTACTGACCTGAGAGGGTTGGATGCTGGATGCCGTATATTGGATGCCTGCCCACCGAGTAGAGACTGGACCTCATAGGGTTGGATGCCGTATAGCGGATGCCTGCCCACCGAGTAGTTACGGGACCTTGGGAGTTGGATGCCGTATCTCGGATGCCTGCCCACCGAGTAGTTACTGGACCTTAGAGGGTTGGATGCAGTATATCGGATGCCTGCCCACCAAGTAGTTACGGGGCCTTGGGGTTGGATGCCGTATATCGGATACCTGTCTACCCAATAGTTACTGACCTTTGATGGTTGGATGCCGTGTGTCGGATGCCTGCCCACCAAGTAGTTACTGGACCTTTGAGGATTGGATGCCGTATAGCGGATGCCTGCCCACCGAGTAGTTACTGGACCTTTGAGGGTTGGATGCCGTATATCGGATGCCTGCCCACCGAGTAATTACTGGACCTTAGAGGATTGAATGCCGTAAATCGGATGCCTTCCCATCGAGTAGTTACTGACCTTGGGGTTTGATGCCGTATAGCGGATGCCTGCCCACCGAGTAGTTACTGGACCTTAGAGGGTTGAATGCCGTATATCGGATGCCTGCCCACCGAGTAGTTACTGGACCTTAGAGGGTTGGATGCCGTATAGCGGATGCCTGCCCATTGAGTAGTTACTGGACCTTGGAGGGTTGGATGCCGTATATCGGATGCCTGCTCACCGAGTAGTTACTGGACCCTGGAGGGGTGAACGCCGTATAGCGGATGCCTGCCCACCCAGTATTTACTGACCTTAGAAGGTTGGATGCCGTATATCGGATGCCTGCCCACCAAGTAGTTACGGGGCCTTGGGGTTGGATGCCGTATATCGGATGGCTGCCCACCCAATTGTTACTGACCTTTGATGGTTGGATGCCGTATGTCGGATGCCTGCCCACCAAATAGTTACTGACCTTTGAGGGTTGGATGCCGTATAGCGGATGCCTGACCACCGAGTAGTTACTGGACCTTTGAGGGCTGGATGCCGTATATGGGATGCCTGCCCACCGAGTAGTTACTGGACCTTGGGGTTTGGATGCCGTATATCGGATGCCTGCCCACCCAGTAGTTAATGACCTTTGACGGTTGGATGCCGTATATCGGATGCCTGCTAACCCAGTAGTTACTGACCTTTGATGGTTGGATGCCGTATATCAGATGCCTGCCCACCGAGTAGTTACTTGACCTTAGAGGGTTGAATACCGTATATCGGATGCCTGCCCACCGAGTAATTACTGGACCGTAGAGGATTGAATGCCGTATATCGGATGCCTTCCCATCGAGTAGTTACTGACCTTGGGGGTTGGATGCCGTAAAGCGGATGCATGCCCACCGAGTAGTTACGGGGCCTTGGGGTTGGATGCCGTATAGCGGATGCATGCCCACCGAGTAGTTACTGGACCTTTGAGGGTTGGATGCCGTATATCGGATGCCTGCCCACCGAGTAGTTACTGGACCTTAGAGGGTTGAATACCGTATATCGGATGCCTGCCCACCGAGTAATTACTGGACCGTAGAGGATTGAATGCCGTATATCGGATGCCTTCTCCCATCGAGTAGTTACTGACCTTGGGGGTTGGATGCCGTGTAGCGGATGCCTGCCCACCGAGTAGTTACTGGACCTTAGAGGGTTGGATGCCGTGAATCGGATGCCTGCCAACCGAGTAGTTACTGGACCTTAGACGGTTGGAAGTCGTATAGCGGATGCCTGCCCACCGAGTAGATACTGGACCTTGGAGGGTTGGATGCCGTATATCGGATGCCTGCCCACCGAGTAGTTACTGGACCCTGGAGGGTTGGACGCCGTATAGCGGATGCCTGCCCACCCAGTAGTTACCGACCTTAGAGGGTTGGATGCCGTATATCGGATGCCTGCCCACCAAGTAGTTACGGTGCCTTGGGGTTGGATGCCGTATATCGGATGCCTGCCCACCGAGTAGTTACTGGACCTTAGAGGGTTGGATGCCGTATATCGGATGCCTGCCTACCGAGTAGTTACTGGACCTTAGAGGGTTGGGTGCCGTATAGCGGATGCCTGCCCACCCAGTGTTACTGACCTTAGAGGGTTGAATGCTGGATGCCGTATATCGGATGCCTGCCCACCGAGTAGTTACTGGACCTCAGAGGGTTGGATGCAGTATAGCGGATTCCTGCCCACCGAGTAGTTACGGGACCTTGGGAGTTGGATGCCGTATATCGGATGCCTGCCCACCGAGTAGTTACTGGACCTTAGAGGGTTGGATGCCGTATATCGGATGCTTGTCCATCGAGTATTTACGGGACTTTGGGGGTTGGATGCCGTATAGCGGATGCCTGCCCACAGAGTAGTTACTGGACCTTAGAGGGTTGGATGCCGTATATCGGATGCCTGCCCACCGAGTAGTTACTGGACCTCAGAGGGTTGGATGCCGTATAGCGGATGCCTGCACACCGAGTAGTTACTGGATCTTGGACGGTTGGACGCCGTATAGCGGATGCCTGCCCACCCAGTGGTACTGACCTGAGAGGGTTGGATGCTGGATGCCGTATATCGGATGCCTGCCCACCGAGTAGAGACTGGACCTCATAGGGTTGGATGCCGTATAGCGGATGCCTGCCCACCGAGTAGTTACGGGACCTTGGGAGTTGGATGCCGTATATCGGAAGCCTGCCCACCGAGTAGTTACTGGACCTTAGAGGGTTGGATGCCGTATATCGGATGCCTGCCCACCGAGTAGTTACTGGACCTTAGAGGGTTGGATGCCGTATAGCGGATGCCTGCCCACCCAGTGTTACTGACCTTAAAGGGTTGGATGCTGGATGCCGTATATCGGATGCCTGCCCACCGAGTAGTTACTGGACCTCAGAGGGTTGGATGCCGTATAGCGGATGCCTGCCCACCAAGTAGTTACTGACCTTTGAGGGTTGGATGCCGTATAGCGGATGCCTGCCCACCGAGTAGTTACGGGACCTTAGAGGGTTGGATGCCGTATATCAGATGCCTTCCCGCCGAGTAGTTACTGACCTTGGGGGTTGGATGCCGTATAGCAGATGCATGCCCACCGAGTAGTTACTGGACCTTGGAGGGTTGGACGCCGTATAGCGGATGCCTGCCCACCCAGTAGTTACTGACCTTAGAGGGTTGGATGCCGTATATCGGATGCCTGCCCACCAAGTAGTTCCGGGTCTGGGTTTGGATGCCGTATATCGGATGCCTGCCCACCCAATAGTTACTGACCTTTGATGGTTTGATGCCGTGTGTCGGATGCCTGCCCACCAAGTAGTTACTGACCTTTGAGGGTTGGATGCCGTATAGCGGATGCCTGCCCACCGAGTAGTTACTGGACCTTGGAGGGTTGGACGCCGTATAGCGGATGCCTGCCCACCGAGTAATTACTGGACTTTAGAGGGTTGAATGCTGTATATCGGATGCCTTCCCACCGAGTAGTTACTGACCTTTGATGGTTGGATGCCGTATATCGGATGCCTGCCCACCGAGTAGTTACTTGACCTTAGAGGATTGGATGCCGTATATCGGATGCCTGCCCACCAAGTAGTTACTGGACCTTGGAAGTTTGGATGCCGTAAAGCGGATGCCTGCCCACCGAGTAGTTACGGGGCCTTGGGGTTGGATGCCGTATAGCGGATGCATGCCCACCGAGTAGTTACTGGACCTTTGAGGGTTGAATACCGTATATCGGATGCCTGCCCAGCGAGTAATTACTGGACCGTAGAGGATTGAATGCCGTATATCGGATGCCTTCCCATCGAGTAGTTACTGACCTTGGGGGTTGGATGCCGTATAGCGGATGCCTGCCCACCGAGTAGTTACTGGACCTTAGAGGGTTGGATGCCGTGAATCGGATGCCTGCCAACCGAGTAGTTACTGGACCTTAGACGGTTGGAAGTCGTATAGCGGATGCCTGCCCACCGAGTAGATACTGGACCTTGGAGGGTTGGATGCCGTATATCGGATGCCTGCCCACAGAGTAGTTACTGGACCCTGGAGGGTTGGACGCCGTATAGCGGATGCCTGCCCACCCAGTAGTTACCGACCTTAGAGGGTTGGATGCCGTATATCGGATGCCTGCCCACCAAGTAGTTACGGGGCCTTGGGGTTGGATGCCGTATATCGGATGCCTGCCCACCGAGTAGTTACTGGACCTTAGAGGGTTGGATGCCGTATATCGGATGCCTGTCCACCGAGTATTTACGGGACCTTGGGGGTTGGATGCCGTATAGCGAATGCTTGCCCACCGAGTAGTTACTGGACCTTAGAGGGTTGGATGCCGTATATCGGATGCCTGCCCACCGAGTAGTTACTGGACCTTAGAGGGTTGGATGCCGTATATCGGATGCCTGCCTACCGAGTAGTTACTGGACCTTAGAGGGTTGGATGCCGTATAGCGGATGCCTGCCCACCCAGTGTTACTGACCTTAGAGGGTTGAAAGCTGGATGCCGTATATCGGATGCCTGCCCACCGAGTAGTTACTGGACCTCAGAGGGTTGGATGCAGTATAGCGGATTCCTGCCCACCGAGTAGTTACGGGACCTTGGGAGTTGGATGCCGTATATCGGATGCCTGCCCACCGAGTAGTTACTGGACCTTAGAGGGTTGGATGCCGTATATCGGATGCTTGTCCATCGAGTATTTACGGGACTTTGGGGGTTGGATGCCGTATATCGGATGCCTGCCCACCGAGTAGTTACTGGACCTCAGAGGGTTGGATGCCGTATAGCGGATGCCTGCACACCGAGTAGTTACTGGATCTTGGACGGTTGGACGCCGTATAGCGGATGCCTGCCCACCCAGTGGTACTGACCTTAGAGGGTTGGATGCTGGATGCCGTATATCGGATGCCTGCCCACCGAGTAGAGACTGGACCTCATAGGGTTGGATGCCGTATAGCGGATGCCTGCCCACCGAGTAGTTACGGGACCTTGGGAGTTGGATGCCGTATATCGGATGCCTGCCCACCGAGTTGTTACTGGACCTTAGAGGATTGGATGCCGTATATCGGATGCCTGTCCACCGAGTATTTACGGGACCTTGGGGGTTGGATGCCGTATAGCGGATGCTTGCCCACCGAGTAGTTACTGGACCTTAGAGGGTTGGATGCCGTATATCGGATGCCTGCCCACCGAGTAGTTACTGGACCTTAGAGGGTTGGATGCCGTATAGCGGATGCCTGCCCACCCAGTGTTACTGACCTTAGAGGGTTGGATGCTGGATGCCGTATATCGGATGCCTGCCCACCGAGTAGTTACTGGACCTCAGAGGGTAGGATGCCGTATAGCGGATGCCTGCCCACCAAGTAGTTACTGACCTTTGAGGGTTGGATGCCGTATAGCGGATGCCTGCCCACCGAGTAGTTACTGGACCTCAGAGGGTTGGATGCCGTATAGCGGATGCCTGCCCACCGAGTAGTTACGGGACCTTAGAGGGTTGGATGCCGTATATCAGATGCCTTCCCACCGAGTAGTTACTGACCTTGGGGGTTGGATGCCGTATAGCAGATGCCTGCCCACCGAGTAGTTACTGGACCTTGGAGGGTTGGACGCCGTATAGCGGATGCCTGCCCACCCAGTAGTTACTGACCTTAGAGGGTTGGATGCCGTATATCGGATGCCTGCCCACCGATTAGTTACTTGACCTTAGAGGATTGGATGCCGTATATCGGATGCCTGCCCACCAAGTAGTTACTGGACCTTGGAAGTTTGGATGCCGTAAAGCGGATGCCTGCCCACCGAGTAGTTAAGGGGCCTTGGGGTTGGATGCCGTATAGCGGATGCATGCCCACCGAGTAGTTACTGGACCTTTGAGGGTTGAATACCGTATATCGGATGCCTGCCCAGCGAGTAATTACTGGACCGTAGAGGATTGAATGCCGTATATCGGATGCCTTCCCATCGAGTAGTTACTGACCTTGGGGGTTGGATGCCGTATAGCGGATGCCTGCCCACCGAGTAGTTACTGGACCTTAGAGGGTTGGATGCCGTGAATCGGATGCCTGCCAACCGAGTAGTTACTGGACCTTAGACGGTTGGAAGTCGTATAGCGGATGCCTGCCCACCGAGTAGATACTGGACCTTGGAGGGTTGGATGCCGTATATCGGATGCCTGCCCACAGAGTAGTTACTGGACCCTGGAGGGTTGGACGCCGTATAGCGGATGCCTGCCCACCCAGTAGTTACAGACCTTAGAGGGTTGGATGCCGTATATCGGATGCCTGCCCACCAAGTAGTTACGGGGCCTTGGGGTTGGATGCCGTATATCGGATGCCTGCCCACCGAGTAGTTACTGGACCTTAGAGGGTTGGATGCCGTATATCGGATGCCTGTCCACCGAGTATTTACGGGACCTTGGGGGTTGGATGCCGTATAGCGAATGCTTGCCCACCGAGTAGTTACTGGACCTTAGAGGGTTGGATGCCGTATATCGGATGCCTGCCCACCGAGTAGTTACTGGACCTTAGAGGGTTGGATGCCGTATATCGGATGCCTGCCTACCGAGTAGTTACTGGACCTTAGAGGGTTGGATGCCGTATAGCGGATGCCTACCCACCCAGTGTTACTGACCTTAGAGGGTTGAAAGCTGGATGCCGTATATCGGATGCCTGCCCACCGAGTAGTTACTGGACCTCAGAGGGTTGGATGCAGTATAGCGGATTCCTGCCCACCGAGTAGTTACGGGACCTTGGGAGTTGGATGCCGTATATCGGATGCCTGCCCACCGAGTAGTTACTGGACCTTAGAGGGTTGGATGCCGTATATCGGATGCTTGTCCATCGAGTATTTACGGGACTTTGGGGGTTGGATGCCGTATATCGGATGCCTGCCCACCGAGTAGTTACTGGACCTCAGAGGGTTGGATGCCGTATAGCGGATGCCTGCACACCGAGTAGTTACTGGATCTTGGACGGTTGGACGCCGTATAGCGGATGCCTGCCCACCCAGTGGTACTGACCTTAGAGGGTTGGATGCTGGATGCCGTATATCGGATGCCTGCCCACCGAGTAGAGACTGGACCTCATAGGGTTGGATGCCGTATAGCGGATGCCTGCCCACCGAGTAGTTACGGGACCTTGGGAGTTGGATGCCGTATATCGGATGCCTGCCCACCGAGTAGTTACTGGACCTTAGAGGATTGGATGCCGTATATCGGATGCCTGTCCACCGAGTATTTACGGGACCTTGGGGGTTGGATGCCGAATAGCGGATGCTTGCCCACCGAGTAGTTACTGGACCTTAGAGGGTTGGATGCCGTATATCGGATGCCTGCCCACCGAGTAGTTACTGGACCTTAGAGGGTTGGATGCCGTATAGCGGATGCCTGCCCACCCAGTGTTACTGACCTTAGAGGGTTGGATGCTGGATGCCGTATATCGGATGCCTGCCCACCGAGTAGTTACTGGACCTCAGAGGGTAGGATGCCGTATAGCGGATGCCTGCCCACCAAGTAGTTACTGACCTTTGAGGGTTGGATGCCGTATAGCGGATGCCTGCCCACCGAGTAGTTACTGGACCTCAGAGGGTTGGATGCCGTATAGCGGATGCCTGCCCACCGAGTAGTTACGGGACCTTAGAGGGTTGGATGCCGTATATCAGATGCCTTCCCACCGAGTAGTTACTGACCTTGGGGGTTGGATGCCGTATAGCAGATGCCTGCCCACCGAGTAGTTACTGGACCTTGGAGGGTTGGACGCCGTATAGCGGATGCCTGCCCACCCAGTAGTTACTGACCTTAGAGGGTTGGATGCCGTATATCGGATGCCTGCCCACCGATTAGTTACTTGACCTTAGAGGATTGGATGCCGTATATCGGATGCCTGCCCACCAAGTAGTTACTGGACCTTGGAAGTTTGGATGCCGTAAAGCGGATGCCTGCCCACCGAGTAGTTAAGGGGCCTTGGGGTTGGATGCCGTATAGCGGATGCATGCCCACCGAGTAGTTACTGGACCTTTGAGGGTTGAATACCGTATATCGGATGCCTGCCCACCGAGTAATTACTGGACCGTAGAGGATTGAATGCCGTATATCGGATGCCTTCCCATCGAGTAGTTACTGACCTTGGGGGTTGGATGCCGTATAGCGGATGCCTGCCCACCGAGTAGTTACTGGACCTTAGAGGGTTGGATGCCGTGAATCGGATGCCTGCCAACCAAGTAGTTACTGGACCTTAGACGGTTGGAAGTCGTATAGCGGATGCCTGCCCACCGAGTAGATACTGGACCTTGGAGGGTTGGATGCCGTATATCGGATGCCTGCCCACCGAGTAGTTACTGGACCCTGGAGGGTTGGACGCCGTATAGCGGATGCCTGCCCACCCAGTAGTTACCGACCTTAGAGGGTTGGATGCCGTATATCGGATGCCTGCCCACCAAGTAGTTACGGGGCCTTGGGGTTGGATGCCGTATATCGGATGCCTGCCCACCGAGTAGTTACTGGACCTTAGAGGGTTGGATGCCGTATAGCGGATGCCTGCCCACCCAGTGTTACTGACCTTAGAGGGTTGAAAGCTGGATGCCGTATATCGGATGCCTGTCCACCGAGTAGTTACTGGACCTCAGAGGGTTGGATGCAGTATAGCGGATTCCTGCCCACCGAGTAGTTACGGGACCTTGGGAGTTGGATGCCGTATATCGGATGCCTGCCCACCGAGTAGTTACTGGACCTTAGAGGGTTGGATGCCGTATATCGGATGCCTGCCTACCGAGTAGTTACTGGACCTTAGAGGGTTGGATGCCGTATAGCGGATGCCTGCCCACCCAGTGTTACTGACCTTAGAGGGTTGAAAGCTGGATGCCGTATATCGGATGCCTGCCCACCGAGTAGTTACTGGACCTCAGAGGGTTGGATGCAGTATAGCGGATTCCTGCCCACCGAGTAGTTACGGGACCTTGGGAGTTGGATGCCGTATATCGGATGCCTGCCCACCGAGTAGTTACTGGACCTTAGAGGGTTGGATGCCGTATATCGGATGCTTGTCCATCGAGTATTTACGGGACTTTGGGGGTTGGATGCCGTATAGCGGATGCCTGCCCACCGAGTAGTTACTGGACCTTAGAGGGTTGGATGCCGTATATCGGATGCCTGCCCACCGAGTAGTTACTGGACCTCAGAGGGTTGGATGCCGTATAGCGGATGCCTGCACACCGAGTAGATACTGGATCTTGGACGGTTGGACGCCGTATAGCGGTTGCCTGCCCACCCAGTGGTACTGACCTTAGAGGGTTGGATGCTGGATGCCGTATATCGGATGCCTGCCCACCGAGTAGAGACTGGACCTCATAGGGTTGGATGCCGTATAGCGGATGCCTGCCCACCGAGTAGTTACGGGACCTTGGGAGTTGGATGCCGTATATCGGATGCCTGCCCACCGAGTAGTTACTGGACCTTAGAGGGTTGGATGCCGTATATCGGATGCCTGTCCACCGAGTATTTACGGGACCTTGGGGGTTGGATGCCGTATAGCGGATGCTTGCCCACCGAGTAGTTACTGGACCTTAGAGGGTTGGATGCCGTATATCGGATGCCTGCCCACCGAGTAGTTACTGGACCTTAGAGGGTTGGATGCCGTATAGCGGATGCCTGCCCACCCAGTGTTACTGACCTTAGAGGGTTGGATGCTGGATGCCGTATATCGGATGCCTGCCCACCGAGTAGTTACTGGACCTCAGAGGGTTGGATGCCGTATAGCGGATGCCTGCCCACCAAGTAGTTACTGACCTTTGAGGGTTGGATGCCGTATAGCGGATGCCTGCCCACCGAGTAGTTACTGGACCTCAGAGGGTTGGATGCCGTAGAGCGGATGCCTGCCCACCAAGTAGTTACTGACCTTTGAGGGTTGGATGCCGTATAGCGGATGCCTGCCCACCGAGTAGTTACTGGACCTTGGAGGGTTGGACGCCGTATAGCGGATGCATGCCCACCCAGTAGTTACTGACCTTAGAGGGTTGGATGCCGTATATCGGATGCCTGCCCACCAAGTAGTTACGGGGCCTTGGGTTTGGATGCCGTATATCGGATGCCTGCCCACCCAATAGTTACTGACCTTTGATGGTTTGATGCCGTATGTCGGATGCCTGCCCACCGAGTAGTTACTGGACCTTAGAGGGTTGGATGCCGTATATCGGATGCTTGTCCATCGAGTATTTACGGGACTTTGGGGGTTGGATGCCGTATAGCGGATGCCTGCCCACCAAGTAGTTACTGACCTTTGAGGGTTGGATGCCGTATAGCGGATGCCTGCCCACCTAGTAGTTACGGGACCTTAGAGGGTTGGATGCCGTATATCAGATGCCTTCCCACCGAGTAGTTACTGACCTTGGGGGTTGGATGCCGTATAGCAGATGCCTGCCCACCGAGTAGTTACTGGACCTTGAAGGGTTGGACGCCGCCGTATAGTGGATTCCTGCCCACCCAGTAGTTACGGAGCCTTGGGTTTGGATGCCGTATATCGGATGCCTGCCCACCCAATAGTTACTGACCTTTGATGGTTTGATGCCGTATGTCGGATGCCTGCCCACCGAGTAGTTACTGGACCTTAGAGGGTTGGATGCCGTAAATCGGATGCCTGCCCACCGAGTAGTTACTGGACCTTAGAGGGTTGGATGCCGTATAGCGGATGCCTGCCCACCCAGTGTTACTGACCTTAGAGGGTTGGATGCTGGATGCCGTATATCGGATGCCTGCCCACCGAGTAGTTACTGGACCTCAGAGGGTTGGATGCCGTATATCGGATGCCTGCCCACCAAGTAGTTACGGGGCCTTGGGTTTGGATGCCGTATATCGGATGCCTGCCCACCCAATAGTTACTGACCTTTGATGGTTTGATGCCGTATGTCGGATGCCTGCCCACCGAGTAGTTACTGGACCTTAGAGGGTTGGATGCCGTATATCGGATGCCTGCCCACCGAGTAGTTACTGGACCTTAGAGGGTTGGATGCCGTATAGCGGATGCCTGCCCACCCAGTGTTACTGACCTTAGAGGGTTGGATGCTGGATGCCGTATATCGGATGCTTGCCCACCGAGTAATTACTGGACCTCAGAGGGTTGGATGCCGTATATCGGATGCTTGCCCACCGAGTAGTTACTGGACCACAGAGGGTTGGATGCCGTATAGCGGATGCCTGCCCACCAAGTAGTTACTGGACCTTGGAGGGTTGGACGCCGTATAGCGGATGCCTGCCCACCCAGTAGTTACTGACCTTAGAGGGTTGGATGCCGTATATCGGATGCCTGCCCACCAAGTAGTTACGGGGCCTTGGGTTTGGATGCCGTATATCGGATGCCTGCCCACCCAATAGTTACTGACCTTTGATGGTTTGATGCCGTATGTCGGATGCCTGCCCACCAAGTAGTTACTGACCTTTGAGGGTTGGATGCCGTATAGCGGATGCCTGCCCACCGAGTAGTTACTGGACCTTGGAGGGTTGGACGCCGTATAGCGGATGCCTGCCCACCGAGTAATTACTGGACTTTAGAGGGTTGAATGCTGTATATCGGATGCCTTCCCACCGAGTAGTTACTGACCTTTGATGGTTGGATGCCGTATATCGGATGCCTGCCCACCGAGTAGTTACTTGACCTTAGAGGATTGGATGAGGTATATCGGATGCCTGCCCACCAAGTAGTTACTGGACCTTGGAAGTTTGGATGCCGTAAAGCGGATGCCTGCCCACCGAGTAGTTACGGGGCCTTGGGGTTGGATGCCGTATAGCGGATGCATGCCCACCGAGTAGTTACTGGACCTTTGAGGGTTGAATACCGTATATCGGATGCCTGCCCAGCGAGTAATTACTGGACCGTAGAGGATTGAATGCCGTATATCGGATGCCTTCCCATCGAGTAGTTACTGACCTTGGGGGTTGGATGCCGTATAGCGGATGCCTGCCCACCGAGTAGTTACTGGACCTTAGAGGGTTGGATGCCGTGAATCGGATGCCTGCCAACCGAGTAGTTACTGGACCTTAGACGGTTGGAAGTCGTATAGCGGATGCCTGCCCACCGAGTAGATACTGGACCTTGGAGGGTTGGATGCCGTATATCGGATGCCTGCCCACAGAGTAGTTACTGGACCCTGGAGGGTTGGACGCCGTATAGCGGATGCCTGCCCACCCAGTAGTTACCGACCTTAGAGGGTTGGATGCCGTATATCGGATGCCTGCCCACCAAGTAGTTACGGGGCCTTGGGGTTGGATGCCGTATATCGGATGCCTGCCCACCGAGTAGTTACTGGACCTTAGAGGGTTGGATGCCGTATATCGGATGCCTGCCTACCGAGTAGTTACTGGACCTTAGAGGGTTGGATGCCGTATAGCGGATGCCTGCCCACCCAGTGTTACTGGACCTCAGAGGGTTGGATGCAGTATAGCGGATTCCTGCCCACCCAGTAGTTACTGACCTTAGAGGGTTGGATGCCGTATATCGGATGCCTGCCCACCAAGTAGTTACGGGGCCTTGGGTTTGGATGCCGTATATCGGATGCCTGCCCACCCAATAGTTACTGACCTTTGATGGTTTGATGCCGTATGTCGGATGCCTGCCCACCAAGTAGTTACTGACCTTTGAGGGTTGGATGCCGTATAGCGGATGCCTGCCCACCGAGTAGTTACTGGACCTTGGAGGGTTGGACGCCGTATAGCGGATGCCTGCCCACCAAGTAGTTACTGGACTATGGAAGTTTGGATGCCGTAAAGCGGATGCCTGCCCACCGAGTAGTTACGGGGCCTTGGGGTTGGATGCCGTATAGCGGATGCATGCCCACCGAGTAGTTACTGGACCTTTGAGGGTTGAATACCGTATATCGGATGCCTGCCCAGCGAGTAATTACTGGACCGTAGAGGATTGAATGCCGTATATCGGATGCCTTCCCATCGAGTAGTTACTGACCTTGGGGGTTGGATGCCGTATAGCGGATGCCTGCCCACCGAGTAGTTACTGGACCTTAGAGGGTTGGATGCCGTGAATCGGATGCCTGCCAACCGAGTAGTTACTGGACCTTAGACGGTTGGAAGTCGTATAGCGGATGCCTGCCCACCGAGTAGATACTGGACCTTGGAGGGTTGGATGCCGTATATCGGATGCCTGCCCACAGAGTAGTTACTGGACCCTGGAGGGTTGGACGCCGTATAGCGGATGCCTGCCCACCCAGTAGTTACAGACCTTAGAGGGTTGGATGCCGTATATCGGATGCCTGCCCACCAAGTAGTTACGGGGCCTTGGGGTTGGATGCCGTATATCGGATGCCTGCCCACCGAGTAGTTACTGGACCTTAGAGGGTTGGATGCCGTATATCGGATGCCTGTCCACCGAGTATTTACGGGACCTTGGGGGTTGGATGCCGTATAGCGAATGCTTGCCCACCGAGTAGTTACTGGACCTTAGAGGGTTGGATGCCGTATATCGGATGCCTGCCCACCGAGTAGTTACTGGACCTTAGAGGGTTGGATGCCGTATATCGGATGCCTGCCTACCGAGTAGTTACTGGACCTTAGAGGGTTGGATGCCGTATAGCGGATGCCTGCCCACCCAGTGTTACTGACCTTAGAGGGTTGAAAGCTGGATGCCGTATATCGGATGCCTGCCCACCGAGTAGTTACTGGACCTCAGAGGGTTGGATGCAGTATAGCGGATTCCTGCCCACCGAGTAGTTACGGGACATTGGGAGTTGGATGCCGTATATCGGATGCCTGCCCACCGAGTAGTTACTGGACCTTAGAGGGTTGGATGCCGTATATCGGATGCTTGTCCATCGAGTATTTACGGGACTTTGGGGGTTGGATGCCGTATATCGGATGCCTGCCCACCGAGTAGTTACTGGACCTCAGAGGTTTGGATGCCGTATAGCGGATGCCTGCACACCGAGTAGTTACTGGATCTTGGACGGTTGGACGCCGTATAGCGGATGCCTGCCCACCCAGTGGTACTGACCTTAGAGGGTTGGATGCTGGATGCCGTATATCGGATGCCTGCCCACCGAGTAGAGACTGGACCTCATAGGGTTGGATGCCGTATAGCGGATGCCTGCCCACCGAGTAGTTACGGGACCTTGGGAGTTGGATGCCGTATATCGGATGCCTGCCCACCGAGTAGTTACTGGACCTTAGAGGATTGGATGCCGTATATCGGATGCCTGTCCACCGAGTATTTACGGGACCTTGGGGGTTGGATGCCGTATAGCGGATGCTTGCCCACCGAGTAGTTACTGGACCTTAGAGGGTTGGATGCCGTATATCGGATGCCTGCCCACCGAGTAGTTACTGGACCTTAGAGGGTTGGATGCCGTATAGCGGATGCCTGCCCACCCAGTGTTACTGACCGTAGAGGGTTGGATGCCGTATAGCGAATGCCTGCCCACCGAGTAGTTACTGGACCTCAGAGGGTTGGATGCCGTATAGCGGATGCCTGCCCACCGAGTAGTTACGGGACCTTAGAGGGTTGGATGCCGTATATCAGATGCCTTCCCACCGAGTAGTTACTGACCTTGGGGGTTGGATGCCGTATAGCAGATGCCTGCCCACCGAGTAGTTACTGGACCTTGGAGGGTTGGACGCCGTATAGCGGATGCCTGCCCACCCAGTAGTTTCTGACCTTAGAGGGTTGGATGCCGTATATCGGATGCCTGCCCACCGATTAGTTACTTGACCTTAGAGGATTGGATGCCGTATATCGGATGCCTGCCCACCAAGTAGTTACTGGACCTTGGAAGTTTGGATGCCGTAAAGCGGATGCCTGCCCACCGAGTAGTTAAGGGGCCTTGGGGTTGGATGCCGTATAGCGGATGCATGCCCACCGAGTAGTTACTGGACCTTTGAGGGTTGAATACCGTATATCGGATGCCTGCCCACCGAGTAATTACTGGACCGTAGAGGATTGAATGCCGTATATCGGATGCCTTCCCATCGAGTAGTTACTGACCTTGGGGGTTGGATGCCGTATAGCGGATGCCTGCCCACCGAGTAGTTACTGGACCTTAGAGGGTTGGATGCCGTGAATCGGATGCCTGCCAACCAAGTAGTTACTGGACCTTAGACGGTTGGAAGTCGTATAGCGGATGCCTGCCCACCGAGTAGATACTGGACCTTGGAGGGTTGGATGCCGTATATCGGATGCCTGCCCACCGAGTAGTTACTGGACCCTGGAGGGTTGGACGCCGTATAGCGGATGCCTGCCCACCCAGTAGTTACCGACCTTAGAGGGTTGGATGCCGTATATCGGATGCCTGCCCACCAAGTAGTTACGGGGCCTTGGGGTTGGATGCCGTATATCGGATGCCTGCCCACCGAGTAGTTACTGGACCTTAGAGGGTTGGATGCCGTATAGCGGATGCCTGCCCACCCAGTGTTACTGACCTGAGAGGGTTGAAAGCTGGATGCCGTATATCGGATGCCTGTCCACCGAGTAGTTACTGGACCTCAGAGGGTTGGATGCAGTATAGCGGATTCCTGCCCACCGAGTAGTTACGGGACCTTGGGAGTTGGATGCCGTATATCGGATGCCTGCCCACCGAGTAGTTACTGGACCTTAGAGGGTTGGATGCCGTATATCGGATGCCTGCCTACCGAGTAGTTACTGGACCTTAGAGGGTTGGATGCCGTATAGCGGATGCCTGCCCACCCAGTGTTACTGACCTTAGAGGGTTGAAAGCTGGATGCCGTATATCGGATGCCTGCCCACCGAGTAGTTACTGGACCTCAGAGGGTTGGATGCAGTATAGCGGATTCCTGCCCACCGAGTAGTTACGGGACCTTGGGAGTTGGATGCCGTATATCGGATGCCTGCCCACCGAGTAGTTACTGGACCTTAGAGGGTTGGATGCCGTATATCGGATGCTTGTCCATCGAGTATTTACGGGACTTTGGGGGTTGGATGCCGTATAGCGGATGCCTGCCCACCGAGTAGTTACTGGACCTTAGAGGGTTGGATGCCGTATATCGGATGCCTGCCCACCGAGTAGTTGCTGGACCTCAGAGGGTTGGATGCCGTATAGCGGATGCTTGCACACCGAGTAGTTACTGGATCTTGGACGGTTGGACGCCGTATAGCGGTTGCCTGCCCACCCAGTGGTACTGACCTTAGTGGGTTGGATGCTGGATGCCGTATATCGGATGCCTGCCCACCGAGTAGAGACTGGACCTCATAGGGTTGGATGCCGTATAGCGGATGCCTGCCCACCGAGTAGTTACGGGACCTTGGGAGTTGGATGCCGTATATCGGATGCCTGCCCACCGAGTAGTTACTGGACCTTAGAGGGTTGGATGCCGTATATCGGATGCCTGTCCACCGAGTATTTACGGGACCTTGGGGGTTGGATGCCGTATAGCGGATGCTTGCCCACCGAGTAGTTACTGGACCTTAGAGGGTTGGATGCCGTATATCGGATGCCTGCCCACCGAGTAGTTACTGGACCTTAGAGGGTTGGATGCCGTATAGCGGATGCCTGCCCACCCAGTGTTACTGACCTTAGAGGGTTGGATGCTGGATGCCGTATATCGGATGCCTGCCCACCGAGTAGTTACTGGACCTCAGAGGGTTGGATGCCGTATAGCGGATGCCTGCCCACCAAGTAGTTACTGACCTTTGAGGGTTGGATGCCGTATAGCGGATGCCTGCCCATCGAGTAGTTACTGGACCTCAGAGGGTTGGATGCCGTATAGCGGATGCCTGCCCACCAAGTAGTTACTGACCTTTGAGGGTTGGATGCCGTATAGCGGATGCCTGCCCACCGAGTAGTTACTGGACCTTGGAGGGTTGGACGCCGTATAGCGGATGCCTGCCCACCCAGTAGTTACTGACCTTAGAGGGTTGGATGCCGTATATCGGATGCCTGCCCACCAAGTAGTTACGGGGCCTTGGGTTTGGATGCCGTATATCGGATGCCTGCCCACCCAATAGTTACTGACCTTTGATGGTTTGATGCCGTATGTCGGATGCCTGCCCACCAAGTAGTTACTGACCTTTGAGGGTTGGATGCCGTATAGCGGATGCCTGCCCACCGAGTAGTTACTGGACCTTAGAGGGTTGGATGCCGTATATCGGATGCCTGCCTACCGAGTAGTTACTGGACCTTAGAGGGTTGGATGCCGTATAGCGGATGCCTGCCCACCCAGTGTTACTGACCTTAGAGGGTTGAATGATGGATGCCGTATATCGGATGCCTGCCCACCGAGTAGTTACTGGACCTCAGAGGGTTGGATGCAGTATAGCGGATTCCTGCCCACCGAGTAGTTACGGGACCTTGGAAGTTGGATGCCGTATATCGGATGCCTGCCCACCGAGTAGTTACTGGACCTTAGAGGGTTGGATGCCGTATATCGGATGCTTGTCCATCGGGTATTTACGGGACTTTGGGGGTTGGATGCCGTATAGCGGATTCCTGCCCACCGAGTAGTTACTGGACCTTAGAGGGTTGGATGCCGTATATCGGATGCCTGCCCACCGAGTAGTTACTGGACCTCAGAGGGTTGGATGCCGTATAGCGGATGCCTGCACACCGAGTAGTTACTGGATCTTGGACGGTTGGACGCCGTATAGCGGATGCCTGCCCACCCAGTGGTACTGACCTTAGAGGGTTGGATGCTGGATGCCGTATATCGGATGCCTGCCCACCGAGTAGAGACTGGACCTCATAGGGTTGGATGCCGTATAGCGGATGCCTGCCCACCGAGTAGTTACGGAACCTTGGGAGTTGGATGCCGTATATCGTATGCCTGCCCACCGAGTAATTACTGGACCTTAGAGGGTTGAATGCCGTATATCAGATGCCTTCCCACCGAGTAGTTACTGACCTTGGGGGTTGGATGCCGTATAGCGGATGCCTGCCCACTGAGTAGTTACTGGACCTTTGAGGGTTGGATGCCGTATATCGGATTCCTGCCCACCGAGTAGTTACTGGACCTTGGAGGGTTGGATGCCGTATATCGGATGCCTGCCCACCGAATAGTTACTGGACCGTGGAGGGTTGGACGCTGTATAGCGGATGCCTGCCCACCCAGTAGTTACTGACCTTAGAGGGTTGGATGCCGTATATCGGATGCCTACCCACCGAGTAGTTACGGGATCTTACAGGGTTGGATGCCGTATAGCGGATGCCTGCCCACCGAGTAATTACTGGATCTTGGAGGGTTGGACGCCGTATAGCGGATGTCTGCCCACCCAGTGTTACTGACCTTAGAGGGTTTGATGCTGGATGCCGTATATCGGATGCCTGCCCACCGAGTAGTTACTGGACCTTAGCGGGTTTTATACCGTATAGCGGATGCCTGCCCACCATGTAGTTACGGGGCCTTGGGGTTGGATGCCGTATATCGGATGCCTGCTAACCTAGTAGTTACTGGACCTTGGAAGTTTGGATGCCGTAAAGCGGATGCCTGCCCACCGAGTAGTTACTGGACTTTAGAAGGTTGGATGCCGTATAGCGGATGCCTGCCCACCGAGTAGTTACTGGATCTTGGAGGGTTGGACGCCGTATAGCGGATGTCTGCCCACCCAGTGTTACTGACCTTAGAGGGTTTGATGCTGGATGCCGTATATCGGATGCCTGCCCACCGAGTAGTTACTGGACCTTAGAGGGTTCTATACCGTATAGCGGATGCCTGCCCACCAAGTAGTTACTGGGCCTTGGGGTTGGATGCCGTATATCGGATGCCTGCCCACCCAGTAGTTACTGAACTTTGATGGTTGGATGCCGTAAAGCGGATGCCTGCCCACCGAGTAGTTACTGGACTTTAGAGGGTTGGATGCCGTATATCGGATGCCTACCCACCGAGATGCCTACCCACCGGATGCCGTATAGCGGATGCCTGCCCACCGAGTAGTTACTGGATCTTGGAAGGTTGGACGCCGTTTAGCGGATGCCTGCCCACCCAGTGTTACTGACCTTAGAGTGTTGGGTGCAGGATGTCGTATATCGGATGCCTGCCCACCAAGTAGTTACGGGGCCTTGGAGTTGGATGCCGTATATCGGATGCCTGCTAACCTAGTAGTTACTGGACCTTGGAAGTTTGGATGCCGTAAAGCGGATGCCTGCCCACCGAGTAGTTACTGGACTTTAGAGGGTTGGATGCCGTATATCGGATGCCTACCCACCGAGTAGTTACGGGACCTTAGAGGGTTGGATGCCGTATAGCGGATGCCTGCCCACCGAGCAGTTACTGGATCTTGTAAGGTTGGACGCCGTTTAGCGGATGCCTGCCCATCCAGTGTTACTGACCTTAGAGTGTTGGGTGCAGGATGTCGTATATCGGATGCCTGCCCACCGAGTAGTTACTGGACCTTAGAGGGTTTTATACCGTATAGCGAATGCCTGCCCACCATGTAGTTACGGGGCCTTGGGGTTGGATGCCGTATATCGGATGCCTGCTAACCTAGTAGTTACTGGACCTTGGAAGTTTGGATGCCGTAAAGCGGATGCCTGCCCACCGAGTAGTTACTGGACTTTAGAAGGTTGGATGCCGTATAGCGGATGCCTGCCCACCGAGTAGTTACTGGATCTTGGAGGGTTGGACGCCGTATAGCGGATGTCTGCCCACCCAGTGTTACTGACCTTAGAGGGTTTGATGCTGGATGCCGTATATCGGATGCCTGCCCACCGAGTAGTTACTGGACCTTAGAGGGTTCTATACCGTATAGCGGATGCCTGCCCACCAAGTAGTTACTGGGCCTTGGGGTTGGATGCCGTATAGCTGATGCCTGCCACCGAGTAGTTACAGGGCATTGGGGTTGGACGCCGTATAGCGGATGCCTGCCCACCCAGTAGTTACTGACCTTAGAGGGTTGGATGCCGTATATCGGATGCCTGCCCACTGAGTAGTTACTGGACCTTAGAGGGTTGGATGCCGTATAGCGGATGCCTGCCCACCGAGTAGTTACTGGACCTTGGGAGTTGGATGCCGTATATTCGGATGCCTGCCCACCGAGGAGTTACTGGATCTTTGAGGGTTGGATGCCGTATATCGGATGCCTGCCCACCGAGTAGTTACTCGACCTTGGGGGTTGGATGCCGTATATCGGATGCCTGCCCACCGAGTAGTTACTGGACCTTTGAGGGTTGGATGCCGTATATCGGATGGCTGCCCACCGAGGAGTTACTGGATCTTTGAGGGTTGGATGCCGTATATCGGATGCCTGCCCACCGAGTAGTTACTCGACCTTGGGGGTTGGATGCCGTATATCGGATGCCTGCCCACCGAGTAGTTAAGGACCTTTGAGGGTTGGATGCCGTATATCGGATGCCTGCCCACCGAGTAGTTACTGGACCTTTGAGGGTTGGATGCCGTATATCGGATGTCTGCCCACCGAGTAGTTACTGGACCTTGGGGGTTGGATGCCGTATATCGGATGCCTGCCCACCCAGTAGTTAATGACCTTTGAGGGTTGGATGCCGTATAGCGGATGCCTGCCCACCGAGTAGTTACTGGAACTTAGAGGGTTGTATGCCGTATATCGGATGCCTGCCCACCGAGTAGTTACTGGACCTTAGAGGGTTGGATGCCGTATAGGTGATGCCTGCCCACTGAGTAGTTACTGGACCTTGGAGGGTTAGATGCCGTATATCGGATGTCTGCCCACCGAGTAGTTACTGGACCTTGGAGGGTTGGATGCCGTATATCGGATGCCTGCCCACCGAGTAGTTACTGGACCTTAGAGGGTTGGATGCCGTATAGCGGATGCCTGCCCACCGAGTAGTTACTGGACCTTGGAGGTTTGGATGCCGTAAAGCGGATGCCTGCCCACCGAGTAGTTACTGGACCTTAGAGGGTTGGAAGCCGCATATCGGATGCCTGCCCAAGGGTAGTTACTGGACCATGGAGGTTTGCATGCCGTAAAGCGGATGCCTGCCCACCGAGTAGTTACTGGACCTTAGAGGGTTGGATGCCGTATATCGGATGCCTGCCCACCGAGTAGTTACTGGACCTTAGAGGGTTGGATGACGTATAGCGGATGCCTGCCCACCGAGTAGTTACTGGACCTTGGATGTTTGGATGCCGTAAAGCGGATGCCTGCCCACCGAGTAGTTACTGGACCTTAGAGGGTTGGATGCCGTATATCGGATACCTGCCCACCGAGTAGTTACGGGGCCTTGGGGTTGGATGCCGTATACCGGATGCCTGCCCACCCAGTAGTTACTGGACCTTGGGGGTTGGATGCCGTATATCGGATGTCTGCACACCGAGTAGACTTGACCTACCGTAACCAGTATCTCGGACGCCGTGCCTAATATCGCCGAATGTTTTCATCCTTGGCTTGTGCGACGGGCGTCGCATCCCATCTAACCAGCACAACTAGCAAAATTCCGTATTGTATTAAATGTTATTGTATTTTAGATGTGTTTAGTCACTGCACTTGTAATTTTGGATGTACCGAATTCGGTGGTTTTTACAGTTTGTTCTTGATGCATGGCGATGCTGTGCAAACAAAAGCATTCGTTAGCCTGTGTATACAGTGAACTGAAATGGTCATCAGATATGTACTATATTTTGAATTATGAAATTGCGTTATAATTGGATTGCCTCGAATTATATTTTTGATACGCTTTTAGGCTTTTAAAATAACTTAAGATAATTCCGGACTGTAAAAAAAAAAAAAAAAAAAAAACGACCAAAAATGATGTAACCTAAATCGAGTTAATAAATTGAGGTTATAATTCATAAATATTATACACGATATAAGTTGTATTTATTGCGAGAACCCCGGAAGTTGTGACAGGGATTTGATGAGGTAATACAGATGTATATCAATTAATTGTTTAATCTAAAAATATGATACTAAGTGTTGCGGTGCAGCATATTTTATCGACAAAAACAAATGTGACATGGTATGTCAAAACAGGCGGAATTGCTGAAGATGTGATTGAGTATATCGAAAATGATTTAATTGACGGGAAATGCTCTGGATATGATAGGAGCCCTGATGTATTGAATCCCAAGATGGGATTTGCTGAAATTGATGATTGGTAGATTTGTTTCTTTATAACTTTCATGGTTCCGGACAGATAATCCGAAGAGCGTTTGGTGGGATTAATGGAATGGTGACTAAATATATTGGCATGTTTTCTGTTGTGCAATGTTGCCTTTTAGTAAGAACTTTATTAGACAAATGTATATCCGGACAGATAATCCGAAGAGCCAAGAGGGCTACAATCCCGAGTTGGGATTTGCGGAGATAATGCATGTATATATCAATTAGTTGTTTAATGTGAGTTGTCTGATTCCATGTTTTACCTTTTGATTGCTATTTTATAGCTTCAATTATAATTTGATGAATTTAGTACTCCTGAGTAATGTATATTAATGTATATCCTGTATATCGAAAGTAATCACCTAAATATTTCTGCATTCATTATACATTTGTAATTATAAAGTCACAGTTCAATACTTACTAAAACATGGCCACAATCCTATGCTTTAATAAATTCTGATAACAAAATGTAATCGTGTTTGTTGTATTCATTGAGGTTGTCTCAATAGAATGAAACTGGTTTTTTTATGCGGATGGGCGCAGCAAAGGAGCATGAGAACATGCTTATATTTTGGTTACTTGCTTATCAAGTCCTTTCATATCAAACAAATCAAAAAAAGAAATCGCCGAGGACACTTATATGAAATATTTACGTGGACCCACTCTTAAGCATTAGTTTTGCTAGGGTTTTTAGGCCATAATTTTTCGCTATCTTTGAGGCGTCTAAACGAATTCCTTCCTGCTGAAAATACTGATCGATATCTTTTTCGCCCTATCGGCTTCGGTTTCTACACAGCTCGGCCATCCGAAAGCTTCGACTTTCAGTTTAAGAAAGTGTTGATGTATTCGGAGAATAACTCCCCGGTTTGTGTCTGCGTGTCACACTGTTCCCTCCGATCAAAATGCCAAACAACTTGAATATCGACCACTTTGTATCCCAGTTCGATCGCCTTTTCGATTCAATGGATGCCCACGTACCCACGAGTTTTTTCGGCATATGTTTGGTGACAGAGGTTCTGCTGCACATTTCCTACGCAAGTACGACATAGTGGAAAAGTCAATCTGCCACCCGAACGATATGGAAGTAGGGCATTGTACAGAGTGGACAGCGGTAACACGCGACATTTAATGAGACCGTAATACTACATCTGGGTCATTCCACATCACTCCACACACTTTTTGCTCGACCCCCTCCGATTTCGATGAAATTTAGAGTGTGGCTAGGTACTCATGAGAAACTCTGATACGCAAAATATTAGCGAAATTCGGTAATTTTTTGTAGGAGCTGGAGCAGTTTGAAGTTTTAGGGAGTTCTGCTGCTAGAACCCACCAATCTTCCTAAAAATGGCCAAATACCCCTACAGAATGGTTCGATCTCAGCAAGTGAGGTATCGTTGGAAAGAGCACAATATTCTCTATCCACCAATATTTTACTTGACATGCTTTTATGTGTTGACCCAAATCTGGGTCATTTAAGGTGACCTTGACCTTGACCTCGATTATCTCAAAAGTATATGCTCCGGTTTTAATGAACTTTTTGTATTCGTGAGATAGTTAACTGTACATTGCGCACACGAAAAATCAGCTTGGGCAATTACCAACTCCAGGAGAAAAATGACTTCAACTACCAACAAATCGTCACCGTTTTCACGAAGAGGCGAATTTCATGAAAAATCGTCTATTTATCGAAATTATTTTTTTTGATGAAAACGATTAAATATTGCAATTTCTACAACCTGGTGAAGTTATACATCCACAAAATCATTAAAATCACAATTAACCTAATTAACTAATGGGCGAATTGGTCCTCAAGTGCCCTTTTGCGTTTTCACGAAGAGGCAAATTCGAAATAGCGTTGACTTCAACGTGTTTATGAAGGGCACTTTGGTGCGCGTAGTCACTTTAGCGTTTTCACGAAGAGGCGAATTGGGCGAATTGGTCGCGAAGTGGCTTTTAGCGTTTTCACGAAGAGGCAAATTCGAAATAGCGTTGACTTCAACGTGTTTATGAAGGGCACTTTGGTGCGCTTAGTCACTTTAGCGTTTTCACGAAGAGGCGAATTGGGCAAATTGGTCGCGAAGTGGCTTTTATCGTTTTCACGAAGAGACAAATTGGGGGCGCAATGGGGAAATGTATACATTCTGACTCTCACAGCCACGGGCGAATTTGCTAATGTATCGTTTTTTTCGTTTTCACGAAGAGGCAATTCTATTAATTGATTAATTCTGCAAAACTAATCACCTATTTTTCTTAACGTTTGCTATATTTAAGAAGATTGAAATCTCTTCTTTCCCATGATACCTTAATCTTGTATATTCTATGAATATTTATGTTTCAAACTGCCAAACGAAAAAAGGACAAACTTTACAAGCGATTATCTCGAAAGTTTGTTCAGACCGTGAAAGGCTCAATTTGCCTCTTCGTGAAAACGGTGACGAAATGTGTAATATCACTTCTATGAATGCGGATACACTAACAATTACCAACTACACTCGAGGAAAAAAGAAACGCAACACGTAAAATTTTTGTTTTTGTTAAAGGAAATAGGACCGGCATTGTAAAAATGGTACATGTTCTAGATTTCGAGCAATTTAGAGATAAACATCGATCTTTATTTATCTCGTTACGGCTGAGTGATTTGGGTGAGTTCCAAAACTGTGTTTGTGCATTTTATGCTAATGGTTACACATGAGAGAATCCTAGAGGTGAGTTTGACCACTCCTGTCCTGAACACAACCCCGCCTACAAAAAGACACCAAAATGATGCCAAAAACTATTGTATCCATGATGCCAGAAGCGACATTACTGTCGATCCATGAGGCGACGAATTACAGCTGTTCTTGACGTGAATGGAGGTCATGTTAACTATTGAACTGTAAATGCCACTTTTGTGAACTGTGGTGCTAATTTGATTTGTTTTTGTTGTTAAAAATGAAATTAACATTAGATTACTGGGCTAAAATGTCAAGGACATAATGGGATTCAAACACATACATTTGATTTCACAAAATTCGGGCAAAACTATAAACAAAAAGTGTTGCGTTTCTTTTTTCCTTGTATTATGCATGTATTTTTGAATTTGATCTTGGTATTTTCAATGCCCGCCTCTGGAGTAGGTAGACTCCGTTATGGCGTAAAAAGGCAGTATTTATGAAGCAGAATCAGTGTCAAAAAGATCGGACGTGTTTTTACAACTCGGATGCTTTCCTAATTCGGATGTATTCCTAATTCGGATGCTTTTTGCAAACTCCGATGCTTTTTTAATTAGGATGAATTCGTAATTCGGATGCTTTTTGTAAACTCGGATGCTTTTTTAATTCGGATGCTTTTTTAATTCGGATGCTTTTCTAGCTCTGATGCTTTTTATAAACTCGGATGCTTTTTTAATTCGGATGCTTTTCTAGTTTGAATGCTTTTTGTAAACTCGGATGCTTTTTGCAAACCGAACATATTCGCAATTCGGATGCTTTCCCAATCCGGCACTAGGGTGGCCCTGAAAGGACATTACACATCGCAGATTCTGCGATTTCGCGCATTTTAGGCGAATTTGAACGATGACAAACATATGTTATCGTATATATCTAAGCATATATCTGAGATGTGGACGATTTTATTGTAGATTTCTGCACAGATTTATGTGATAATTAATATTTTCTGGGCAGATTTTTGAAAAGTCGCATATTTTTATTGTACTTTCAAGTTCTGCGCAGATTTCTTAGTACGCAAATTTGTGCGATGTCGCACGGATGGGCACTACATGTACATGTACATTTTGATTGCACATTTAATTATGCGCAGCTATATGTTGCACTCACGTACAGCAGATTTGATTTATGTGCACATTTCTGCCGCGATGTCAGCACATACGACGTTTTGAAAGTTGAACCACGACGTTTTGAATGTTATGATGTTCTAAAACGGACAGGCAACGTCGTGGTTCAACTTTCAAAACGTCGTGGTTCAACTTTCAAAACGTCGTACTTCAACTTCCAATTAAAGTCGTGGTTCAACTTTCGCGCGCTTATTCGGCCGGATCTCTCCGCGCGGATTCAGTCCGCATTCACCAAAAGGCGACAAATATTTAATACATGCTGCAAAAGGTGATGCATTTTTTAAACAGTTTTTTGTCAATCTATTTAAAGAATTTTCGAAATAAACCGTAAATATAACAATACTTTTTCAAACCCTTGTAGATCATACAGCATATTAGCCACACTTGCTTAACCTTTCCTGTAATTCTAATGAAAAATTACAGTTAAATTAGCTGCCTAATGAACTAAGTAATCCTACTTCGAGTTATTTGTATAGATTTGGAAATGAAACATTTAAAACAAAATATACCTCACATGTTATCAACAACTCATTCTTTTATTTCATAATCTACAAGATAATGTTACTGGGCAAGGGGTATAGGCTTCAGCCGAACACTAATTAGTGCCTAATTAGCCCGTTTAATAAATCCCCTTTTCAATGCAGCATTGTAATGCGTTTTTCGGCTGCGAGTATATCTGCCTCTTTAAAACAAAGTGTACATCACATGTTATTCAAACCTCATATTTGTATTTCATGATCTACGAGATCATGTTTCTGGGCACACTTAATTTGGGTATAGGCTTAATTCAGCCGAACAGTAACTAGTGCACTCGCACTTGGTTGGGCTTATTTGCAATGTTCTCGGTGAATCAGTTTCGTCAATCAACAATTTCAACAATTAATTTCACCACGCCAGATTTTATGAGAACGATAACTGTTACTTTATTTAATAACACAACAGCCCTTCAACTAAGTTCTGCATCATTAGATGGATCCTAGTAGTTTGTCAGCTTAGAACGTTAGGTAAAATACGGTTTCAGACCGTGTCCATAATTTCTTTTTTATTTCCACCTGATATCGCCCTATAATTTGTTGCGATAAATAGCACACTTAGGTCAAATGTAAGTTTCTAAAGTCGAGTGCAAATAAGCAGATATTATCAAAACTACATAAAATGTAAACAAAGAACAACGGTTATATGTCAAAATTGGCATATAAAAGAATCTTGGAAACTCCGTACTGTCACTCGTGCTTGAAAGAACACTTGCCAGATAGAAAGAGTGGGGCACGGAAAGATTGTCCTTGCAGGTGTGCTTTACAGAAATGTACAATTGCAATTCATGTGGAAAAAAGAAAGTACAGCAATGATAAAACTGAGCAGGTCTTGAATTTGTAAAACCACACTGTTGCCGTATTGTTTGAAATTTCTATAAAAGGTTTGACAAATAACTCGAAGTAGAATTACTTCCATTAAGCAGCTAATTTAACTGTAATATTTCATCAAAGTTACAGGAAAGGTAGTGTCGCTAATATGTTGTATGATCTACAAGGGTTTGAAAAAGTATTGTTATATTTACGGTTTATTTTGAAAAATTCTATAAATAAATTGACAAAAAACTTTTTAGAAAATGCATCACCTTTTGCAGCATGTATTAAATATTTGTCGCCTTTTGGTGAATGCGGACTGAATCCGCGCGGAGAGATCCGGCCGAATACGCGGCTACCTTGAGCCAGGTAAAAACGCGCGAAAGTTGAACCACGACGTTAAGAAAGTTGAACCACGACGTTGCCTGTCCGTTTTTAGAACATCATAACATTCAAAACGTCGTGGTTCAACTTTCAAAACGTCGTATGTGCTGACATCGCGGCAGAAACGTGCACATAAATCTGCATATAAATCTGCTGTACGTGAGTGCGACATATAGCTGCGCATAATTAAATGTGCAATTAAAATGTACATGTACATGTAGTGCCCATCCGTGCGACATCGCACAAATTTGCGAACTAAGAAATCTGCGCAGAACTTGAAATCGAAAATAAAAATATGCGACTTTTCAAAAATCTGCCCAGAAAATATTCATTATCACATAAATCTGTGCAGAAATCTACAATAAAATCTTCCACATCTCAGATATATGCTTAGATATATACGATAACATGTTTGTCATCGTTCAAATTTGCGCAAAATGCGCGAAATCGCAGAATCTGCGATGTGTGATGTCCTTTCAGGGCCACCCTAGTGCCGGATTGGGAAAGCATCCGATTTGCGAATATGTTCGGTTTGCAAAAAGCATCCGAGTTTACAAAAAGCATTCAAACTAGAAAAGCATCCGAATTAAAAAAGCATCCGAGTTTATAAAAAGCATCCGAGCTAGAAAAGCATTCGAATTAAAAAAGCATTCGAAATTACAAAAAGCATCCGAATTAAAAAAGCATCCGAATTAAAAAGGCATCCGAGTTTACAAAAAGCATCCGAATTACGAATTCATCCGAATTAAAAAAGCATCGGAGTTTGCAAAAACATCCGAATTAGAAATACATCCGAATTAGGAAAGCATCCGAGTTGTAAAAACACGTCCGATTTTTTTGACACTAATTCTGCTTCATATTATTCAGAATCTTCTAGTAACTCGGTTTACAGTAGCCACGGCGGTTAAGCAATGAAAATACCGAGATCGAAATACATACATGCATAATAGTTGATAATTGTGACTGTATCCGTATTCATAGGAGTGATATTACACATTTGTTGGTAGCTAAAGTCATTTTTTTTCCTGGAGTTGGTAATTGCCCAAGCTGATTTTTCGTGTGCGCCATGTACAGTTAACTATCTCATTTTGGTGATGTCTTTTTGTAGGCAAGGGTTGTGTTCAGGACAGGAGTGGTCAAACTCACCTCTAGGATTCTCTCATGTGTAACCATTAGCATAAAATGCACAAACACAGTTTTGGAACTCACCCAAATCACTCAGCCGTAACGAGATAAATAAAGATCGACGTTTATCTCTAAATTGCTCAAAATCTAGAATATGTACCATTTTTACAATGCCGGTCCTATTTCCTTTAACAAAAATGAAAATTTTACGTGTTGCGTTTCTTTTGTCCTTGAGTGTAGTTGGTAATTGTTAGTGTATCCGCATTCATAGGAGTGAAATTACACATTTTGTTGGTAGTTAATGTCATTTTTCTCCTGGAGTTGGTAATTGCCCAAGCTGATTTTTCGTGTGCGCCATGTACAGTTAACTATCTCACGAATACAAAAATACAAAAAGTTCATTAAAACCGGAGCATATTCTTTTGAGATAATCGAGGTCAAAGGTCAAGGTCACCTTACATGACCCGGATTTGAGTCAACACATAAAAGCATGTCAAGTGAAATATTGGTGGATAGAAAATTGTGTGCTCTTTCCATCGATACCTCACTTGCTGAGATCGAACCATTCTGTAGGGGTATTTAGCCATTTTTAGGAAGATTGGTGGGTTCTGGCGGCAAAACCCCTAAAAACTTCCAACTGCTCCAGCTCCTACAACAAATTACCGAATTTCGCTAAAATTTTGCGTATCAGGGTTTCTCATGAGTACCTAGCCACACACCAAATATCATCGAAATCGGAGGGGGTCGAGCAAAAAAGTGTGTGGAATGACGTGGAATGACCCCAAGTTCTCCGTCATAATCTGGAGGTGGTACAATGTACATCGGATAAGAACAATACTTATTCGTGTAGGGGTATTAGAGAACAAAAGTCCTCGATGGTTTCTTCTCCGACGTTTTATATAATAAAAGAGTAGCATTGCCTGCCCCCCCCCCCCCCCCCCCCCCAGAATGCCTCCCTATGATTCAATGTTGCGCGGGGTCCGGTAATTGCCTCATCTTGGAGCGCAAGTTTTATATCTTCGCCTAAATTTTTGACTATAGCTCTCCATTCACATTTCCACATCAACACATTTTGTACACGATGATTGGAGGATCGTTTTCCTTTCTTGGGTGCGCGTGTATATTTCTGATATCGGTGTCATCAATGTGTTATTCATCGATGAATGTTAGGATAACACGAGACGCATCAGTGTAAGTAACACCTGTTGAACGAGTAAATGGTTTGATTTCCCGCGTCATAGCCATCCACCTTGTATTTTCCAATCTGTTTACAATCTGTTTACTTTCGTTGTTTACAAGAGTTGTGTAACATTGGTCAAGATTGTTCCTTGACCACGTAAGTTTTACAAAACGAATACGTAAGACGTTATGCGTTGTGTAAATATTACTGGCTGAAGGGGTACAAATCTCATGTGCTTGCGCCGGGCTCGCGCGATTTACACAACATATATGTACAATTTTAATGTTGGAGAAATGTTAATTCATTACACATCAACCGACCAATCAGAACTCACGGAAGTTGTGTTTACAAAAGTCATGTTGTGGCGTTTTGTCTAAAAATGCTCTTTCTTGACCGAAATATGTAATTATTCTAACGATTTTTTCAAACATAAGTAAAAAACGAATTGTATATGAAATCTCTTTTTTTGTATTTTAACACAAATTATTTGTGGTGAAACCGTGACTTCACCATGGCGAAAATAAGCGTATTGTAAATTTAAACCGCGACACGTTTTTGGTTTTTGGTATGTAGAGTAGTACATTCTACTGAATCTAAAGTGGAATTGTCTGAAGTCTTTTGTGGTAGGAATATGGTAGAAAATAACCAGGAAATTTCACCAGTGTGTCCTGGTATTTTTACCAGGATTTTGGTTGACGTGCATTCACCAGGAAATCCTGGTAAAATTAACCAGGAAAGAGTGGGTGGTATACGGACCAGGAATCTGGTGAAATTTTATCCAGACTCTGGTAAAATTTAAAAAGATTTTTTTTAGTATTTAAATCTGGAAATGGGCCATCGTACTCTTGGTTTTGTTTTCCAGAAATGAGGAACAAATACTCTGTGTAGTTCCTTCTGACCAAATGCGTGAGGTAACTTAATCAGTGCCATTGGCAACAAACTCCTGAAATCGAAAATTGTGGGTTAAATTTTGGCAGCATGATGGCTTGTTTCTTACAACCCGATTATATGATCTCGGGTAACCGTATTATGGCATTATTGTACATGTAACTGAGGAGGAAATACCCGTCGTACGCTTTCAAATTGTGCGTCAATTACGTTGGAACCAAATAACTAATCACAGAACTCTTCCTTACATTTGTCACCTTTGAATACTTTCTGACGAGTCGCTGAGTATGCAATGCTTACACGATATACATCGGGTCGTAATCTGACCTTTCAACACAAAATTCACAGGCTGCGCGAGCAACGCATAAGTTTGGTTCGTGAACACCATTACCCCGATAGTCCAGGCAAAATACATAATTTTGTTTTGTTGACCTCAAACGAATTGCAACTAATTTGTTTTCACCACAGTGCACTTCTATAAGGTCCCTATATAAGGTATATATTTTATTTTTATTTTTTGAAAAGTTTATTTTGGCGATTATACTTACAGCGCAGTGAATATATTTTCTAGATAGCAGCACTATACAAGTTATTATTATTATTATTATTATTATTACACATCCTTACTTCAATAACAATTTCTAAAGCATGTAAGTGACTAAATAATTATGAAAATATAGTAATGGTTCAAAAATGACTACAATTATACCCTATAATTTGCACGCATTTACCGTGTCTCCAGATATCATCAAGTAGTCAGTTTTGACGCGCTTCAAATTCACCAAGTTGCTTACTGGCACAGTTATCCTATTAAAACCTTATGGAAAATTATATGAACAATGATAACATTGTGATATTTAGCCCAGCAAACAAAAACTGGGGAAAAATGGTGTGTCCCTAAATTGGGCTAACAAGTAGGTGAATGGTTGCCTAATGTGAGAGACTTGAACAAGTTCAAGGAAACCCCCCAAATTAAAGATTGTTGTTGCTTACAATAATCCTATCTACGTTAAAATGTATTTTGGGGATTTCCTTGAACTTGTTCAAGTCTCCCATGTTAGGCAACCCTTTAACTACTCTTTTGCCCAATTTATGGACACACCATTTTCCCCAGTTTTTGTTTGCTGAGCTAAATATCACAATGTTATAATTGTTCAAATGATTTTTCATAAGATTTTAATATGCTAACTGTGCCAGTAAGCAACTTGGTGAATTTGAAGCTCACCAATACTGACTACTTGATGATATCTGGAGATAATTTATAGGGTCACGAAGTTGTCATTTTGGATAATTACTATGTTCTCAAAATTATTCGGTCACTTATATGCTTAAGCAAATGTTATTGAAGTAAGATATATGTAAGTAGAATCACCAAAATTAATTTTTCAAAAAATAAAAAAATAATATATACCCAAATATGGGAATAAATATATTACGCGGCAGGGATTAACGATTTAGGCAGATTAGTCATATTTCCACCACTTGAATTTTTAAAAACGTTTAATATGTCATTGTGGGGACCTTTTAAAAATGCATTGTAGTGAACAAAATTGTTGCAATTTGTTTGAGGTCAAAACGTACTTTTCCCGGACTACGAGTACATTCGAAGTCAAAGAACACATATTTAGCAACGTCTTGTTTTTTCTTTCCTCTCTTATTTTCATCATGATCATCATACTTATTCCCGTCAACCTCGCCCCCTTCGTCACTATTCCCACTGTCGTCATTGGTTCGCCATGTGCGATTTTTTCTCGTATTTTTAACCGGCTTAATAAAGCATTCGTGGTCGAGTGATCCCATTGTTTTGCAAACGGTACAATACCCACGAATACAATCGTGTTCTCCATATTTACCCTTAATCTGGGTGTTCACGAAAAAATTACAGCGTTTACATCTATAATACATTTGGCATACTGTCTTTTCCCTAATCTGTTTGCTCTTATGATTATTAAAACATCTCCGGTCCTTAAAATTGCGGTTACATTCTAAACAGTGCACCCATGTAGTTTTTTTTAACCCGACTTACAGCCGGAAACAAAAATTACAATCGTCCACCTATCTCGTGTGTCTCTCTTTCGAATCGTACCCCGTTTGGCACGTGTCGCAAAAGTAACTCCTATTTAGAAATCCCTTCATCGATGTAATCAGATCGTAGTGATTGTCGTGAAAATACAAATAATTCGTGTGCCGTCGGACGGGTCCTTTGAAAATTGAGGCATTGAAAAATAATGATTGGCCGATAAAACCACGATACGATAATCGGGTAGAACGTCCTGATATTTCTGTATCTCTTCGATACCGCACTGGCCTTCTTTTACGACCACTTTGGTGTGCAAATCTCTAGCAAGTATGTTTGGTCTTTGCGACCACTATTTAATTTTGGATGGTTTTCTTTGATAGCTATCCCGGTGACTATCCCTGGCGCAGCACAATTCAGTCATAGTATCTTTAATCTGAATGACGGATGCCTTATCCCGTAACTTGTCGTGAATTTTTACCACGCCGTAATTTTTTGGGGACTCTTTTCCCCCTGCGGCAACCGCATATGCACGAAATAGATGTCAACCCTGTCGTCCAATCGAAGGTGTTGATACGACTGGAATACTTGTTCGATACGAGCCAGAAATCTCTTTACCGTTATTTCATCTACTCGTAAAAATGGCAGAGCGATTGGAGAATTCAAATAACTGAATTGAAACACCAACCTTTCTCTGTCTTCACAAGGGAGACCAAACCCTTCTAAAATGCTCTCAAAATAGAACCCGGGTGCGGGCGTGGTAACAACTTTCATAATGTTAAGTCCTCCAAGTCCCTGAAGCGAACTCCATAATCATACATCGTGGATTGACATTTCTTAACAAATTTCTCATTGACTTCTACAATATTGCAATAATCTTGTGGTATTTCAACTCAAATCCCCTTTCTCTATCTTGATTTGCATCGTCCGCCTCGTCCAATAGTTCGCCATCACCCATCCGACCCTCTTTAGAATCTTCCTCAAATTCTGCCCCCGGATCATAACCATCATCCGAGTCGCCGTCGTCGTTACCGTGCCCGTGTTGATACGGCACGTTAACTTGTACAGCATAATTAGAGCATATGCCGTTTGATCAAAGTGTGGATAATAAATAAATTGAATTGAATTATCCAAGATGATACCGAGTTCTTCGTAATTTTGACAATTTTGTATTTCTCTCCTTGTTTAATATTATTCGGCTGGCTCGGTGTTACGCAGTACGTGCTACATCTCTAAACGAGTTCGTAAACATGATTTGTAGACGGTCAACTTCGTTTTGAATTTCCTACGCAAACGCTTTAATTGGTTCCGACCACACTATAATAATAATAATAATAATAATAATAATAATATGTTAAGATTTATATAGCACCCGTCCATAAAATAAATCATGCTCCTAGGCGCTTTACTTAAAAATGTAGAAATATTAACAGTAAAATGATTAATTAATACCGAAATAAAATTACTTAATACATGTACAAATAAATTTACCATCATAGAGAAAGGAATGCACCACTATTTGCATTGCGGCGAGTGAGGGCGCAAGATAAGATACTATCAGTGTTAAGTCTGGTTTCGTCATGGCCGGACGTGCTCGTCTTCGCGGCCGGACCGCGCCGATAGCCAGCCTCGGGCCGTGTTTTACACCGCGGCATGGCAGCAACATAGGATTCAAGAGGGGTCATTTTTGGGAAGGTTTTGCCATCCCAGTAAAAGTCAATCGCATTTGTGTTTGCGAGTTTGGACATTTTGTGCTAGTTTGAAGACCCTTTCTTGAATTGTATGGAGAAATGAGGTAGGATCAAACCACTTTTTAATTTATTTTGTTGGTGCAGCTCAAAACTGAAGGAGCCCCCCTTGAAAAGGGGCGTGTCGATTTGGTTTAGGGAGCCGTGCTCTGAGACAATTGTATTCTTATAGAAGTGCAGGTATTCTTGTTTTACCTCACGTTTTGCGTTTGCTTCGGCAGAGTTTAGAAAATGTCTCCAGGGTGCGCCAGCATATAGGTTTGAATGCTTGCTATGCTTAGCGGTATAGAGTCTTCGTACTGAAGACAACCTTTGCACGGTTGGGAGTGGCTGCACTGATGCGTGACAATGGAATGTGAGAGCGCCACAATGGTCTATGCAAAGGGCTGGCTTATTTGTTTAACAATTAGGGCCAGGAATGCAGGGTTTAATATGGTGTCCAAATGAAGTTATGTTATTCAGGCTACTTAATGTTTGCATACGTTTTCAGCAATGAATTTTCAACAACAAAAAAGACAGATGAAGACATTGTTCACCAGTAGAGGTATATCTCTTATCGCATTTAAAAATTCACTTTTTGTATTGAATTCATATAATGCATTTTTACGTAGAATTCGCCGTGCGATTAAATCAGGTGTATAGTATATTGCAGTATATGCTGGTGTAGAGGCAGCCGCCCTGTAGCACGCACGCATGTTCTCCGCATTCAAATGTATAGTGCTCTTAGTGTAATCAGTGTAATCTTCGTTGATTGTTCTATTTCGGGGGTGTTTTTCTACAGATCTGATTTTCTGGTTTAATTGAGACCTTTATAAACCTCTACCCAGCTAATTATAGGTTGAGTTTTATTAGAAGTCTGTGTTGAAATAATATATTTTCGCTGCATATCTGTAGGAAAGCCCGTATTATCTAAATGTTGGGACTTCGGTGCTAATTCATACAATGGGAATGAAATATCGTAGAGCCTGATGGGTGCTCTCGCATCGTATGGCCAGTCAGAATGCAGCGTAGTCTTTATATTGAGGTGCGCAGCGATGTCTTGAGCAGGTTGACGGCTCACAGCCGCAAAAATGCGAGTTTTTTGTACACGAAGGAGTGCCCCGCAGTATAGTAATGTTCCTTTTGGCAGTGGTGTTGGGCCAACATGGTGACTCTGACTGTTTCGGGATATTAACAAAAATATATATTATAATTTCAATATAATTATAATGCATACTCGTACCTATTGTTATATTACTGTGCTTTATGCTCACGTTTTGCATGTGATGTTTGTTTTAGATAGTCGGAGTGCCACATGTTCTGGTTGGGCGCCTTTGCTCTGCTCTGGTATGGGGCAGTGGTTCTGACATGTGTTTCGCCTTTGAGTTTAGTACAGCAACGCAGGTTTGGTCGGGGTGTTAGATCGTTTTAACCTTTGAGGTCAGTACACTTTTAATGATGCATTTATGTGCTTTTTGCGCGGCATTATTTTTGTGAGCCTGCTTTCGGATTAGACGACATTTTGAGTGTTCCTAATTGTTTTAGGTAACTAAAAAAGAGCCACACATTTTGAAGATAGGTAACTAAATCACATATCTTGTCGCCAAGCCGGCTCAGTATGCTGCTCAACTCTGTTGATGAAAACTTGATAAGTCTCTCTAAACAATAAGACGATACTAGTATTTTTAGCCCTTTTGTTGCAAGCAATCGTCGTTCAAAATTAAAAAACAAAACAAAGAAAACCAAAAAAAACCATCCGGATTGAAATTGAAGCTTTTGGTTTTTTTAGAGTCCAAGAACACTGCCGGTTATGTCAGCATGTCTTCACTGACTATAAGTGCCTCCTTCGACGGTGGCAGATCCGTTTCAATCATAAATGTAAAATTTAACCCGTGTGTAAAATATGTTTGTATATAATAATGCGATGCAACTTTTTTTCAAATTTTAGGGAAGGAAGCCAATTTAAGCGCTATTTAAGCAGAAACTTATTCAAGCCTTGCTTATAGGGGTTTAACCTGGGAGAAACAACCAAGGGGCATGTTTGTTTCAGGTCATTCCGCACAATATTATTGTGACCTAAGACACGGAAAAGCCGGCATGCGTAATCGCCATGGTCCGTTCCAGGACAGTGCTAAAATCCCGTATTTCGCATAGTAAAAGCGATCAGGCCCGCTCTGGGCATACGTTCTAATTACAAGGTAGTTCTCCATTTAAGTCAAGTACATGTATATGGAATCCGCAAAAATTGTACAATTTAAAAGGGTTCTTGATCATCTCGGGGTACCCGGATCAGTATATGATATGAACCGTGTAGTTTGTGAGCACCCTATAGAAATATTCGTCCTAGTACCGGATTTGTTAGCCTTATTATGGATCTTCGATAAAAGATAACAATTATTGTGGGCAATTAACTTCTTTGAGGTCCAGGGCTGATTTGATTATTTGATCGATTGGGAGTTTGGCCGCTGCTGTTTGGTCACCGCTGTTATATATAATACAACCCCGATAAGTTATGGCTGTCATTGCCTTGCTTTTCATTTACAATCTCGTTTCGGTCTCACTATACGAGAGTGGTTTTCAAATTCAACTTCGGAGGTCGAAGGCCATCTGGGGTCAAGTTTTAAAATGGGCCGGAGTTTAAAACCCTTTTTCATTTGAAAACTTGGAGTCCCGATTTCAATCTAATGTGGCATGTATGTGTTGTAGCCTTGGTGTTTGTGTCAAAGGTGAGGTGTTGAGGTCAAAGTAATTTAAGGTCAGTGGCAAAAAAAAATAAAAAATAAAAATAAAAAAATAAGTTTAAATGGTAACAATGTTCTTATTTGGGTTTTATCACAGTCACCTGACTAATACTGTATATTGACAAAGACGGTTATGGAAGGAATACCAGGGGGAAAAAAGAGACAAAGCTGAAGACGGAGGGACAATCTAAGTTCACAAAATGGCATGGCACTACAACAGACGGCTCGGGCTATAGCGAGATGAACATTTAGTGAATAGGCTTTTCTCCCGCTGTGGTTCGGAATAAAAAACAATGGGAGTTTGCATGTAAGGTTGGTTTTAATAGTTCCAGGTACGGTTTTTCCGACTTAATTGAAAAGCGATTCAGGTACGTGGTCGGAGAACCCTTTGTAAGTGCTCCATATTTCCGGTCAGGCCTCCGGATTCCAAGCAAATAGTCTGAGTATGTCAACAAGTCCAACATTACCCTCACCAGCACAGGTTTAAACAACTGTAATTGTTTTGCACCCTTAAGATCCTTCCCCAGGAAAAGGTTTTTAACCTCGCAATATGTTAAGCGCGGAGGGTTTTGTTCTGTACCATCTGAAATTCTCATTTTCGGTTTGGGGGCTGTAGTGAGTTACGGCTCGTAGATGTTGGTAGCGTTATTGGTTTTCAAAATATCAGTTGGTCGATCGCGCCCTATTAGCTCGGCGTATCAGATTTAATCATGATTGTCCATAGTGAAGAGCTATAATGCATTCTTGTTGGCAGCATTCGTGTTTTAGGACGAGCCTAAACAAAGGGGGGCCTTGACATTCAAACAAAACGGGGAGTGGACCCTCAAATGAGTCGTAGCGCCTTGAGCGGCGTGTGTACTACTTAGGCGAATGGCAGCTTCGCGGCACGTTTCTTAGTGCTGGCTGGCTTATGAGTGCAGTCTTTTGAATGCATTTACGCGTGGAAATGACGCGCATTGTTGTTTAGCATCAGGTTTATCAGTCGCTGACCCTTTTGGTGGCACGTATAATGCAAGAAGGTGTGACCGACTTCTGTCTGTGCAGTTGTACTAAAAATGCTAGCTAAAACGCACAATTTTACGCTAGACTAGCGTGGGTACTTCTACTTCTACGTTGATAATGGACAGTGCGTCCAACTGGATATCTCGTCAATTTGCTTGTCGTGCACGGTGTGGACCAGTGTAGATAATACTCATTTACATAGTGTGGGTGTAGGTGCATATATTTATAGTGAAATCTGGACTTTGTTGAGAAAGCCACATTGAGCAATCCAGTCCTGAATGCTCAAGACTGGGTGATGCATGTACTGTGACTGGGATGGAATTCCAAAGTGGGATTGTGCTGGGCATTAATGAATACCTGAATGCATCTATCCGGGTTTGATAGGGTAAGCAACTGTATGCCGAGGATCTTCTAGAAGTTGTGTGGCTAGGGATTGGAAAATGTGTATGTAGAACTACTGTGCACTGCAGTATGCCAGACGGGGTCGAACTAGTGACGGATGGGCAGTGGTCTTTACTGACTGTGGTGTGTACTGCAGATTGCGACGCAGAAGACCTAGTATTCTGCTGGCCTTGGATGTTATGACGTCGTTGTGTTGATTCCATTTCATATTCTTGGTCATTGTTACCCCGAGATAAGGTGTTGACTCGGTCTGGTTAACCAGTTCGCGCCGGATGACGAATATAAACGCAAAAATTTCCCCAAATTCAAAACGGATGACGAATATATACGCCAAGTTCAAGTTCGGAAATGTATGTCAGCAGCGCGCAAGGCCGGAAATGCGTGGGTGTGCTACCCAGCACTCTAGGCCTGAACACGCTTCGGATCGAGTTTCGTTAAAAATAATCCCGCCCGTCGGCTCGGCGATGTTAAAATAATCCCGGCGCGAACTGGTTTTAAGATCAGAGGGCGGGCCTGTGCCTAAGAAAGAACAGTGAATGGGTCCTGTGGGTTCAAATTGTAATCTAACATGGTTAAGATAGTAGGGTGCCGTGGCCTAGTCGATAAGAACACCAAACCCAAGCTCTGGTGTTTCTGTTGAGCAGAGTGTGGGTTCGAGTCCCAGTCGTGACACTTGTGTCCCATGAACAAGACACTTAACTATAATTGCTTCTCTCCACCCAGGGGTACAATGTGTACCTGTGAGGACAGAGATGGTTGTTGTGATTGATTTAGCCTAGTAGCGCATATATTGCAGCACAGGCTGTATACTCCCCAGGGAGTCGAGAGGGTTTAAGGATTGAAAATTGCCCAGTAATCAGGGGTAATAATGTTGGACGCGCTTTGAGTTGCCCTTTGGGCGTGAAAAGCGCTATATAAATCCAAGATATTAGTATTATTATTAGATCAATGGATCAGAGAAAATAGAAGTTAAGCAGTGGATGGGCCCCGTGTTAAATTTAATCCAGCAATGTTAAGATCAAAGGATATAAGAGAGAATATAAGTTACGCACCGGATGGGCCCTGAATTTAAATCTAACAATGTTAAGATCATAGGATAAGGTAGTATAAGTTCCGCAGTGCACGGGTCCGGTGTGTTGACTTTAAATCTAACAATGTTAAGATCATAGGATAAGGGAGAATATAAATTCCGCAGTGGACAGGCCCTGCGTGTTGAATTTAAATATAGCTTTGTTAAGATCAGAGTTTAAGAGAGAATAACAGTTATGCAGAAGACGGGCCCTGGGTGATGAATGTTTATCTTACATAGATAGGCCTATCATCCGAGGATAAGAGAAAATAGGAGTTACGCAGTGGACAGGCCTTGTGTGTTGAATTTTTAATCTAACATGTTTATTTTTAGATCAGAGGTGGGGCCTCCGCCTGAGAGACAATAACAATTCCGCGTGGAAGGGCCCTGCGTGTTATATTTGAATGTAACTGAATAAGGTCAGAGGTCGGGCCTCTGCGTTTGAGACAATTAGAAGTTCCGCAGTGGATTAAACCCTGCGTGTTAAGGGTAGTATACACCATGGTTATATGCTTAAATTATCATGAATGGGCGAATTTAGACGGTTGTATTTTATAGTAAATATAATTTAACTGGCCTGTTCGAAGTTTTACAGTCATAAATGCCGAGAAAAGCACGGAATACAGCGTTTGTTTTCAACCGGCGTTGGGCGGTTATTCTTATGTTATTTGTGTTGTTTCGCGATCGCCATCCGGCGGTCGCATATTTTTTTTTATAGAATTTTAATTTTCAGAATAATTTCGGGATATCTAGGGCAATCATTTTGCTGGATGCCTAGAATCTTTATTTACTTTCAGATGAGTAAGATATTTCTTAATATTTCGGAGTAAATGGTGTATCCTACCCTTAAGTTTCCATGTAGCTGGTTAAAATCAGAGGACGGGCCTCTGCTTGAGAGACAAAAGTAGTTGCCGCAGTGGATAGGCCCTGCGTGTTAGATTCGAATGTATCTGATTAAGATCAGACTGGTGGGCCTTTGCATGACATGCAAAAGAAGTTGTGCAGTACTTAGGTCCTGCGTGTTAGATTCGAATGTATCTGATTAAGATCAGACTGGTGGGCCTTTGCATGACAGGCTAAAGAAGTTCCGCAGTGGATAGGCCCTGCGTGTTAAATTCGAATGTATCTGGTTAAGATCAGAGGTCGGGTCTCTGCATGAGAGACAAAAGAAGTTCCGCAGTGGATAGGCCCTGCGTGTTAAATTCGAATGTACCTGATTAAGATCAGAGGGTGGGCCTTTGGATGGGAGACAACAGAAGTTCTGCAGTAGATAGGCCCTGTGTTTTAAATTTGAATGTAACTGATTAAAATCAGAGAACGGGCCCTTGCATGAGAGACAAAAGAGGTTTCGCAGTGGATAGGCCCTGTGTGTTAAATTTTGAATTTAACTGATTAAGATCAGAGGACGGGCCTCTGCATGAGAGACAAAGGAAGTTTCGCAGTGGATAGGATCTGCGTGTTAAATTTTGAATTTAACTGATTAAGATCAGAGGACGGGCCTCTGCATTTGAGACAAATGGAAGTTTCGCAGTAGATAGGCCCTGCGTTTTAAATTTGAATGTGACTGATTAAGTTCAGAGGACGGGCCTCTGCATGAGAGACACAAGAAGTTTCGCAGTGGATAGGCCCTGCGTTTACAGTTTTGAATTTAACTGATTAAGTTCAGAGGACGGGCCTCTGCATGAGAGACACAAGAAGTTTCGCAGTGGATAGGCCCTGCGTTTACAGTTTTGAATTTAACTGAATAAGTTCAGAGGACGGGCCTCTGCATGAGAGACACAAGAAGTTTCGCAGTGGATAGGCCCTGCGTTTACAGTTTTGAATTTAACTGATTAAGTTCAGAGGACGGGCCTCTGCATGAGAGACACAAGAAGTTTCGCAGTGGATAGGCCCTGCGTTTACAGTTTTGAATTTAACTGATTAAGTTCAGAGGACGGGCCTCTGCATGAGAGACACAAGAAGTTTCGCAGTAGATAGGCCCTGCGTTTTAAATTTGAATGTGACTAATTAAGATCAGAGGATGGGCCCTTGCATGTGAGACAACAGAAGTTTCGCAGTGGATAGGCCCGGCGTGTTAAATTTTGAATTTAACTGATTAAGATCAGAGGACGGGCCTCTGCATGAGAGACAAAGGAAGTTTCGCAGTGGATAGGATCTGCGTGTTAAATTTTGAATTTAACTGATTAAGATCAGAGGACGGGCCTCTGCATTTGAGACAAATGGAAGTTTCGCAGTAGATAGGCCCTGCGTTTTAAATTTGAATGTGACTGATTAAGTTCAGAGGGCGGACCTCTGCTTGAGTGACAATAGAAGTTCTGCAGTGGTCGGGCCACGCGTGTTAGATATGTAACTAACCGATTAAGATTAGAGGACGAGCCTCTGCGAAAAGAAAAGGAAAAAAAAAAAAAAAAGCCCAAAAACCAAAACAAACAAACTATGGATTAAAGGATATTTCCTAAAATGTTTAAATGGTATTTGTTTGTACCAGCAGGGCGTCCTTAATAACATAAACAAGTTTCGGCCAATCCTTGTCTATTTTTTATTGTTGTGGTCATCTTTACTCCAATTCTTAGAAGTCTTATAATTGGGATCGGAACTTTTGCCTAAAGACCTCAAAAGAATTATAAGAAAAAGAGATAGCGGCACGTAAAGTAGTTGCCATAGCCAGTTTGGCCTAATTTATACACGATTTTTAACGGACTGTTCTTTATTTTTGCTTTCTGTTTCCTAAATGAGGTTTAATGATTGGTCGAAGTCACATTTTTTCTTCACAGATTCTAAGAACCGTTTCCATGGTGAAAAGCGATGTTGTTGTTTCCACGGTCGCCGCTAAACTTGGCGAAATTGCGTGTCGACGGGTCAGCAACTGTCCATCGGTGCAGCCGTTCTGCAAAACTGCCCGTTTCCAACGTATAGATGAATCCATTCAAACATACATGGGCATTGTGGGCCAGTAGCCCTGTATCCCTATAGTAATTTAACGTCACATGGTCTTCCCGCTCGAGAATGAAACAACCTTTTCTTCGTATTGTTAACTGTTGTGTTTGAAAAAGTGCCTGAGTCAAGTGGTAATGGCAATAATTACAATAAAATATATATTAACTATTCGCAGTTGCGGTAGGCATTGACCCACAGGGGGACATTTGAGGAAACGAGACGCTTTATGTATGCAATTCGGCGTCGAGAAAAGTCCCACACGCAGCATTTCTCCTTTTTGTGGTTCTACGCATATTTGCGGACTTCTGCAATATTAGTTTATCAATTAGATAACACCGTTAAAGGTATGGGGCGGTCTTGCAGGTTCATTCAGGACGTAGTTCCCAGTTCCGCGCTATTTTTCTCCCCGTGCTCGTTTGGCGTCTGCAAGTCTATCGGGATGTTCCCGAAAGCGAAGGCGGAGTTATAAGCGAGGAGTGACGACACGAGACCCCATAATAATATACCCGTCATTGACGATCCTTGGCACCGTGGAGCATGGCAAAATGTACATTTATGTTTAAGATATCTTGAAGGTCGCAATTGCGCCGGATGGTTCGATCTGTCGCTCATTAGGTAGTATTCCGCGACCTAATAACTCTCGGCTTTTGATGCCTCGGTATGTAGGGCTATCCGCCCTCTGGCCACATACAGTACCCTATTTGCATTGCGGCGAGTGAGGGCGCAAGATAAGATACTATCAGTGTTAAGTCTGGTTGAGGCAAGGATGAACGGTAAGGTGTAGCCGGTAGGTACAAGTGAAACAATAGGTGTACTTCAATAAATCCGGGCCCAGTCTCGAGGGGATAACACCTGTTATTTACACTTTTTTTTCTCCCCTTCTTTTACCACCCTACCGCCTTACCACCCGATGTTGGTTTGTTCGGGCTCCGGTTTCTTCTCTCGAATCTCCCCATATCTAAGACTCTAGTATAGATTCTGGGGCCCGAACAAAGCAGCAGTGCAATTAGGGTACTAAGCAAATTAAACAGACTTGTGCATGTAAACAAACAAAATAGAAAAACGAGAATGACGAATACATAACTATCTACAAAGATTTTAAAAAATAATCAAAACAAATAACATTACATATTCAAGATACTATTTTGAAAAACTATATAAAAATTATATTAAAATTATATTAAATACACAAACGAACCACAAGGAAAACCGACCAGGCAAACCTGCACAAATCTCAATGTGAACAAAGTAACTAGCAAGGCGGGACCCGAGCCCGCGACACCGGACCGGAGTCCCGGTGCCCCGGAAGTCGATGGCCCGGGCACCGCCACGCCAATCTTCCCGCCCACCTAGATATATTACAAAAAAGATTTTAAAAATAGTTAAAAATAAGGTTATGAAAATTTGACAATTTGGTTAAAAAAGATTGCTTAAAAAGATGCGTTTTGAGCCCCGATTTTAATTTGTTGACAGAGTCAACTTCTCTCAAGGAAACATGCAGTCTAACATTTTTCATTGTCATTATTTAGACACGGACTCGAGCGAGGATAAAGATGGGGTCCCTCTAGGCGCTCTAGGTCGAAGCACGATCGCTGCAACCGAAAATCACTAGGCCCGCCCGGACCACTTCGGTCTGCTAAGCTTACTTTGGCTGAAGCCTTACTTCATCCTTAGTAGTTTTGCTACACATAGCAGCTACACACCTAGTCAGCATGACCGAAAACTGTTGCATTTTTACCCTGATTCAAAATGAAAAACCATGTAAGGACGGACACTTGTTGCAATGCGCACAGTCAGTATACGATAGGCCGGGTAGCAGCGCGGCGAGTCTCTGCCTCGATTTTCGTCATACCCCTCGCGAGGTTTTATGTTAATGAGGCTTCCCTTTAAGGGGCAGAGTGGTTTGACCAAAATTTTCAAAAATTATTTTCTCCCATTTATCACAGAGAATAAACACAACCACACACATAATGTTGTTGTCAACATTATACTTTATTGATTTAAGCAAAAAAATCCTTATTACATGTTTCTTTTAAGTTTATTCCACTCATGTGGGGCAACCGATGAGAAAGCTCTGTCACCATACATGAACAACTTAGTCATAGGACAGTGCAATCTCGTGGCATCTTGAGACTGGCGAGTGGTTCTGCGGGAAACAGATCTCGTAAGGCAGAGCAATTTATTTAAGTATTGAGGACACTGACCGTTTATACATTTATAAACCAGCATACACATGCTTATAAATAATTCGGTACTTAACAGGGAACCAGTGAAGTTCCATGGGCACGGGAGTAATATGATCAAACTTTCTGGTACCGGTGAGAATCCTAGCAGCAAAGTTTTGGATCCTCTGTAACGGAGCAAGCGTGGTTTAGGGAAGACCAGCAAACAATGCATAATAGTAATCAATTATTGTCATAATAAGCAAAGTGATAACTAGTCTTGTTTGCAAGACGATCTTAATCGCGGTATATGCAGCGCGCGTAGGCCGCCGATGCAGGCGTCTTCTAACGTACGCCGTACCATACACGCAATGACCTTCGATAACATCGTCTTGTTTAACTGCTCTAATCTCAGCGATACATAATTCAACAGGGAGGTCAAAAGCATAATGACGCTTGAGCACTGAAGGAAGTTTGTGTTTTAGAAATGAGGTTGTTAGTTAGGTACCTTGCTCTATGGGTACTGTGTGCGCGATTTAGTACATGAATTATACATGTACACTATAAACATGTACATCGCGGAAATCAAGCGTACGGGATACGTGGACAGTTATTGATGTCGCGCCGGGTCGGTCGCAAACAGACGGGCCCAGGCCCAGCCGGGCACAGGGGCATCTTTGCTGTAACATCGATTGCTTCGTCCACTCGGTCTGACATTTTTTCACTAAACAATGCTATAACAACAACGTACGCGACGCGCTCATGACCTATTTTATATTATAACATCTCACTCATTCTGTGTCTTGATTGGCCGAGAGCACGTCACGTGTCACTTGCTATTTTTACTATTTTTTACTTGCGCTTCAAAAAGACTATACCACGCAGCCTCGTTCTGAAAAAGTACTATGCGCATAGCAACACACGTACTATGCGCATAGCAACAAAAGCGTGACTGAAACCCAGACGTGTGTTTCGGTGCATTGCGTAAACATTGCTCTATCACCCTCGCACCCGTTCATCAAGGCAACAAAGTACACGTATGATCGAGAAAAAGGGAACGAAGATACAAATAGTCGGGTGCCCTTTCAAAACGCAAATTTAACGTACATTTCTTTCGTAAACAACGCACTGCTTGCACGTATGTTGACAAAATGGAGAGTATTATTGCTCGCTCGGTGGCCGAGTTGTTGCCGAGTTTGTTGTTCGTGATTGGGCGGCGCATACCTTGGTTATTGCGGAGTTTGAGCGCCAGCTTCGTTTTCGGCTTCGAATTCCGTGCGCGTTGACCACTTTCAATCACAGTTTAGGAACGTAAAAACAATGATTAATTCCTTTCGTGTTGCCTTTTGGACAAATTTCTCTCTTGCACACTGTCAATACTTAAATATTACAACATTATCTCTGTAAAAACACTCCGAAACATATCGCTATTGCGCAAATGTTAACGTTCATCGTGCAAAAATGTCGCGAAATTGTATGGCGATCGTGGATATGAATATTCAATTTAGAAACATGACTGCATTACGTCGTTGAGGGCGCACTGTCAGATGGCCGGTCTGTTTTGTTTTTTAATTATGATTTTAACGATGATTTAAATCAGAAATCCCGAAGTGGTTCGTATTGTTTCCCGTACGATTCCTGTTAAAAATCACGAGACGCAGGCAGCATGCAAGCGAAGATGGACTGCCGAGTATTTATTAGTTCGGAAGTCGGGAGTATTTTTACAAATATTGTTTTTATTAAGAGTCAATGGTATTCTACGGAGCCCCTAAAGGGTCATATGATGAATAAAAATCACCGTTACGAAATAATTTGAGTTTGTTTCGTGCACTCAAAATAACTTATTTCGTGAGCTCAAAATGTTTTCGTAGCCACGAAATGACTTCGTGCGCTCCAAAAAGAATTGTTCGTGAGCTCGAAATAATTTCGTGCGCTCGAAATACTTTCTAGCTGGTACTCTACTCGCTAAGTTTCGCGATTTATTTGTCATACAATCCATTATGTTTTTAAGACGTCAACAAGGTGTATCTAGGGTGACGCGGGAGCGTCACACCCAACGGGTTCGCCCGGCTGGGAGTGGCAGCGCCGCGGCACCCTTACTTTGCCAGTGCACCGATTTTGCGTTAATTTTATTCTTCTTTCTTTCTTCCTCAGTCCGACTGGAATAACTCGCGATCGCTCCACGGAATCGAAAAGAACCCAATAACGAAAATGATCAGGAGATCAAGGGCATGAGTTCTATTGGGACATAATTTTGATTTTCGACTTCTCAGAGGGGGTTGTCATACGAATCTGACCATCTGACATGTGAATTTCCTCAGTTCGACGAAAACGGCACTAAAAGCATCTGTGAATGAATGCATTCCTAGGTGAAACTCGGTGCAAGAATGTGTGATATTTCTTGCGTTTTTGTGAGTTTCGGGCGTTTTAGCATTTGCTTGTGTCAGTGCGCATGTACTGCGAAATTGTGCGGCGTTGTTTGCAAGTGTGCGCTGCGCAAATGCCGCCAAAACGCTTGCGCACACAACCACAAATTTCAGCTCTGGTAATAATTTTCGCTGTCTGAATCGCTTCAAATTATCGGCAATTTCGGTCAATTCTGTGTTTCTGTCTAACTTTCTTGCTTCTGCCGCAATTTTGTTTCATTTCCTGCGGAAAATTGTCAAACTATTTTGCTTTTTTTGCAGCAGTCACAGTGTGCCCTTTGTAGTGAAGCACAACGGCAACTTGACCCTGGACAATATCATCACAATCGCAGACGTTCGCCGATGACAACGACGACGCCGACTCGCAGGAGGGGGGGGGGGGGGGGGGGGGGGGAGGTAAACAAAAAGTAACAAAACACCCGAAATAACGAAGCTAAAACGTATTTTGGCTTCAAAAGTGACCAATTTAGACAATTAAGACAGAAACAACGAAGTAGCAGCTGCTATTGACTAGTGCTATCTCCTCACAGGGTAGGAGCTAATGGGTATACGGAGAACAATGTAATGGTGTACAGTACTATATAGTATATACATACTAGTAGCCCGTAGGTCTGTGGCAAGACGCAACACCGTCTGACGGCAAAGTAGGCTGATTGGTTTATTTAGAGTCGGGTAGGTTAGTAGATGGGCTCGACTAACTGTAACGGGTGGTTCTGTTCTGTGTGGGAACAACGTGTACCGAGGTGTCAACTTGCATCTATACTCAACAACCGTTTGCTGTTTGTTCGCACATCGGCAAACTTACATTGTGTTTTTTTGCAGGTTTCCTTCGCTCGGAATCTACGCATCGATTTCCGGGCACAACAAGCGATAGACGATTGCTTGTAAGAGGTAAGAGAAAAAAACGTACAAAACCCTTCAAAACAAAAACAAAACACAAAACTAAAAAAAATAAGGGCGCGCAGTGCGGCCGACAAGCGACGGCCGCCCAAGGCGTCGCCGCGTCGCCGACTGCGTCGCAAACGCTACGGGGCGCGGGAGAGTGAGCTGCCACTCGTCGACAGCAGCCAGTCGCAGTACACTAGCGACGCGCACGAGATACAAGCGCACATGCCCAAGTCGCCCTGCGGCGACAACACCGGGCCGCAGGCGGCGCATCGCGCGCGGGCGCACTCGTGCTCGCGCGATAGGGCGCATAAGATCAATCGGCGTCGGCGCAGTCACTCCGCGCAGCCACGCGACGACACGCGTCCGGCCCAGCACGTGCAGCTGCTCTACACGGAGTTCATGCACATATGGCTGGACGCGCGTCGCGACCGCATGGCGCGCATTCCGCGTCGAAAGCGACGCCCCAAGTTCCATGCGCCGGCGCCGCTCACCATCACCAAGCGAGAGAGTGAGCTGACACTCTGCAACAACAGCCCGCCGCAGTACAAGGGCACCTCACTGCCGCACAAACATACGAGTGCCGGCAAGTGCAGCCAGCTGCCCTCCGAGTAGACTTGATCCAAGTCGGGATTATGTGGTAACATTGCTCATGGTCATCCACACTGTGCGCCTCGCGTCACGTCCACGCTTATCAGTAGTGCGCCCTCATGCGCCACCCATGCTCATGTGTGGTTCAGAAATCCCGACTTGACGGATGTGCCACACGTTTGTACACAACCTATGGGCTCATCTACCGAAAATGGTAGCGGCCAATCAAATTGCAGAATTGTATAAATTAGCATATATCTGTAATAATATGAACTTTGACCCAGTTGTGTGACGGACATACGTAGACATTGTGATGTACAATGTACATACACATGTGCATAGTGTACATTATGTGTAAATGTACAAACGGTTTAATAGTCTTGCTATCGTGTACATTGTCCGGCCGTTAAGTTTGCACTATACCATACTCTAACTAAATAAACGAAGTATGGACGCAGTTATTTAATTTGAAAAAGGCATCTAGTGACAGTACTGCCTACCATTCCTCCATAGTCCGTTAGCGGTCTAGCGAGTCCGTACCGATTGGCGGACTTATTTGGCGGACTTATTTGGCATACATCGCGCATAACCATGTGATGCGTATGCAAATAATTTATGAATAACTACATATCACCGCGGGGGGTTTGATTGGCCGATCCGTCAAGTCGGATTTACTGCACTGACATGATGACATCGCGTTGATGCCGATAGCGGAACGACAATCAGATGACGGCGCCTTTTTTCTAAGGCCAACAAAGCACATAACTATTCGGCCGGATTGACGAAAGCAAATTGGTAGTCTTAACTCCATGGTAAGTCCGACTTGGGTCAAGTCTACCCTCCGAGTACATTTGCGCGCGCCTCTACGCGGCATACGAGAAAATGCGCCGACTGCGCACGCACAAGCGGCGTATCGCCCGCCTCTTCAAAGAGGATGCGCAGTGGTGGGCGCACACGGGCGTCAAAGCGCTGCTGCCGCCGTCGCCGGCCACCATCATCGAGCTTCTCTTCAAAGAGGATGCGCAGTGGTGGGCTTAAACGGGCGCAAAAGCGCTGCTGGCGCCGCCCGTGACGGTCGACCAGACGTCGCTCCCAACGCCTGCCATGCAAATCGTACAGTCGCCCGGCGCCGACATGACGATGCTCGGTCACGTCGCTGGCGCTCGTACGGCGAAAGCCAAAAAGAAGCGCGCGAGCGTTGCAGTGAAAAATCTGCCAAAGCGCGCCGCCACCAGCACATCCGCGCAGCCAAGCAGCGCAAGGTCGCCACTGCAAAAGCGGGCGCAACCGAAGCGCAAAGAGCAGCGCGAGCGTCTGCGGCAGTTGCAGTCGGCCGCTGTCGACGCCGAGTTTGCCGCTTACGACAGTCGCGCCGACAACCGTGACGCGCTCGAAGCGCGCTTGCGTGAGCTTGTTGCCATGGCGGCGGACGGTGACTGCATTCTGTCGGCGTGCGAAAAACTTCTTACTGTTCAAACACAAGCTACTAAATAAAAGGAAGTGGACAAGTCAAAGGTAAAATGCTCTGAGAGCATAATGAAAGGGCCAACGGGTTTCCAGTTAAAGTAAAATGCTGGGCGAGCATTCCAGCTAAAGTAAAATGCTGTCTCAGCACTGCACTCGCGTCAAAAAGGAAGTGGACAAGAGAATGCCAACGGGTTTTACCTCCCCCCCCCCCCCCCCCCCCCCCCCAACAAGCGCAGACCGAGCGAAAGGTCAGCAGGTGTGGGCCACTAGTTCGGTGTGGGCGGGTCGAAACCGTTGCCCTCCCACCGAGCAGTAGATGTTAACTGGTTAGCACCGTACCGTAATCACTGCATTTATTTGCATACACTAATGCTGGTGGGTCATCGTAAGATAGCCATTACGGCTTGGATGGAGTTCAATTTTGGTTTTGCGTTGCTATAAAGAGTACTATCACCAATGTTCGATATACGCTGCGCGCTCTCCTGTACTGACGACACTGTCTGAGAGGTCCTAGGTGCCGCTATGCACGCTCTTCTACTCTGGCGCATACTAGCTACGCCCATCTGCGCCGGCGTACTTTCAGCATCTGTCAGCTACACCTAATGCATGAGCGCCTGTGCCTGCATAGGGTTGCACTTCATACACTGCAACAGGTCATCACGTCAGTTGACAATGACAATTCTACTTAGCACCGCCTACTTTCTCCGCCTTTAGACCACCGTACGTAGCTGTGCCTTGCCTCTCACAAACGCTCGCAAATACACAGCGAACGCACGCTTTCTCTAATTCATCCGACACGTGTGCCGGATTCCAAAAAAAACGATGTCACCTTGCTTCAATACTCAACAACTTTTGCACGGAAACATGTGAGCGCCAACAGCAGTATACTTACTACTTGATACACAGCGCGCACAGAGCGGGTAAGAAGTGAACTTCACCGTGGGCCCACAGCGCGCGTCGAGATTATCCGTTAATAAGCCCATTATAAGCTTATTTATAAGCTCGTGCTCATCCGCCCTATCGCGCGAGCACGAGTAATTGTTTACGCGCCGTCCATTTCGTGCCAGTTATTCAGCTACGTGACCACCGACCGCGTTACATAGCCGGTGATCGCCTTCCCACTCTCTTGCGTTGCGGCCTTCTCTCTCTCGCAGAGAGTGCAGCGCTTTCCCCTCCAATGCGTGTGTCTCTCTCTCATTGGCTCATTGAGTCGGTGCTTTAGACTACCCGATTGTGAGTCCATGCTGCTATGGGAGGAGGGGGCGAGGTGGGAGGGCAACGGTTTCGACCCGCCCACACCGAACTAGTGGCCAACACCTGCTGACCTTTCGCTCGGTCTGCGCCTGTTGGGGGGGTAAGAGGTAAAACCCGTTGGCATTCTCTTGTCCACTTCCTTTTTGACGCGAGTGCAGTGCTGAGACAGCATTTTACTTTAGCTGGAATGCTCGCACAACATTTTACTTTAACTGGAAACCCGTTGGCCCTTTTATTATGCTCTCAGAGCATTTTACCTTTGACTTGTCTATAAGTTACGATTTCACCCAGCTAGCAGGTGCAGCGCGAAGCGCGGCATCCTGCTAGTACTATAAAAGATGAAAAAATGCGCCATCTTGTCCCTGGGCGCCGCCATCTTGGAACACAGGGCAGCGCCATCTTGGCGCGTGGTTGGCGCCATGTTGGAAAGGCGCGGCGCTTTTGGTCGGGCGACTCGTCGCCGCGCGTGTGTGCCGGTGGCGTCGGTGCGGCGGGGTGCCGGATCGTTCGCGACGGCGAACTCCCCGGGAAATAAGATTTAAAAAAAAATCATATTCGTCCGTGGTGAGATTTGGGAGAAACGGACGTTACCGATAAACGCATAATCACTTGTCGATTGCCTGTTGATGTCTGTGGGCCTTTTTGCGTAAACTATTGCGTTATTTTTGCATTGTCCTTGCCCGGAGTTCGGGCCGCAGCCTTCCCAAAATCGTATACTGTAACTCGGTTGCCGAATTGTTGGCTGTTTGCGATTAAGCGGCAGCTACTGCGTTACGCGAAGCCTTCGCAAATTAATTGTATCCGCCTTGCTCGCTCGGTGGCCGAGTTGTTGCCGAGTTTGTTGTTCGCGATTGGGCGGTGCATCCCGTGTTATTTGAGTTGGTGCAGCGCGCTTTATACATTTACTCCCTTGGTTATTGCGGTGTTGGAGCGCCAGCTTCGTTTTCGGCTTCGAATTCCGTGCGCGCCGACCACTTTCAGTCACAGTTTGGGAACGTAAAAACAATGATTAATTCCTTTCGTGTTGCCTTTTGGACAAATTTCTCTCTTGCAAATTGTCAATACTTAAATATTACAACATTATCTCTGTAAAAACACTCAGAAACATATCGCTATTGCGCAAATGCTAACGTTCATCGTGCAAAAATGTTGCGAAACTGTATGTCGATCGTGGATATGAATATGCAATTTAAAAGCGTGACTGCATTACGTCTGTTGAGGGCGCACTGTCAGACGGCCGGTCTGTTGTTTTTTTTAATCAAGATTTTCACGATGATGTAAATCAGAAATCCCGAAGTTGTTCGTATTGATTCCCGTACGATTCCTGTTAAAAATCACGAGACGTAGACAGCATGCAAGCGAAGATGGACTGCCTATTGAGAATTATTAGTTCGGAAGTCGGGAGTATTTTTACAAAGATTGTTTTTATTTAGAGTCAATGGTATTCTACGGAGCCCCTAAAGGGACATATGACGAATAAAAATCACCGTTACGAAATAATTTGAGTTTGTTCGTGCACTCAAAATAACTTATTTCGTGAGCTCGAAATGTTTTCGTGGCCACGAAATGACTTCGTGCGCTCGAAAAAATCTGTTCGTGAGCTCGAAATAACTCAAGTTTCGTGCGCTCGAAATACTTTCTAGCTGGTACTCGATCTACTCGCTAAGTTTCGCGGTTTGTTTGTCATCGCTATTGCCTCAATAATGTTACCTTTGATCGTGCAAAAATGTCGCGAAATTGTATGGCAATCGTGGATATAAATTATGACTAGACTGCGTTTCGGCCATTTTCCAGTCACACTTTTTGGAACGTAAAAACAATGATTTATTCCCTTCGTGTTGCTTTTTGGGCACATTTCTTCCTTTAACATTGTCAATATTACAACATTATCTCTCTAAAAACAATCGCTATTGCCTCAATTTTAACTTGAATCGTGCAAAAATGTCGCGAAATGGTATGGCGATCGTGGATATGTATATTCAATTTAGAAACGTGACTGCATTATGCAGATTGTTTTTATTCAGAGTCAATGGTATCCTACGGAGCCCCTAAAGGGACATATGACGAATACAAATCACCTTGACAAAATCATTTGATTATTTCATTTCGTGCCCACTAAATGATTTCGTGAGCTCGAAATTTTCTCGGTTTGTTTGTTATACAATCCATTATGTTTTTAGGACGTCAACAAGGTGTGTATATATAAGTTACAATGGACCGATCCGGATTTGACCATAAGCCCCGCCCACCTTAGCAACGGCATGGCGACGCCATTACCTCGGTCAAGTTGCACACACGTACATGTACATGTACGCTAGGCTAGGCGTAGAACACGTACAACGAAAATGTTGATTTAAACTTTAGGCGAGGATTACTATCAGTAAGCTAGCGGGCGAACTAAAAGGATGACTATTTTTTTAAGGAACGGTATGAACAGTACATGGAGGATGGTTAAGTTGCAGTTGGGGGAAATGGAAGCATGCATGCATGTCAATTTGTATGGACGGTGTTGCTTGGTAAGTCACAGTACCGGTACTGGAATAAATCGCGTATTTTGTCACAACAGGATTAAACCATAGCCTAATTAACAGACTGCTATACATGTAGATTATTACTATTAACTCTACATAGGCCCCTATATCCTACCTTAGACTGCACTGTCCTTGACCTTGTTTATCTTAAGTTCTTGACATTCCCGCCGTTCACGTCACACGAGTTCAACGATAATTCTCATTTTCGAGGTTTGTTTTGGTATTTAACGGGGAAAAAATGATGTCATAATCCGAGTACCAGCGTGTTATTTACATATTTCATGACCATTTCATGCATATTTTTGACAATTTTTAAAACTCCATATAGCCGTATTTTGATTGACAAATACGGTGCTTTTTCGTACCGAAGCCATTTGTTTGTGTACACGTTTCTAACCACAATGTTATAGTTTGACCGAGCTAATGGCGGACCACGCCTGTAGCAACCGTTGCTAAGGTACCTGAACAAAACTCGTCATCTTATTGGTCAATGCGCGCGTAGTGATTGACAGGCCGGATCGGTCCATTCCACCCAGCTAGCAGGTGCCGCGCGAAGCGCGGCATCCCGCAAGTACTACTAAAGAAGCTTAAATTGTGCAGAATCTGTGAGTGAGGTGTTATGAAACAAATATTGACTGCTTTATTTCGCGGTATAGTAAAACTAGCCTCCCTCGGTGATCCATGAAGCATTCTATTTTCCCTCGGCTTCGCCTCGGGAAAATAGAATGCTCCATGGATCACCTCGGGAGGCTACTTTTACTATACCACTCAAAGCAGTCGATATTTGTATAATATGTCCACACGTCGCTGCGACGTACAAACAGAAACTATACCAGTGAGTCAGCGATTATGCAAGTTACGTCACGCGATTTTTCACGCAACGTCACAGGCGCATGCAAATGCGAAACAATTCTGCTCGGAATTTTCCGAGCGATTAGAGCAGATAAACAAGACGGTCTTAGCAAAGGTCATTCGCGCGTGGTCTACGGCGCACGTTAGAGGGCGCCCCGCATCGCAAAGATCGTCTTGCAAACAAGACCAAGTGATAACCTGTTGAATAGCGGGAAAACTCAGATGCTTTTTTATCTTACTAATATTATGCAAGTAAAATACATACAACGGCGGGACACCTCTCTATATGTGTCTGCATGTTCACATTAATCAAACACTCTCGATAAAAGTGACATTTAATTGATTGTACACGAACCATCGGTACCGATGGTTCGTGTACAAACCAGAATGGGCCAATAACGACACAGCGCCCATAGTTTGTGCGCTGACAGATATAGCCAATAAGAGAGCACACAATCACCCACGATCCCTGCCCATTGCAGCGCTTAACCTCGAGAATTACGCAACTTTATCTAAACAGCAGATGGCGTATACGACTGCAGACTTCTATCTAGCTTCTATTTAGGCTGTGGGTTGGCGTGCGTGTCCTTGTAATTTGACTCTCTGAACACCCACAGCATTAACTTGCACTGTAAAGCGCAGTACCTATGGGTTATAGTTTATGTACAAAATATGAATTGAACGGAAAACTTAAAAAAACGATGTTCTAAACGTTATGCTGTCCTTTCCTTTCTGGCAAGAAAATGTCGGTGCTTACCACATCAATAATACAACTTTTATTATGAATTTATATATGAATATATAATAATTATAACAATGCCAGAGTCAGACATGAAGACGAAATGAGTGACGAAGATAATGAGGTTGACCATGACATAATAGGTCATAATGTACAAAATGAAGACAATGATGAGGTACAAATAAATGAAGCTAAAGCTGGTCACTTTGAGCAAAATGGGCAAAATTACGCCGGGAGGCGTACTCTATCGTCCGGCGTGACATTAAGAGCTATAGAGCGATAATTAGCCAGCTCTTGAGAACATGGGCGGACCGAGCTCATATTACTCTTAGAAAACGGGTCTAAAATCGCTAATATATTGCAACAACAGTGCACAGCGGAGATAAAGGAAGATTTTTGTTTGGCTTTGACAATGGGCATCACATAAAATACACACAGAATAGGGGCCGTAAACCCACGATGGAACGGCAAACTTTGCACTGATGATATTTTTACAAAACATTTCAGTAAAATCGAATGGAAGTCAAATTAGCTTATACAAAATAACTGTTAAATGTTCACGTTTTTGTATGTCAGCTGAAAAAAAATCTGCAGATGACAGACACTGATGAAGTTTTCCCCGAGTGCCAACAGTGAAGTCATAACATTTTGCAAATTTGCGCTCGCACCCCTCTTTTGCTTTATCGCACCCCTTTTTCTCCGAGTGCCAAGAGTAAAGTCAAAACATAATGCAAATTTGCGCCCACACCCCTCTTTTGCTTTCTCGCACCCCTTTTTCTTTGAGTGCCAACAGTGAAGTCAGAATATACTGCACATTTGCGCTCGCACCCCTCTTTTGCATTCTCGCACCCCTTTTTGCTCTTGCCAACAGTGAAGTCATAACATACTGCACATTTGCACCCGCACCCCTCTTTTGCTTTATTATCGCACCCCTTTTTCTCCGAGTGCCAACAGTGAAGTCAAAACTTACTGCACGTTTGCGCTCGCACCCCTCTTTTGCTTTCTCGCACCCCTTTTTGCTCTTGCCAACAGTGAAGTCATAACATACTGCACATTTGCACCCGCACCCCTCTTTTGCTTTCTCGCACCCCCTTTTATCCGAGTGCCAACATTGAAGTCATAACTATTTGCGCCCGCACCCCTCTTTTGCTTTCTCGCAAACATTTTTATCCGAGTGCCAACAGTGAAGTCAAAACATACTGCACATCGGGGGTGCGTTCCACTTACGCGAACTGTTTGCGCGAACGTTCGCCAACGTTTTAAGTTTGCGTTAGTTGAAGTAGAGTTCGTGCGTTTTAGACCGTAAATTACCGTTGTACGCAAGACTAGCCAATCAGCACATGCGAGTGTTCGTGAGGTCAGCGGTGCTTGCGTTCCATCCAATGAACTATTGGGACTGTACCGTAGCTTATTGTTATTCATAATAAGGTCTGGCACACGATCTGCATGATTATTATAATCATTAGTAGACACACCCTCCCCCCGCTGGTCGCGTGACCGACACGCCAGATATGTACATGGACAATGGCGTTTGCAAGGACTGATCTCTGCTTCTATTGTTACAAGACTAGGTACAAGGGGATACATACGTGGCGGGAATTTCAATGGTATTTTCAACATGCAGGACGTTGTCAGGATCAAACCATTTCAATTGCAGGGAACACGAACGACTGCTCGTTGCTCACGCAGTGTCAATAGGGACTTTTCGATTTGCACGTTTACTAGTAGACTGCGACGTATGCGGTCATTTGTGAAGCAGTGCGCATGCGCATCGACGAACTCGTCGTTCGTAGCAGAATTCTCGAACGCGTTCAACCTTGTTTTGCCGTCGTTGGAAAACTGTGACGACGTAGTGTGCATAGCGCGCGCCAAACATAAGGCATGACGTCACTGAGTGAGCGTAGTCGTAGTCGTAGAAATCGAAAAGGTAAGGTACAACATTTAGCGTGCCGCATACGTCGCAGTCTACTTGTGACCGCATACGTCGCAGTCTACTAGTAAACGTGCAAATCGAAAAGTCCCTAGTGTGGTGGACATTGTACCGTAAAATGGGAAACCAGCTTGGTCAATATTTTCAGACAATTTACAATATATTTTTTGCATATTAAACAATAATGTTATATTTTCCGTGTTATTTTTTGACAGTAAATAAAATCCGTTTGCACAACAACAAAATACAAATAAAAATCGATTTGATTCCTCAAACACGCCAGAATTTTCTGAAAAGCTAAAATTGACGATTGCCCTCGTTACACACAATGAGTTAAATAAGTTTCCGGAAGCGTATTGTACGTTTTATACTCATACAAGGAAATTCAGGGTTAGGGTAACTTTGGTCAGATCGTTTGGGGAAAAACATTTCTAAAATATCACATAAAATCCAGTTTGATGTTATTTTTCAACTCTTTTTTTTGATCATTTACATAAATAAAAAAAAACATGTCCAAAAATACAAGTAAAATCATCAACAAAAGATTGTTTTTTGCATGTAGTGGCCAAAGTTACCCAGCATGACAAAGTTGGCATATTTTACGTTATGTTTGGGGGTGGGCCGTCACGGTGCACGTTTATGGTTTCTATCTCTGGGGTGGAAATGGAATACACCAGTTCTAGACACCTACCTGAACACATTGGTGAAGAAAGCTATTGGTAAGCAATTTTTTTACAGATTTTTCAAAAAAAAGTTATAATGCCCTAACTATGAGGGGAAAACAAAGAAATTGAGGAGAAACCCAAATGCACATGCAAGCACAACACACGCATGTTGTACGTTGCCCGGCCCTAGCTGCACACAACTTTCCATTCTTTGACGTGCACGGGGAGGCCAATTCACTCAAGAATACAAGCCAGGGAACAGTAAGAAAACAACTTTGTCTTGGTACTCACGAATTTATAATTCTCACCGAGGATTTGTAGGTACAAAAGCTTTCCTTTCACTTTGAATGAAAGTCGAACACGAGCTATGTTATACTCTACAACTTACAAGTACAAATCTAAGCGGGGTCAACGTGCGTATGTCACCAGCGCATCGTGTACCCACCACGTGCAAACCACAAAACGAATCGCATGCGTGTTGCATGCTGCTAGTACAAGTGCTACCGGCCCCACGCACGATCGTCCGCCTGGTTACAACACATTATTGACGTTAGCGTCGGAATATACTTATGGCAGAATCATACAATTCCTTGGAAGATTTGAGCGAGTATTCGGAAGAATTCAATGACGAAGATTCCCAAGGCAATGCATGCACTGGACTCGGCAAGGAGACCTGGAGGTTTTTTCCCCTCCAGGTCCATAGTCCGATCGCGACGATGTATCACTAAACTAGAGCCTGACACCGATCGTTCGCGGTGCGCAACCGCTTCGAACCCGAGGCCCCCGTTGACGACGGGGTGCGTGGTGTGGAAAATATCGCTGAACAGAAAGGCAACCAGGATCGGTTTTTACACACAAACTGGTAATACATAATTTAGATGAATATACATTGTATCATGATGCCACTTTATTAGTTATCTCGGTGAATACAAGTCATTGCAAAAGTGTTGGAAAAACATGAACCACTGCAGAGAAGCGACCACTTGGACAACCTAACAATCCGACCTTGTGTACATGTACGTGCACGGCTTACAAATCGGACCCACTCTTTTCGTGTCTAAACATTCTCCTTTGGAAACCTCAGAAAATTTTCTTCAGGGTTTTTAAATTCCTCAAACATTTACCTACCACACAGGACTTCAGCATTTCGAAAAAATCGAACAAAATACGAACTAATGTCGAGAAAAACATTGAGAAAAGAAGGCCGCAAGCAACACAATCGCACGCGGTACGCGCACGGTGTGGCGGTGGCATGCATGGCCTTGTGATCGCATACTAGCTGAATAACACGATGACGTTTCGGGGTCATGTTAATCTCATTTGCATACATTAAACATGGCTGTCGTTTTCTCAAAAATAGAGCAGAATCGTGTTGGGAAAACCGAATTGAACTTTGTTTTTGATACACTAAAGTAAACCCCATGGAGTCAAATTATATACTAACGGAAAGATGGGTATATACTCTGTCATAAAATGAACCAAATACCCAAACTACAAAATTGTTAGAGGTGCTCTATTAAAAGGCAAAAATCCAGGTACATCACAAACTACTATTACATCAAGAAAAACAACATGTTTTTAAGGAATACAATTTTTACAACCTATCAAGCAGAAGCGATTTGAAAAAGGTTGGTTTTGAGCAGCCTCTATTTGAGGCCTCAATCTATTTAAAAAAAAAAACCTAATCCTGGCATGTCTTTAAAATTGTGAAAACTTACTTCGAAGGAGTTATTATTGTTTTAGAATGGTACTGGTGGTAGGGGGTTTCAATAATATATATTCCCATTACAATTTCAAAATTTAAATATTTTGTTGTTGTTTTTAAAATTTAACATTGGGATTTTTTTTGCAGTTTTGTCTTTTTATCTGTATGAGCACTTATTTTTTAATTATATTCTCAATTTAATCTTTTGTTTAGTTTTATATTGAATGATTTGTAATTATGATGCCCTGTCTTAATCTAAATGTTAATTTTTCCATGTTGTAACCTTTTTGCCAAATAAACCATCAGTAATAATACATGGTTGACAATTCTTTGCCAAAAAGTACATACTTATTTCCTTGAAAGACAGAAACAGCATATTAAAGGAGTGCATACATACATGTAAGGCAATACGGTGAGCCACTTTCTACCATAAAAAAATGACGGCGCATTGTAGAAGGTTTTAAAATTGGAAGAGAGAATTTACACATTTTTTTCCTTCTAATAATGCAGACAGAATATTGTGTAAAAGTACTGCATTAATTTGCCATTTAAAACATTTTATATGCAAGTACAGTCAAACCTGCCATTGCGGCCACCTTGATACAGCGGCCACCTGGCTTAACTGGCCACCTTTGCTTGGTCCCAGTTTGATTCTTGCATAAACATACCATAACCATTTCTGCTAATGCGGCCACTGCGTAACGCGGCCAGTGGCCAACCCATATTAGCCCACAGGAAATAAAATGTGTACAATTACATTGCCGTGAAACCTGTGTACTCCGGCCGCAGAAATGAAGTGCGCCCTCCGTTGACTTTGAAATCTCCCCTGTTGTTTGGTTCCTGGACTTTATACGTACATGTATGGGTGTGTGTACATGTGTACATTTTGCTATAGTGGCCACTTGCGTATAGTGGCCACAAAAACCGGCACCGTCGATGGCCGCTATATCAAGGTTTGACTGTATTGTGTCTATGTACAAAACCAAAGTCAAATATTCACAAAATATATTCACAGTGTAACACATTGATTCCTGACGCACAGATTCAGTGGGTAAGAGACTTCAAAAGTTGGACAATGTGCAAACTTTGGGCTTATTTAATCGCAAAGGGGCCCATGAACAGAAATACTCACAAACTACATTCTCAGGGTATCTGCTTGTTTCATAAAGTCAAATTGAAGACTTTTTAGGACGTAATGCTACACTGAACCGAATAAGTACATAAGCAGGTATACAAATATAACAGTGTTTAAGTGTGGATAGTCGATATTATAACTCCTCACTCACAGATTCTGTGTCTTGATTGGCCGAGAGCGCGTCACGTGTCACTTGCTATTTTTACTATTTTTTACTTGCGCTCCAAAAAGACTATATCACGCAGCCTCGTTCTGAAAAAGTACTATGCGCATAGCAACGAAAGCGTGACTGAAACCCAGACGTGTGTTTCGGTGCATTGCGTAAACATTGCTCTATCACCCTCGCACCCGTTCATCAAGGCAACAAAGTACACGTATGATCGAGAGACGTATAATTCAGAGATTTTTTGTCATTACTATACTTTCAGGAAGCTTAAATTGTGCAGAATCTGTGAGTGAGGTGTTATAAAACAAATATTGACTGCTTTGAGTGGTATAGTAAAACTAGCCTCCCTCGGTGATTCATGGAGCATTCTATTTTCCCTCGGCTTCACCTCGGGAAAATAGCATGCTCCATGGATCACCTCGGGAGGCTAGTTTTACTATACCACTCAAAGCAGTCAATATTTGTATATTAGTTCCCTGACTTGTGAAAGTTGACAAACTAGTTCTCGAGACAAACCCGTACACGTGTGCTAGTCTACTACACATGCACTTTATAACGCAATTATGGAACTATCACACGGGTGTAGCATGCACGCGTGAACATTGTCCCAAGCAGACATAAAAAGATGGCAACACATGTAATCAGCATTTTTCCGAGCTAAATTATGCATGCGCACTTGGCAAACGGCCAAAATAGCGGCTGGCACGTGATGATGAATGTGTATGAGGTATAGTAATAAAGTTCCTGGAACTATTAATTGTTATTAAACCCCTTGTATTAGCTTGTATTGTTGATGTTCCCAACGTGGCGTGGACCCTTAATCAGGTGTCGTAAAAAAACAAATAATGAATGTATTTCATTCAGTGACAGATGGAATTGTCCATTCCACGAGGCGAAATTCATCTGTCACCTCATGAAAATATTCCTACCATCGTATTAATTATTTGTATAGTATGACTTTTGAAAAAAATCCATTTACCCACCGTGTCTGTGTGAAACTAACCCAAGCCACCGTTTTCTTAAAACACCTCTTCAAGGAATTGTGAGTTGATGGACCCTCACTTTTTCTTCTTGCCTTTCTTGCCCTTCTTCCCTTTGCCCTTTTTGCCTTTTCCGTCATCCTCGTCCCCACCCTCGGCCGCTTTGGCTCGCTTCTTCCCCAGCGGGGTCTTGCTGTACCACGTCTGTGGGTGAAACAAATATATATAATATAAATAAGTAGCATTACCAATGTGCAAACAGCGAATACCTCTGACAAGCTAGCTGCTAGCTACTGGCAACTAACGTTCCCTGTACGAACCTTGCTATCCTTGTGTGGACTTGGTAACAAAAGATGTCCACAATTTACACAAACCTGAAACCTTGTATGGACTTGGCCAAGTCCACACAAGGTTTCCCCTCTTGGATGAAGAATGCTAGAGGTAAAACAGGTTAGTGTTATATGTAGAACAATTGAAGAAGATTATCCTAGGGTATAACAGTCACAAATGTGGATTATAAAAAACTTCATGGTGTGAGAAATATTAGTATTTGGTAAATTTTGATCGATGGTTCTTAATGATAAGAGGACTGGTGTTATGCCAAAGGTGGTGGCCATTTCTTTGTGTACACATTTTACTGTGAATGTGACCAAGTTGGACCGAGCTACAGTATGGTGCGGTGCAATTGAAAGTTAACCTTGCAATGGGAAATTTTGTTCACACTTTCTCAAGTGGCTAAACGATTATCACACTTTTTAAGAAAATGGGACTGAACGGTTTTCACAAAATGTTCACACTATCTTTTTACACAAATGGTTAGAAAGTCGAGCACGTTTTTCAAAATTCTCTTATTTCAACAACAAATAATTTCCTGGATTGAAATTTTGACCCAAACACTAACATTAACCCACATCCTGACCCTAGTTTTGTTTGTAATTTGAGTCAATTCCAAAAATCTATTTCGTGAAATATCTTGTGGAGACTTGTTCATCTATAGAAATTACCCTGTGGAGACCTTTTGACTCCCATTGTGTTAAGGTCTCCACAGAGTACCGAATTCAGAAACAATTTTTCACAAAAAAGTTCTAGCCTCCACCTAGTTGTGGGGACAGGTTCTTTTGATTAGAAAAAAATTGACCGAGTATTGGGGACATTTTTGTGTCCCAATAGCGCATTGGGTCTTCAGTAAAGGGGGTTACAGGTAGAATTGGGTTAGGGTATAAAAGAAAATGTAGAAAAAGACAAATTGGGGTGATGTTAAAAAATTTAGAATTTTAGAATGTTCTGATGAGCTTGAGTTTAGAGAGATTTCCCGTAGCACACAAACCATATGGATTGTCCCCATAACGCAATGTGTGAGAAGAATTGATGTTCACACCTTTTCACACACAAGGGAAAACACTTTTTCACAAATTGTCTCATTCCCATTCGCAATCGCAGTGTTAACTTTTATTTGCACTGTACTGTAATGGCGGACCACACCTGTAGCAACTGTTGTCAAGTCACCTGACCAAACGTGACCTGTTCCAACGAAACCCGGACAAAGTCGCACAATGTGTTTCATTACGATGTGCTTGTGAAGTCATTTCGGGGTAGATTTTACCATTTTTAGGTTTGGTATTTTTCTGGATCAGGAACTATCAATCTACAATCTCCCGAAATTTTTACATAATCCGTTACCTGGATGTTAGTTTTTGTTTCGATTTTGTAAACAATTGTGTATAGAAATAATACGCTTTCTAAACTTCAAAGCTGTTTATCTTGTAATTAGGTTGTCAGGGTTTTATCACTAAATCCTTCCCCCAGGGGGGTAGGGTGGGGGTACATATGTATGAAACATCATTTTAAAGCTGAGAACCTAGAGAATTTGAAAAAAAAACACCTTAAATTGTCATCTTTGTACGGGTTTTGTTGGAACAGGTCACAAATCTTCTTTTTGGTCAATGCGCGCTGTTGGATGGACGGGCCGGGTCGCTCCATTGCAAAGTCTCAAGTCAAAAGAGAGGTTTAAGCATCACCTTAAAGGCCTCCTCCTCCTCTATATAGATAGGGTCGATGCGGGCCAGCGGTGGGATGAATTCAGCAGTGACCAGCGCCCTCTTGTTAAGCTGCGCCACACGGCGATCGGTCAAGACCTGCTGGCAGGAGGTCAGGATGTGCTTCTGGGTGTAGCCGTCGGTCACTTTGGCCAGGGAGCTCACGTCCAGCGCAGTGGTCAAGATGCCGCTGTTGTTTAGGATCAGGTTGCGCCACAGCACTGTGGGATAATGGGGAGGGTCGATATTTAGAAAACCTTAACCCTAACCCTGCCAGACCCAGCACAGTGCATCTGTGGTGACTGCTTGACCTTGAGGGTTTGGGCTAAATATCAGGTACGTCGCGATTACCATTTTGAAAGGGTTAGAATTTGTTCTTGTTTTCGTTTAGCATGAAGAGCACATGGAGTTTTGGCTGGTTATATATACTGAGCGATACTTTTTGGTGCTAGGCAAATTTGTGCTGAGCAGCTCCATGAAATTGGCCCCAGGTATCAAATATTAAATTCAAGGTTACAATTTGAACAAATAATTTTAATCGCCTCATAAACCCCTGGCGTGAACCTTATAAACCCTTGAAGTGAACCTCAAGTTTTAAATAATCAAATAATTAATATCATATTTTCCACAATCTACCTGACTGAAAGGGCCGAGATCGCATGCATACTTCACGTGAATGCGAAAGCAAAGCAAATTTGACGTCACAAAAAGTTTGCTGCGAAAGCTCGACAGAGTTCAAATGTCAAAGTGAACGAAGAAATCGGCAAGGCGGGACTGGAACCTGCGACCTTCCGAATACCCGACCGGCGCTCTACCAACTGAGCTATCTTGCCCTATGTTGGCAGTCTCCCAAATGTATTTTAGAGTTAAATGTGTTCAACTTTTGCAAATTTGCAGTGCGAAAATGTTCCCTGACGTTGCAAATCGCGTTCATGTTTGCTTTTGTGCCGAGTATAAACGGTATTGAACTCTAGCATGAAACAACAGAATAATTGTATTCCTCCTGGAAGGGGGGGTGCTAGTTCATCGGAAGTTGGACTAGCACTAGTCTACTACGCATGCGCTTTACGATGCAATCATGGAACTAGCACACGGGTGTACATGTAGTACGCACGTGCGTAGTACGCATCGCCCAAGCTACACATGAAAAGATGGCAGCACATGGAAATGTTAATCAGTATTTTCCCGAGCTCCTGAAATTTTTGCAACTGAATATGTATCACATATAGTAAAACAAATATGTGACCGGTTCTACAAAAAGAATATTAAGTCGCGCTGTGCATTATCATGTAATGGCCCACTCAACATTGAGAGGGTAAACATTTCATCCAAATGTGATTTTTATTTGTTGTCAGGAATGACATCTTTAGTACCCAAAGTTTCAGGTTTCAATTAAAGAAATGTTGATTTTGATGAATAAAGTGAAACAAAATAAAAAAATTGTGTGCATCTATTGTGAGTCGGCTATTTCAAAGACTGTTTTCTCAGTTGTGTATTTTGAACTTGAAAGTAATCAATATGTAAACACGTCATGTCTCCAAAATGAAATGGGCCATGTAGCTCTATTATATACCAAATGAAAGCTTACGCTGTGGGCTTTTCAACCATGTACATGTATATAACATAATACACCTTTTTGTAGAGCCGGTCACATATAACATAGTTTATTTTGCGTGGGGAGTCGATAATAGCTTCCCTCGATATTGAAAATTGACAAACTAGTTCCCCCGGATTCACTACGGCAACTAGTTTGTCAATTTCCAATACTTTGGAGAGCTGATACCGACGGCCCACTCTCAAACAATGTTATATTTGTATAGGCCTAATACTACCATCACAATTAGACTTACAGTGTCTAGAGGCATAGTCAGGTCTCGGGATGAGGATAATCTTCTGGAATGCCCCCGTTAATCCCTTCATATCGCACTCGTAAGGCGCCCCCGAGGTGCCGACCAGCAGGACACGATCCTCAGGCTTCAACAGCTTCAAGAGCTTGGGGATCTCTTTCTTGAGGCGCTTGGGGTCCGACTGTAAAATTGATCGTGAAAGATAACAACCCATCAGTTTTGAACCAATATCTCCTCATTTTTGAAAGGGTGTTTGAGAGAACTGTTTGAGAGCATTGTTAGCATTCTAAAGTCCAACCTAACATTTCACAAAATGTCACCCTATTACATACCAGTGGTGGGTTTTAATATTCAGTTTGAATTCAACTATTCGATTTTGATTTTGGAAAAACGAATATTCAAAACCGATCTACAAAAACAATTAGGCATTCCAATTGTTGTGACACGGCTTCAGAAAACAACTGCAGCATCCTCCAATTTGCTCTGTGGTCACTGATTGCAACTGCATTCACTTAACCAGTTCGCGCCGGATGACGTATATATGAAGTTTTCCCCAGATACAAAACGGATGACGCATAAACATGCCACGAGCGAGCAAGGCCGGAAATGCGTTGGTGTGCTTCCCGGTACTATCGGACTGAACTTGCCTCGGATCGAGTTTCGTTAAAAATAATCCCGCGCGTCGGCTCGGTGATGTTAAAATAATCCCGGCGCGAACTGGTTAATACTAGCAGTTTCTTTAGCCTGCCCATTTGACTTATTAGAGAGTTCCCATCAATTTTGTCTCCACATAACAGCTTTGGGGTGTTTTGGTATAAAAGACCCAGTGGTACATTTGTTTGTTTGAGGGGAGGGAGGAGGGCGTGTATATACTAATAATTATAATAATCATGTATATCGTATGCCAGGCCTTATTACGAATAACAACAAGCTAAGGTACAGTGCCGACAGTTCATTGGATGGAACGCAAGCACCGCTGAACTCATGAACACTCGCAAGTGCTGATTGGCTAGGCTTGCGTACGACGGTTATTGACGGTCTAAAACGCAAGAACCCTAGTGGAACGGATTGTGAGCGAAATTCAATAAATTACGTTGTCAAAATGGCGGCGCCCAGTGAGAGTGACATCGTTCGGTTGGCGGCTGCACCGATTTTGGAAAATTTATGTCGTGTGATTCGTCGTTTTCGTCCCCAGAAATATATCAAATTATTGGAAAATTGGTGAAGAAATTGCCCGTGCTATCAGTTGGCTTAACTAGCGGTAATAACGATTTAGAGTGCAAAACCTGCGGGAGGCAGTGTGGGGCAAATAATATCCGTGTCGAAGGTTTGGTGCAGATTGTGCCACAAATTGTCAGACATTGCGTTCAAGCAACATTTTAGGATGGAGAGGTCGACATTTGATGTAAGTTCAACCCGGAATTATTTGTAAAAAAAATGAAGATTATTTGTTGTTATAGATTTAAGATTAACCATGGGCATACAGAGTTGTACTGTACCATGTTTCCTACCTCCATGGTTGTACTTGTTGTAGGCCTTTGTCAGGCCAATGGAGGAATACAGTCAACAATAGTTTTGTAAAATTTTAGGGAAATTTACTGCCTTGGCTTTGCTTTGATTTTTGCAATTTCAAATTGAACTGGTTATTATACTGGAACTGGAAGCAAGGTTCATGTTATATCGAATGTTTCTGAAGCACAACAGGCACCAGAATGTAGCTAAGTCCCCGCAGCTTGGAGCCCGAAACAGTATCGGCCTTATGAAGTCCTTTGGAACCATAGATCGGGGCGGACATCCGGGAACTGTCATAAAAACGCGTCATAATACGTACACCGCGCCGGTAAAAACGATGATCGCGCGCGCAGTCTTGTATGCTACAGTGCAGTGTCGGCGCGTATTGTTTTCATCGGCGCGCTGACCTGTGACGTAGGTCCGCCCCGATCTATACATTTCAATTAAGACTAGATTAGATATGTTTATTTTACTGTTTTCTTTTTATTTTTTATTTATTTATTTATTTATTTATTTTTTTTTTTTTGGGGGGGGGGGGGGGGGTGAGGGGTACGTACGTGGCTGTTATTGTTTGAAACACAGATAAAACTAAACACAACCAAATGTATTAATGCCCGTTTGTTTTATTTAAAAATTAAAATCCAAAAGCCGACAGCCAACATTTAAAGAAATATCTAAGAAATTTAACATGGGCCTACGCCTACTACTACTTGTAATAATACTATATCGGTAGACTTGTATTATGGAGTCGAATGTAATGCTTTATTACTGACAACATGACATAACTGAATGCTATAAGATTTACTGTTATTACAGGAGTGTCTGGAACTACCTAGTGACGTATTGAGGTCACGGTGTATTAATGCGCTGTGCATATAAAGTAGTACCTTCACATCCTCCCTTTTCGAGGAATTGCTACAACAATATGACTTGCTCAATGGAGGACTATTTCGGCATATCCAAATCAATACAAAACTGAAAACACTGGTACAAAATACTTCACTATGCGAGATGCAACGATATAATTTTGTTCACTGATACGCAAGAACATTAAACATACTTTTTGAGTTGTTTGGGGTTAGGTGGACTCCAGATTTTTACAACATGCATTATAAAACAGTTTCTAACTACTTGTTTAACTACAATTAAAAAGTTATATAATCAACAGTAGTAACTTTGTTTGTCAATAAAACAGCAGTGTTTACATGAGTAGTAATATCTGAGTTTGTCAATGTCTTTTTGAAGTGTCACTGTTTCAGACTTTTCTTAAGCTTCGATAAGCCGTTTTGGCTTGGTCACAGCACGACCGGTGCGTGTATGATAAGTTTGATCAGAGTTATTGTCTGTTTTCTGCGAGTTGTTTTGTCCATGGGAAGGTTTGTCTTCCTGCTGTTTGGGAGTGGGTGTTAGTTGAGGGAATTCAACTGGTGGTGTGTCGGTGAAGCGGACTTGTTTTTTCTCCGTTTCACGTGGGCGTAATTGTCTCCTGTTGCGCCGTAGTGTTTGTCCGATTGGTGTTTCGACCATGTACGATCGTGGCTCTGTACATTTGTCTCTCACGACAGCGGGTAACCAATTGCCAGACTGTTGATCTTGTACGCTGACACGCTGGCCTACAGTGAGAGGGGGTAGGGCACGTACACCATGCTTGTCATGGTTATTTTTCTGACTAGTCTGACGAGCAACAAGGCGTTGATGAATCTCTTCCTTTTCGGGTACCGTGTTACGGATTTTGATAGGGAGGTTGCTCCTAAGTTTGCGTCCATATAGTAGTTCCGCTGGTGAGGGAATAACATTGTCCACCGGAGTGGTGCGTAGGCAAAGTAGAGCGAGATCTATGTCCATGTCGGACTGCTGGGCTTTTGTCAATGTAGCTTTGACAGTTTGGATGGCTCTCTCTATGAAGCCATTGCTTTGCGGATACCTGGGGCTTGATGTCACGTGGTCAAATCCCCAGTCACGAGCGAATTTGCGATATTCATGGCTGTCGTAGTGTGGGCCATTGTCGCTGATTACTTTCGTGGGGATGCCTAGTTCGCTGAAAATCTGTTTTGTGAGGCGTATGACTGTGGCACTTGTGCACCGTCCACTCACTTTTCTGATGAATGGGCACTTGGAATAGTAATCCGCTACTATCAAGTATTCAGCGTTGTTGTAGTGGAACATGTCTGTCCCTACGGTTTGCCACGGTCGCTGCGGAATGTCGTGAGGAATAAGTGGCTCCGCGGGTTGGCTTTTTTGGTGTTGTTGGCATGTGCTGCATGCGCTTACCAATTGTTCAATGTCTTTGTTGATGCCAGGCCAAAAAATGCATGTTTTGGCCCTGAGCTGGCATTTGTTGATGCCTTGGTGTCCCGCGTGAATCTTTTGCAATGCTTCACTTTGCATTGTCTCAGGAATGACGATACGTTCGCCCTTGATGACGAGACCGTCATCAACCGACAGTTCATCGCGGTTGGACCAGTAGTGGCGGATGCACTTGGGTAGTTGTTTTGGGTCATTCGGCCACCCAGTGACGATAGTTTCAGTGAGTGGACGTAGTGTTTTGTCACTTTGCGTCTGACGTTGTATTTCTGCTAGCTTGTCTGTAGAGAACTGTACGGCGTATATTGTCGTATCGAGGTCAATCCGTGGACCGCGTGTTGGGCCAAGCCTCGAAAGTGCGTCTGCAAGTACCATTTCGCGTCCAGGGCGGTAGACTATGTTGTAGTCGTATGGTTGCAGGCGTAACATCATTCGCTGCAGTCGTGGCGGAGTGTTGGCCATGCTTTTGTGTTGTATGTTCTCTAACGGTTTGTGGTTCGACTCGACAGTGAACTTTGATCCATATATGTAGGTATGGAAACGAGTGCAACCAAACACTACAGCGAGCAATTCACGTTCGATGTTCGCGTAGCGTTTCTCAGCGTCGGTGAGAGCCTTGCTCGCGAATGTAGAAGAGCTGCACCGAGCCCTTTTAGCGAGGCGTCAACTTGGATGACTGTTGGTTTCCGAGTGTTGAAGTACGTTAGTGTACATTCGGTGCTGATCATGGACTTCACTTTGTCGAATGCCTTCTGGTGCGACGCTGACCATTGCCAATCGCTGTCCTTGCGTACAAGTGCGCGTATGGTATCGGTATGATCTGCGAGGTTCGGTATGAATGGTGCCATGTATTGAACCAAACCGAGAAATTGTTGCAGCTCATTGACGTTGGTTGGCGATGGTAGCGAGTGAATGTCACTTACTTTCGCGGGGTCAGGGTGTACACCCTGAGCGTCGTAGTAGCACACAAAACATTTGATGCTGGGAATGTTAATATCGCACTTGTCCAAATTGAAGATCAGTCCGTACTTGCGAGCTACGTGCATGAGGTTATGAAGGTTTTTGTTGTGTTCCTCCATATCATGCCCAAACACTGCAACGTCGTCCGCTATGCCTATGGTACCGGGGCATTGCTCCAATATCATATCCATTTTCTCTTGGAAAATATCTTGCGATACCTTGAGTCCAAATGGTAGTCTTTTGAAGCGATATCGTCCGAATGGCGAATTGAATGTGGTCAGGTAGCTGGACTCTGAATCCAACTCTATGGACCAGTACCCGTGACGTGCGTCAAGTTTGCTGAAGACCTGTGCACCACTAAACTTGTGAGTGATCTCCTCGAGCGTTGGCGTTTTGTGATAGGTGCGCTTGGAAGCTCGATTCAGGTCTTTCGGATCGAGGCAGATCCGAAGTTGGCCGTTTGCTTTCCTGCTGAATGCAAGTGACGACACCCAGTCTGTGGGCTCTGTTACCTTGGTTATTACATTCAACGCTGACATCCTGTCAAGTTCAGCCTTCATTTCATCCTTGAGCTGGATGGGGTATTTGCGAGGTGGTTGTACAGAAGGTTGCGCGTCCTCGTGCAGCGTAATGTGAAATTGACCAGGAAACTTGCCAATCCCGGTAAATCGATCCGGATATTGGGCTTTGAGGTCCTCCTTGTTGCGTATGGGCCCCAAGTTTGCGACGTTGGGCGTTGGCGGAGGCGTTGCGGGTGTACGTATGGCACAGTTCAGCGTGACGAGTTTTAGTGCGCGTGAACTTGGTAGTCCAATGATTGCAGGTCCTGTCGCGTCAGCAATGAAGAACTCTGCATCTATCCACTCGCCACTGTTGAATTTGCATGGAATTGTTATACTCCCATGCTGCGTTATTTGTGTGCCATTGTAAGCTGTGAGGATTCCCTTTATCGGGGTTGTAGCGCCAGGTTTGGGAAATCCTTCTGCATCCAGCAACGTGGTAAACATGCGGCGAAATAAGCGGGGAGGGATGATATTTCCCTGTGCACCCGTGTCAACTTTCGCTGTGAGCGTGTGATTGCCTGGCCGTTGTTTGAGCTTGATGTTGAGCGTCGTGAACACTTGGTCGCGATTGTCTACTCGCTTGTCGTTGGTATTGTTTATACCGTCGATCTGTTGCGTGATTGTGACCGTTTCAAAGCTCATGTTCTCAAAGTCATTGGATACATCATCCAAGTCCTGTTGCTGAACGTAGTGAACCTCACTTCGACGATTGTTCGGTTTCGGAGTGTTGCTTCTCCTGTACGATCCGCGAGGTCGACTGCTCGATCTGGGTCGTGGTTGGCGTCGCTGTTGTGGGCTTTGTCTTTTGCCAGCAGAACTGAGGCATACATGTTGCCAATGTCCAGTTTTACCACATTTTTTGCATGTAGTGCCGTATGCTGGGCACCTGTCCCTTGGCTTGTATGGATGGCTTCCCCCGCAGTTTTTGCATTGACCGCGAAGTTTTACCATATCCACCTTGGCATCATGTCCGATGTTGCCGAGTTGAGCCATATGGTTAACACTAGCTTCATGGGTACGGCATATGTCGAGAGCATCTTGCAAAGACAAATTGTCATCCTTGCCTAGCAATTTTTTTGCGTCTGTGTGAATTTGATACCTGAAATCAGTACCTCAATGATGCGTTCCTCGAGTGCGGCGTTTTCCTTGAACTGGCATTTCATGGCCTTAGCCTTGCAACGTGTATAGAAGTCGTCAACAGACTCTGAATCACTCTGTTTGTACCGTTGAAATTCAAGCCTGTGTATTCTAAAGTTCTCATGAGGCTGTACATGCTTCGAAAATTTATCCCATATGTTCGTAGGATCTTGTAGCTGCTCATCTGTGAGGCCCCAGGTGTTGAAAATCCTGAGCCCCTCGCGACCTGCCCATAATATTATGTAGTTGTGCTGTTTATCAGGTGCAATGTTCTTGACCTGAAACCACATATTCGATGTCTGCTTAAACTCCTTATAAGCCTGAGGGCGATCTGGATGGCTCCAGTCCATCTTTGGATGAGGTATTGTATCAGCCATTGCGCTAAAATTACAGTGATAATGTTCGTTTCAATGCGAAGATCCGTCGGCGTGTAGTTGTATTTGCACTGTTCAATGCGGTCCTACACGGCACGTGGTACACGTACACGTACGTAGCGCTGTACACGTGTCAAGATGGCGGAGTGTGTCCGGCCAGCAGTGCCGTTCGCTGGATTTGTTTTAATCCAATCGGATCAAATTCTGCATACAGTTATTGTCAAAACTTGATGAGACACTTGCCTGATCCTTCGCTGCCACCATGTAATAATACTATATCGGTAGACTTGTATTATGGAGTCGAATGTAATGTTTTATTACTGACAACATGACATGACTGAATGCTATAAGATTTACTGTTATTACAGGAGTGTCTGGAACTACCTAGTGACGTATTGAGGTCACGGTGTATTAATGCGCTGTGCATATAAAGTAGTACCTTCACACTACTGCCATGCAAATTAAAATAAAATTTAAAATCCCGACACATCAACTTTAACTCATTTTAATAATAATAATGGAGCATTTATATAGCGCCTTTAACAATGATCAAAGCGCTGTACAACTATAGCATAGAAATAACACAAATAATAAGTACATAACAAAATACGGAAATCAAGGGGCAGTGAACAGTACATGATGAGCTAAGATGATTTAAGGAACAGATGGGTCTTGAGCAGTTTCTTGAAAACAGACAAAGAAGGTGAAATACGGATGAGATGAGGAATTTTGTTCCACTCCCTGGGGCCAGCAATAGAGAAGGCTTTGTCACCAGTGGATTTTGTGTTTATAGCTATGTGTAGGCGAGATGTGTCTGTTGAAGACCTAAGCCCCGCCCTACCTGACTGATACAAAGAGAGCAAGTCAGTCAGGTAAGGAGGAGCCATGTCATGCTGTGATTTGTAAACACAAAGAAGTAATTTGAACAGAATACGAGGTTTCATCGGTAGCCAATGTAGTTGTTGAAAGAGGACTGATGCGTCAGCAGAGCGACTAGCACTGAAAATGAGTCTGGCTGCGGTTCTGGAGTTTTTGTAACCGGTTTCTCTCGCCCTGACTTATACCGTATAAGAGAGAATTGCAGTAGTCTAGGCGAGATGTGATAAGACAGCGCACTGCATGGTCACAGGTGTTCTGGTCTATAAATTTACGAATGCGGTGTATATTGCGAAGGTGAAAGTTGACGGATCTGCATATTGATGTGACATGCTTTGACATAGACATAGTGGAGTCAAATACCACACCAAGGTTTCTAATGAAAGGTGAGGGTTTGATTGTGGAGGAATCTACTTTAAGTGTCAGGTCAGATAACGCATTAATGCTACGAGGAGAAGCGGCTATACAAAAATCAGTTTTGTCGTCATTCAACTGTAGTTTGTTAGCACACATCCAGGATTTGATGTCAGTGATACAAGCGGATAATTTGTCAAGTGCTATTTGGGAATCACCAGAAACCGAAGGGTTGAAACAAGTATAAATCTGTGTATCATCAGCGTATATGTGGTGGTTAAGATGATGCTGATCAATGATGTCCGAGACCGGTTTGGTCTAGAAAATAAAGAGTGTAGGCCCAACGACTGACCCCTGGGGAACGCCGAAATCGACAGGCTGTTCATCTGAATATTCACCAGCAACACATACACGATTTCGGCGTCCACCAAGGTAGCTGTTGAACCAATTCAAAGCTGGGCCATGGAGACCAAAAGATGTTTCAAGTCTCGCTATCAAGATATCGTGGTCAATGGTATCAAATGCGGACGAAAGATCTAACATGACAAGTAAAACAGCCATCTTGTTGTCGATGGCACGCAAAATGTCATTTTTCACCCGCAGCAAAGCAGTCTCAGTACTGTGGTTGCTTTTATATGCAGATTGGAAAGGTTGGTGTAAGCAGTTGTCACTGACATGAACTTTGACACGATTTAAAGCAATTTTCTCAATGAGCTTGGATAAGAAAGGAATATTGGAGACAGGGCAATAATTCTTCAGCTCATCAATATCTAAATTAGGTTTTTTGAGTACAGGGGTGACAACTGCCTGAGCCAAGTCGTGTGGAAAGGTACCAGTAGAAAAGGACGAGTTGATCATATGTTTAATGAATGGTGCAATAACATGGACATTTGCTTTGAGCAACCAAGTAGGCATGGAATCAAGTGAACAAGATTTGTTAGGATAACCAGTGATGCATTTGATGATCTCTTGTTCATCAACATGATCAAACTCACTGAGTGGGTGGGTGGGTGATAACATTAGACACATCGTCAGGAATAACTGGCATGGGAACTGCATGCAAATTAATATCAAGGCCACATCTAATATTAACAACTTTGTCACTGAAAAACAGGGCAAAGCGATCACACAAATTCTTTATAGAATTACAAGTAGGAAACTTATTAGTATTTTTGTTCAGGAGTTTTTTAAGAGTCCGATGAATATCTTTGACATTGCAAGTGGCCAGTTTGTCCTTGAAGTATGATGCCTTGGCAGACTGGATAAGATGAGTGAGCAGTGACAGTTGCGCCAGGTACGCACCACGGTCTCTGTCAAGTTTGGTTTTCCGCCATCTTCGTTCCAGTCGACGACGAGCGCATCTTGCTTTGTGGATGTCACAGTTGTACCAGGGAGATCTCGGCCGTACAACGCGGCTGAGTTGTCTAAGGGGGCAATGGTCATCCAGGATCTGTCGAATAGTTTCATTATAAAAATGAACCTGGCCATTGACGTTGCTAAGGGCGAGCAAAGGTCCGAGTCTCTCATTGAAGTCGCGGGATAGTGCGTCGGTGTCCACAGACTGAAAGTCACGCATTTCCGAGTGTGTTACCATTGCATCCGGTTTGGTGCGATTAAGTTGAAAGTGAACTGCAAAATGATCAGACATCAAGTTCTCATGTACAAAACAGTTTTGGACCAAATTTTCATCCAAGCGGCCAATAACCAGATCTAGAGTGTGGCCATATTTATGTGTGGGGCCCGACACAAACTGGTGAAGGTCTACACTAGAGAGTGTAGCGAGGAATTTAGAAGATTCGGATTTAGTGGGCTCATCTATGTGGACGTTGAAATCACCAAGCATGAGCATCTTGCTAGGCATAATGGAAAGTTCATTAACAAAGTTGTCAAATTCAGTCAAAAAGTCAGAAGATTTAAACTTGTTAGACTGTGATGGTGGAGGTCTGTATATGACGACAAACAGTAATGAATTTGTTTGATCAGTCAGCAAGACATACTCAAACGTTTTACATGTAGCAGTAATGGGTCCGGGAACAGTCGTGAGATGTAGATGAGTTTTATGAATCACACCAATGCCGCCATGTGAGTCGTTCCCACCCCGAGGGTTGTTGATAAAGGAATAACCCGGAGGTGAACATTCACCAGTAATAACATTGTCATCATGATAAAGCCAGGTTTCAGTCAGAAACATAACATCAATATCTCGTTTCATGATGTAGTCACATAAAATGGCCGTCTTATTTCTGATGGAGTGGGCATTCCAAACACAGACACTCAAGTTAGTATCATTGAAGTTGGAAACACATCCGACTGTGCGGAGATTGTTATGATTTGGGCCCATAATTATGTGCCTAGGCATGCATTGCATAGGTGCTCTTGGACGGGTAATTACAGTTATGGGATGCACAGTAGCCCTTCTACCATGACGTTGTTTTCGAGTACCGGCTCTGCATCCTCTATGGGTAGAAGGCTTTGAGAGAATGTTCAGCGATTTTATTGAATGCCAGACATCAAGGGAAATGCATACATCTGTTCTGTGCAATTGTCGAAGTTCATCCCCCGAGTAGAGTAACTTGGGAGTGGGCTCGCTGTAAGCTGTCACCCTTGTAGAAATGTCATGGTGGTAAGGATGGGCGAATTGGGGGCACGGACCAGGATTAGGATCGATATCACCAGATGTAAGAAGTTGAATCTGGAAGGTTGCAGTTGAGTTGCTGTAAAAAGGTACTCTTGTACCTAGAAACTTACTGTTCGCAGGCCATTTACCGGAAAGGCGAGGAGTCAAAGCTTCCCGACTGCAGGCAGGTCGAGATTGCAGGGTGATACATGGGCACAGGACAAAGCAGAACGTAACAAACCAAGCAGGTCCCATTGTTAAGGGTAGTGTACCAATGAGTAAAAGCGACAATAGACTATTGTTCACCTTGTGATCAAGAAGAGCGATCCAATTGTATTTCTCCGCAGATCCGTTTGCTTGACCGGGCAGACGCAAATAACACAATGTCTTCACTGCTTCATATGGTACAGGCAGCAAGCAGAAGTAACCTCAAAAAACCACCAAATCATGGGAACTTCAGTACAGAGACGAAGATCAAAGCTGACACAAATACAAGATAAAACAGTCTGTGCAAAAACTAGCACAATCAGAGAGTCTAAAGCTACAAACTTTACAGAGAAATGTTGGAGCTTAAGACAAGACGAGGCAGCCTGTTAGGCGCACTACAACATTCTTAGACACTACAACATTTTTAGACTGAACATTTATATTAAATACATTTTAATTGAAATATAATACTGTATTGTTTAGTATTTTTCTCTTTTTACATTTTATATGGCACTATGGGAATAAATGTTGATTGAATAATCGATTGACTATGACATCCATTTGTTCTCTAAGAAAAAAATAAATTCAGGGTAATTAGCTGACATCAACACTCCACATACATGTAGTCCCATAAATGTTGCTCAAATACTGGACTTCCTCTGTATTGTGAGCTACATGTAAAAATGGTGGACTCCTAAAAAGATGAACATGGATAAGGAAAGGCTACAAAAACCAAAATACAGTTACTGACCTTGTTAATGTTACAAACTTGGGGATCGTTGATCTTCAGAAGTCTAGCTATCTGGTAATTTTAGAGACAATTGTTCACTTTAGCATAAAACAAACCGATTTGTTTTCTTCTGTTTCCTCCGAAATTACAAGGTAGTTAAACATCTGAATATATCGAGAATCCCCAAGTATTAAAACATTAACAAGCCCAGTAAATCTGGAATGATTTTTTGAAAGAAAACAAATGCTTAAATGAGGTTTTTGTAGCCTTTCTTCATGCATGTAGCCTTTTTTAAATTTTGTTTACATTATGGCCGCTGTGTGGCTCACAATACAGAGGAAGTATTTGAGCCACATGGCCGGGACTACACTTCATAGCGCTTCTACTGTGGTTGTTGCTACTTATTACAGACATAAATATTTATTGCATAGTGATTGTTTTTCCTAAAATCAGAACAGTAGTCATGTTAACTGACAATTTCACTATCTTAAACATGAAAGTGTACATTCTTTCTTTAGGCCCTGTGTAAAGAATTGAGGCCACACATTACTGACCGAATAGAGCACTCCTTGGAAGAGAGGCTTTATGCCTCCTTGTGGATGATAGCCAACCCGGATTGTTACCGGTGTGTTGGTAACCTCTTTAACATGGGAACAAGCACACTGCATCGCATCTTCCTAGACTTTGTGCAATCTATCCAGGCACTTCGTCAGTTATATGTTAGGTGGCCCAATTCTGAAAAACTGCAAAGCATTGCAGATGAGTTTCACAGGAAAACAGGGTTAACTGGAACTGTAGGTTGTCTTGATGGCACCCATATATCAGTAAAAGCACCCAACAGCAAGAACAATAGGGCCTCGTACATCAATCGAAAAGGGTATGCTGGTATCCAGCTGTAGGCTGCATGTACAAGTGACCTGTACTTTACAGACATTTGCTGTGGTTTCCCTGGATCTGTCCACGATGCCCGGGTATACAGACGAAGCGACCTTCGATCTCAGCTGGATGAAAACCCACTTCCTCAAACAATGCACTTGCTTGCAGACACAGCATACCCTTTGAGCACTGATTTAATAACGCCTTATCGAGATGATGGCAAACTCACAGAGGAACACAGGAAGTTCAACCGTGTCCACAGTTCAGCTCGTTCTCACATTGAGAGAGCGTTTGGGCTTCTCAAGTGCAAATGGAGGCTGCTGCACCATATTGACATGTATGTTTAAAATAGAAAACGTGCCATTTGTCATCTCAGCTGCCTGTATTTTACATAATTTTCTTATTAGTATCCCTAACTTAAGGTTCATCTGTGAAAATCTTTAAAAAAAGCTAATTTCAACTGATTTGGGTAGGTATGGGTATGGACAACTACCAACAAAAAGGAAGGAGGGATAGGGGTTGGGGAACTTTTTTTTATTAGAGGTCAAAGGTCATTGACCCCTCCCCAAATCCCTAAAAATTATATTTCAGCAACAAAATATGGTATATAGATGATCTCGGTGTCAAAATGCACAAAATTACAATAGAAGATGACATCAAATAATTATTGACCCTTGGGACCAAATCCTGACCTCCGAAAATGAGGTCAAAGGTCACAAAACAATTTTATTACTAAAATGTCATATTTATAGCAACAAAATATGGTATATAGATGATCTTGGTGTCAAAATGAACAGGATTATGAAAGAAGATGACATAGAATAACTACTGACCCTTATAAAAGAGGTCAAAGGTCAAAAATAGACGTATTACTAAAATGTCATATTAGTAAAATAACAGGAAAATTACCATGAACAAAAACAAATCTAAGAGGCTAATTTCAACTTATTGTGGCGGGTATGGGGGTTATTATTTATTCCAAGAGCAAAGAAGGAGGGGGAAATTCCCTTTCTGAGGGTCAAAGGTCTTTGACCCTGCACTAAAACATTATAAATTGTATCTCAGCAGCAGTATGTTTTTCATAGGCCTAGATGATCTTGGTGTCCAAATGCACATAATTATACTTGGAGACAAACACAATATGAAATGGATTCTTCACCACCAAAATACGAGGTTAAAGGTCAACATTAGCAATTGGGCGGGGGGGATTAAAGTTCATTAGTGTCAAATAGTTTGTGTATGTAAAGTCTATGTGCATTTATAATCATGTTTGGTGTTTATTGGGAAGGAGCGTAATCATACATTCAGCCTACGTTTTTTTTATTATTAAAACGATTCTCGGTCACATGGTAAGGACATTAAATTGAAGGACGTCTAACGCTGGGTTATGTGGAATGTTGTTTTTTTTCTGAGAGACTAGGTTTTTTAGTTAAAGATAAAGTGCTTTTGCAAGAAAATAGCAAAGGGAAACCGGTTTATGCAGGCATACTTCAAGGAATGATCAGTTTATTTGTTGTTGTTTGTTTGATCAATCCCAGAGTTAGCTGTAGTGAATCAGAACTCATTCTACTATGGGAAGGGGAGGGTGTTTATGGAAGTTGTCACAAGTCATAACTATTTCTCATCGTTTTCATTATTGTTTTGGAGATGCTGTAACAGTTCTGCTGCGTGAAGTATTGTATGTTTGTTGCTGGTCTGCAGAGATAAATCTGTATATTTATGATTTGCTGGTATGCCAGCAGTGTGGTTGCGTAACTATATTGCCCAGAGCGTAATTCTTAATGTAAGTTTTTTTTTAGTGATATACGCTTCTGGGAAGTCAGTTCTGGTCACATTTTTTTCTGCGAGATTGCAGTCGGTAGGAGGAAGTGGGGGGGGGGGGGGGGGGGTGTTACGTGTACAAGTTTCAAGAGAACCCCTCCGTGTTTTTCGTTATTTTCTTGAGACGCGGTTCTGCTGACAAGTATCATATGAATTGTATTTGTGACTGGCAGAGTTAAATCTGTAATTGTACGTTATCTAGTGGGTATGCCCGGTATGCCAGAGAGTGGTTGTTTGACTGGCCCCTCCGAAGCGTACTCTTAACTCTTTTTTTTTTTTTTTTTGGTTTGTGGTTTGTGTATGGCAACAGTGGTCCTTTGTTTTTAGTTCACTCAGTGATTGATTATTACCGGTAATAATATGCCGTCCTCTTTTTCTCTCCTTTTTTGGAAGGGGAGCAGGGCATATTTGTTGTGCTATATTATGCACTTCATCAGTCACCATTCTTTCAGTTTACTTTTCTTTGTCCTTGTTTTTATTTGTGTGTCGGTTTATAAGACAGATTGCAAGGACAAATACCGGCTTTTGGGGGGTATTGATCGAAAGGAAGGCATCTTGACTTATTTATTTTGTTTTAGTCTTGAAAGCCATTTCTTTGATCATTGTTTTGTTCTTCCAATAGTTCCAATAGGATTTGCACATTCTCCTCATCCAGGTTGTTTTCTTCTTGGTTGGATTGTGGAGATGCTTTAGTCCTAGATCAAACAAGTTCTTATTTTATGTTTTTGTGCCGTTTGTATGCCAAGGGTTGGGTATCAAATAGCCTACATGTATTTAGGTATTCGTTTTCACTAATCCAGTGCCAGTGTTTGAGGAGGGCCCGTTTGAGAGCTGGGTGCGCGAATCATGGGTAGTATGGTAGGACGAACACCAGTGGGGTATTGTGGTGTTTTTTGTTTTTGTTTTTCACGCTTAGAGTCCGCGGAAGGCTCGCCCCTTTGAGGAAGGGCTAGGTCTTCGTTTGTGTATCCGCGCTTTTTAAGTTGGTCCTTGAATAATTCAACCCTCTCCTCAAAGTCTTTTAAATGGGTACATACGGTTGTTCCAGTCACCTCGCCCTTGATTAGGCAGCCAAATACCGACTTAGGGTGTGCTGAATCTCTCTGCTGTATACAAGACTCTCTGCAAGATGCACCAAACTCCTCTTCTTATTAATAGGAAACTTTTGGGACATCTCACTTCACTGGGGTACATGTAGGCTAACTAGGTGTTATGAGTAATCACTTCTTAAACAAAGACATAATTCATGTTGTTTTATGTTATACGTATATGGTGCTTTGTGGATTCAATATGGGGCTTCGAATAATTACCGTTGACCTTTAAGGTCATATGTGGCAGTCGATTTGTATCTTACATTTATATCACAAGAATTTAATTTTTTCTACTTCCAGTGTAATTATGACCATTTTAACATCAAGATCATACTTGTACATATGTTGTTGCCGAGATACAATTTATAGTGTTTTAGTCCAGGGTCAATGACCTTTGACCTCTGCTCCTAGAATAAATAATAACTCCCATACCCGCCACGTAAGTTAAAATTAGTCTCTTCGATTTGTTTGTGCTCATTTTTATTTAATGATAATTTTCCTGTTACAAATATGACATTTTAGTAATAAAATAGTTTGTAGACCTTTGACCTCATTTTGGGAGGTCGGGATTTGGTCCCAAGGGTCAATAATTATTTGATGTCATGAATCTTCTTTTGTAATTCTGTGCATTTTGACACCAAGATCATCTATATACCATATTTTGTTGCTGAAATATAATTTTTTGTGATTTAGGCAGGGGTCAATGACCTTTGACCTCTAATAAAAAAAGTTCCCCAAACCCTATCCCTCCTTCCTTTTTTTTGGTAGTTATCCATACCTATACCCACCAAAATCAGTTGAAATTAGCTTCTTTTAAATTTTTTCACAGATTGGCTCAATATATGGCTAATTTAGGGTTACTATATTGTCCATGAAAAGCTTGATGATGCTGAATTAGAGAATGCCCAGACCACCGCAGAGGTAAATGATGATTGCAATCAACCAGAGTTTGATGAAGATACATCCTCAAGTGCTCAACGCAAGAGGAACTTGCTGGCAGGCATTGGCATGTAAATGTCAAATTGAAGTCCACCCTCAAGATGAACAAGTTAAAGCGCCATGACTAGGGTTGTGCATTTACGAGTAGTTCGGGAACCGGGTACCCGATAACAAAAAAACACTGGTACCCGGGTACCCGTTAAAGAAACCCAACCTCAAAAATTGAGGTTTTTTTCAGCTTGTTCATAAAGGTCTGCACTATAATATTGATACATCAGTGAGTTAACACAGCAGGATATAAGCATTTGCTTTAATAAGGGGTAAACTGCAAATTTGCGAGCGTCATCAATTTGTAACATGTTTTCTTTTTCCTTTGTTGCCTGGTTTCATTTTGAAAATTCCCGACAAATGACATTCAAACCTTTCACTTTCATCGTCTGAAAAGTTACTATGTAGTTTATAAAGTTGGCTACGGACTCGATCCCATAATCTAAAATCGGATCCTCGAGTACCCGGTTCCGATGCACAGCCCTAGCCATGACATGAATATTAATTGGAAAAATGTTGCACAACTTTCACCCCTGAAATGGATGAAAACTAATTGGTTAATTGTATTGCAAAGTTCTCAATTTACTTTAACTCTTCCTCTTGTTTTCACTTAAAGTTCTTAAAAACGTTGAATAACAAAGACATCTACATGTAATATTGAATAAATAATTTTTAAAATATCTAACATGCACGCAAGTAAACAGGAAAACATATTTTGAAATAATTCTGAATTTTAAAGATGTACATTATAACACTTCATTCATACATTTGGTCTTTTGACTGGCTTAGTATAGAATCTCTTTTGGTATACAAATAATGAATGTTCGTGAGTGCGATGTAAAGAATAATTCGATGAGGTGAAAAAATGTAATTATTTTAACCATCGCACGAACGTGAAACATTCATTTTTTGGTTTTACAGTACTGACTTAACCCATAGCAGTGATTGACAGTAGATTGAGACAGGGGTCACACCACCAACCTCCACCCCCCCCCCCCCCCCCCCCCCCCCCCCCAGAACAAATGCAAACAAAAAATGGATGGATTGGGGATGTTCCTAGCCGGTTAGGGTTAATGGTGCTTATTTAGGAAATGCTTAAGAGTAGCATTAAATTCAGACAGCAACCCGTTTCGTTCTTCTTGGATATCATTTTCCCTCTTCTGCTCATCACTTACTGCTTCTAATCTGGTAGAAATGGACTGCTGCAATTCCTGGAGTAGGTTGGCAGTACTGCAGGTTTTCTTTTCCTTGAAGCTGGTACCACCTCTGGCACACTGCGGGCTGCTGCGGTGGTAGCCTGCATTTACAATATATGCATAAACTGCTTAGCAAGCCTGACTTCACATTAACCAGGAAAATAAGTTTTTTAGGCAAAAGCATGAATCTTGGCTCTTGGTAAAAATCTCACTGGCATCTCTTATTAGCCTCAATAAGGGGTGGAGTGCTAGTAGTTCAGTATGTAACAGAAATGAGATGGGAAATTTTTTAGAAAATACAAATGGGACATTGACTCATTGTCGCCTTTTTTTGCAGTGAGGGTTCTGGAAGATTGAGGAGGGTTAGGGTTAATATTTGTTAACATACATGTGTACATTACATTCAAAACTGGTACTGTGCTCCCGTGCTATACTGTTATTTAAGCACAGATCAATCTGTACACAGACAGAATTAATGTACAATTTGTCTATTCTTTAACCAGTTCGCGCCGGAGGACGTATACACGCAAAGTTTTCCCCAGATTCAAAATGGATGACGCATAAACACGTCACGAGCAAGGCCATAAAAGTCTGTCAGCAGCGAGCAAGGTCGGAAATGCGTAGTTGGGGCCCACATGTCGAATACGTAAGAAAAAATGTGGTGTCTAAATTAGGTATACTAAGAAGAATCCGTGATTGTATTCCTCAGAACAGCTTGCACATACTATTTGTAAGTCTAGTTATGCCAACATTAGAGTATTGTTGTACTGTGTGGGGAGGAAGGTACATATCTCACGATAATATGTTAAACAAATGTCTCAAAAGAGCCGCGCGGATAATCCTTAAATGTACCTTTCTCACCCCTTCAGAGGATATGTTTGCTCGTCTTAATTGGGCCCCTTTTTCAAAAAGAGTCAAGTCAAAAAAGGCTATTCTTGTCTTCAAAAGTATCAACAAAATGACTCCTTTGTACATGACAAATATTTTCAAACCACTTACAGTAATTCGCAAAACAAGGCAATCAACCCACACGGCACTGTAAGTTCCTTTCGCCAAAAAAGAATGCTACGAAAGTTTCGCTGTGAGTGGTGCAAATATTTGGAATAATCTGCCCGAACAATTGCGAACATTGGACTCATTAAGCACATTTAAATCAGAGCTCCGACATGCCATCTGAGTGTTAGATATTATGCCAATTGCGCTGATCTACGGAGTTAGAACTTGGTTGCCACTATAATGTGGAGCCGGATAGGAATTTCCCCTTCTTATTTTTCACCTAAAAGGTTTTTTTATTTGGCGGGTTTTCGCCTATCTCGTAAATCAGAATTAGTATTAATGTTTAGAATTCCTGTAATATCCTTGTATTTATAATATGTACTGTTATTTTATTTGATGATGTATGCAGGGCCCCAATGAAAACCAGTTTTAAACTGTTTGGGCACACCCTGGGTAAAGAAATGGAATAAATAAGTAGGGGTGCTTCCCGGTACCATCGGCTTGAACCCGCCTCGGATCGAATTTCATTAAAAATAATCACGTGGCTCGGCTCGGTGATGTGAAAATAATCCCAGGGCAAACTGGTTAACTGCAAGACTCAATCAGACAATTGTAGGGCATGCAATTTTTAGTTTGTTCAGCACACTATTCACCAATGAATAAATACTAATCCTGTTACTGCATGTACCGGTACCTCAGCATCAGGTTCCTCAGCCTCATCTCCAGGCTCTGCTGGTAGTTTACATGGGATGTTTGATGAATGCTGAATGATGTTGCGACTGGTGATTAATGTCACCGGTTCAACAGCAGGATCACCCCCCAGGATATCGTCCATGGCATCGTACAAATCCCACCTCCTCCTCCCTCTACCAGTCTTCTGGTTATTGTCATGAATGACTTGGTATCTGTGCAGACAAAATTTATTCTGGAATGAACTTGATTCTAGGCCTATCATGACTGACTAATGTGTTCATAGCTGGAAAAGAGTGTCTATATTGTATTTGTTGAGCTGTTCCTCCAGACATCACTGCAGTACATCTTAAAATGTCCCCTGAGTGTTTTAAAATTTAAATAGTACAACAATTAATCAACTTGTGTTCTTGGCAACTAACTCTGTTTGAGACTTAATTACATCACCATTAAAAAATCAGGTTGATCAGATATAATTTTGTAAACAAAGAACTTTTTTATTAACAAAAAAACTTTCTGCATTATTACAATATTTGTAAATCAATTCACAAACCTGTGCTTTAGGCTTCGCCACTTTTCATCACAAAGAGATCCAGTTACATCTACTCCTTTGGCCTTCATCCTCTCTGCGACCATTTTCCAGGCTTGCTTCTTTCGTATGGCATTGCTTTCAAACTTGTTTTTCAAGCAATGGTAAGACTCTATAAGAAGCAACGCCTTCTCGTTCGTCCACTTAAATTTATTTTCTATGGAAGAACAAATCAAAACATAAATAAAAAAGCAAAAAAAAAGACTTTTGACAAAATCCAACTCCTATGTAGTCCATGTAATATCGTGCTCCGATGTAATAGAGATTAGAGGATACATGTAAATCCATAGCAACAGGGTCAGCTTGAGCTGACATTTACATGTACCAACCAATCAGCAGCTTTGTTCACATTTCTGCTCAAAATGACATCGCACATATGCTAATATGTTCACAAATATCAGGTTCGGAGATGGCTCCAAATAACAACGTATAATACTTGGTTGGACTAAGTCCTATGCAGGATGGCAGAAAAATGGCTTGCACACGCATGAAAGCTTTAACATGCATTTGCAGCTACCTTTCTGCTTTTTGGAGGTTTGTGTGTCCTCCAGTAGAGGTGCAGTATCGTCTTGTAGGGTTTCACTGGAGCATGGGGTTTCACTGGAGCACAGGGTTTCACTAGAGCATGGGGTTTTATCCTGCACATCTGGGCAAAATGGCAAATGGGTCGAGTCTCTAAACAATTACTACAGTATCACAGGTTGTGAAGCTGAAATGGTAAAAATTAAGCTGTGAAAAACAAAGGTTGCCCAAGTGTTATAATAACTTTATTAGACGGTGTTGTAATACCAGTGACACGAATTGACTCGACCACAAACTGTGACTTGACTCGACCACAAACTGTGACTCGCCTCGACTCTACCTTGACCTAATGACAACTCATTATGTCACCAAATTGAGTCACTCATTACAACTCATGAGTAAAAATAAGTTGTTTTGTTCAAGTGACTGCCTGGTTATTTTTTTACTGACCTTTTACCAGTACAGGGAGCTGCATTACATTCTGTATGATCTTTTACAGTACGGAGTGATCTGTAAATAAAAGCAGTGATATTAAATATTACACAAAGATACATCTGTAAATAAAAGCTGTGAAATTAAATATTACACAAAGATATACTATTGCACATTTAGGTATAATTATCTAGTGTTTTACAAATTATAAGATAATGGTTCTCCCTAGTGTATAATATCTATAAACAAAAATATAACAATACTTTTCAATATGTGTTTCACTTTTGGCCCATATTGTATAACATTTCAAAACGAGATGTTTATGCTGTACTCACCATTATTTACAACAGCAGCAACATAAGTTGGCTTATCCACCACCACCGTTGTCTCTGACCCATTTGGCAGTTTAATGCATAATTGTTTGTAGTAACTGAACATAAGGGGAAAAAAACCATTTGAAATGAGGTAATCATTCTCCAGCATAAAGTACATGTATTGACCTTTTTTTGCTATAATTTCTTTTTAAATAATTTTTTGCTATTTACATTTTCTGGGAATGGTCAACGTTTTTAAATTAATTTTGCTATAACAGGGCGTCAAACCTTATTAGGGCGACATTATAACTTTCGCCCTATTATTTTGCAAGATTAGGTTAGGGTAATAGGTTAGGGTGTATTAAAGATAGGGCTAGGTCAGGGTGTAAAAGCTAGGTTAGGTTTCGGTACAAGGGCTAGGTTAGGGTAAGTTTTATACACAATCTTATGAAGTGTCAATTTATTGGGGTTCGAAAATTATTATTATTATGCCTATTATTATTTTATAATTATTATAATATATATTTTTTTTTTTTTGGGGGGGGGGGTGTTTGGGGGGGGGGGGGGGAAATAAGTTGTTGTAGGCCTATACTGTAGGTTCTGATAGTAAACTTCTAAATGTTTTTTGTATGTGGCTTCCCTTTCTACAAAAATGTCTGTGGTCCTAACCATGCTTTATGTTTTATAACAAAACAACATTGAATTAATTAATGAAAGATTGAAACAAAAAGTTAAAAATAGGTTAGACCTGCATGACATTGACAAGCTAAATATTTTGAATACATTTTGCCCATAACTAACAGTTGCAAAATACATTGTATAATAATTAATATCCACTGCCAATTTAAAACAGTTTGAGAAATACATATCGAGTAAGAGAAAGGAAATAATCTCATAAAACCAGCCTAACGTTTATCGTCAGTTTATTAATTTTTGTATGAGGGGTGACACGATATCGATGCAGACGACAATCATTGCGTACATAACATAGCCACACATTTTTTCTTGTTTTCTATGAATACAATACAGCCGATACTTTGTGCTTTATTTTCGTGGACATTATTTTCAAAATCAAACAATTCTCAAACAAAAATTCCCGTGGAAATATGAAACGTACTATAATCTATAAACATTTCAATTTCAGTGACAAGAAAACTGTCGTCTGCTTACCTCTCCGCCATCTTTAAAATACGTCACTGGCCAACAGCGAACAGCTCGAAATGTCGTTCGCCGTTTTCGCTAACGTTCGCCAACGTTGGCAACGTTCGCGTAAGTGGAACGCACCCCTGCACCCGCACCCCTCTTTTGCTTTCTCGCACCCCTTTTTATCCGAGTGCCAACAGTGAAGTCAAAACATACTGCACGTTTGCGCTCGCACCTCTCTTTTGCTTTCTCGCACCCCTTTTTGCTCTTGCCAACAGTGAAGTCATAACATAGGCTACTGCATGTAACGGCCTTGGGTCAACCGCTAGATTTTCGCAAGTCATCATCGTGGTCGCAATAATTAAGCCAACAAGAGAGACACGAAATATCGACAGGACCTCGCATGTAGAGGTTTCAGCATACATCATATTGGGTCACGTTGTTTACTAATCCTTCCAATTCCATAGTTTACATATTCATACATGATGTAGTTCTACTGGCTATACAGTTCCATATGGTTCCATAGTTTCATAGTTCCGTAGTTCTGTAGTTCCGTGAAAACTACATTACAAAACAAAGAATAAACTATCAACAAATATTACATGTAAGATTAAAGCAAAAAATAACATTATCCCTTCAAATGGCTCTCCATAATACCCGTTGTTACAAAATAAATGGCAAATACAAGTATTTAACATCTTGACCAAGTTCGTGCAAATAAAGGCAAAAATCACTTGTTATTATCGCAAGAGTAAATTATTTGACTCATAATAGTTATCAAACATTACCTTCTTGCATCTTCTGGGTAAGCTTCGCAAGATTTGATGAATGATGACAGAGTTTACCAAAGATTACGATCACATTTTTCAGGTCAAAATTGGCTACCAAAACAATGTGCTCGAGTAAGATGTTTTAGTGAGTTTTCGCAATGGCAAAATCATAGAGGGCGCCCTTCAATAAATCGGGTAAGTCAGCTGCACCTACATGGCTCCCTAAAATTAGCAAACTAATTTTACATACTCTAAACCTCTGACTATACATTAGAACTTCTATCTTGGCAAACCTTTTTAACATCTTAGCTTAGTATGTCACAATGGTTCGTGCAACTCTTAACGCTCAGTAGTGGCTACTGTCTGGTTCTTTCACTGACATTACATTCGTACTCGTTTTGGGTTTTTTTTAATACAAAGTGACTAACAACACTAATTTTAAAACAAAGTTAAACACTTTAAAAAACACTAACACAACAACATCAAATCTGAACTGTGGCTCCTTGTCGGGGATCTCCCGGTTCTCCAGATCTTCCACCAGCAAGACCAGCTTCTGGATGGGACGTTCTAGGAATTTCTCAGGATGTACTCTCTTGCCCTTGTTATCCAGGAGAGGGTCACCAATGGAAAGTTTAACCCTTCGGACGTGGTTATCCTTGCCAGGAAAGACCTCAACAATACGAGCAAGAAGCCACTGATTGCGAAGAAGTTTCTCGTCCTTCACTATGACAATGTCCCCAATGTGGAGATTGGCTTGAGGTCGGACCCACTTTTGACGCAGTTGGAGATTTTGAAGAAACTCATTTCTCCATCTTGTCCAGAATTCATTTGCCAAGTATTGGACTCGACGCCATCGTTTACGAGAATACACATCGGTACGCTGGAACCTTCCAGGTGGCGGCAAGATGATCTTGGTTTTCATCGTCAATAAATGGTTTGGAGTAACCGGCTCCAGGGACATCGGGTCATTCAAATTGTCCACTGTCAAAGGTCGGCTGTTTACTATAGCAGCTGCCTCACACATGAGAGTCCTCAAGGATTCGTCGTCTAGCTGTGAACCGGTTTGAAGCATCAATGGCCCCAGCACTCTACGCACAGACCGTATCTGGCGTTCCCATACACCACCGGTGTGACTGGCAGACGGAGCATTCATCTTGTATTCACACTGACTGTAATCGCATCCCTCCTTTAAGAGGAATCGTCTCACACTGCTGTGATCCATCTCGGCAACAGCTTCCTTGAGCTCAGACTCCGCACCTGTGAAGTTGGTGCCTCTGTCAGATCTTAGTTGTCGGACGGGCCCATGGATAGACATGAATCTTCGCAAAGCATTGACGAACGAGTCTGCAGTGAGGTCAACCGCGGTCTCAATGTGGATGGCACGTGTTGCCATACACGTGAAGAGGACGCCGTATCTCTTCAGTTCCTTCCTGCCTTCTTTGATGTACCACGGGCCAAACGGGTCAACACCACAGTATGTAAATGGTGGCACTGGTTCAAGTCCGTCTTCAGGCAAGTCTGCCATCTTCTGTTCTTGAACTTGGGCAAACAGCTTTCTACATTGTACGCACTTAGATATACAGTATGACACAGCCGAGCTACATCCAATGATCCAGAAGCCGTTCATACGGATCTGGTTTGTCGTCATGCCACGACCCTGATGCTGAGCTTGCCGATGACAATGTCGAATTACTAAGTCAGTGACATGGTGCTTTCTGGGCAGTATCGCTGGATGCTTAAAATTGGAAGGCAAACCTGCCCTTCTGATCCGTCCTCCAACTCGCATGTTTTCCGCATCGAGGAATGGATCCAACTTGTACAGACAGCCAGTATAGTCTTCATAGCCTTCTTGCGCTCTCGGACTATGGGTCTGACAGGATTGTCACTGTTGACCTTCAAGGAATGCAGAATCTTGATTTCCTCCCCAAAGGCCTTCTTCTGCAACAGCCTTAGAATGACTAATTCTGCTTGATGCACGTCTTCTACCGCAACAGGTTTGTAGAGAGGGATTGTATCCCTTCGCAGAGCCTGGATTGATTTGACTTCCTGTGGTTTCCTAACAGAACGCTTCATTAAGAGAGACTTAAACCTAAGACAAGCTGTTACAGCTCTCTTAGCTCGATGCCACTCAGAACAAAGCTCAAGACGTTCAAGTTCAAATTCCGTTCTTGCAGTCTTCGTTGCGAAGCTCTTAACCTTCTTAACTTCTGGATCTTCTGAAGAGATCGTTAGGCGAGTAGCTTCTATAACGACTGGAATATCCTTTTTCCAGAGAAAATCGGGACCGTACAGCCACCTTGACTTGTTTACAAGCTGTTCTGCAGAGATTCCCCTAGATCCATCATCTGCTGGATTTTTGTCTGTGTCAACATGCCTCCACTGCGAGGGGTCAGTATGGTTTCTGATCTGCTGTACCCGATTTGCCACGAAAACATGAAACCTACGGGCGTCATTTCTGATGTATCCCAGCACAACCTGACTGTCTGTCCAGAATACCTCGTAGACATCCTTGTATCCAAGTTCTCTTCGCAACAGGGCACTGACTCTAACCGAAACAACCGCAGCATTCAGTTCCAGTCGTGGGATGGTGACAGCCTTAAGTGGGGCGACTCTGCACTTACCCATTATTAGAGAGCATTGAACCCTATTCTGAGCATATTTCAGTCGTATGTAAGAGCACTGTGCATAACCGTTGCTACTAGCATCAGAGAAGTGGTGAACCTCAACAAATTTCACGTCTCCGAAACCATTCGATTGAAAGCATCGCTGAATCTTGAGCTTCTCGAGGAGTAGCAGATCACTTCTCCACTGCTCCCAGCGTGACCTTATCAGGTCTGGTAGTGGATCATCCCAACCAGCCTCATCCTTACAGAAACTTTGGAGTATCTGTTTTCCGACAAGCAGACATGGGGCAACAAAACCAAGAGGGTCGTACACAGAACAGATGGTAGACAAGACTCCACGTCTGGTGAGTGGTTTGTCCTTCAAAGTGATGCGGAACTGAAACGTGTCAGACTCGATGCACCACTCCACACCAAGAGCCCTTTCCACTGGGAGAGTGTCGTTACGCAAGTCGAGATCTTTGATGCCTTGTGTTCGATCTTCCGGAGGAACAGCATCTAATACTGTCCTGGAGTTAGAGATGAATTTGTGCAGCCGCAATCCACCTCGACCTAAGAGTTCTTTCGTCTTCAGGATCAGTTCGACGGCTTCTTCGGGAGTGGGGCGAGATGTCAGACCGTCATCCACATAGAAGTCTCGTCTGACAAAATTGGCGGCTGCGGATCCAAGTTCTGCTTCCTAGTCGTTGGCAATTTGCTTCATCATAAAATTGGCGCAGCCAGGGGAAGATGTAGCACCAAAGATATGTACATTCATACGAAACACTGTTGGCTCTAAGTTGTAGTTGCCATTCTCCCACCAGAGGAATCTAAGGAAGTCATGGTGCTCCTTGTTAACCTTGAATTGGAAGAACATTTGTTCAACATCGCACATGAACGCAGTAGATTCTCGTCGAAACCTGCAGAGGACACCAACGAGAGCATTGATAAGGTCGGGCCCCTGAAGGAGGTGATCATTTAGGGAATCTCCATTATATCTCGCACTGCAATAAAAAACAACGCGAATTTTGTCAGGCTTCTTTGCATGGTAAACTCCGTGATGGGGTATATACCATGCATGGTGGTCATCTCTGCCTAGCTCTGATTTCGGGACAATCTCAGCATGTCCGTTGTGAATGATCTTGTCCATGAACGCGGTGTAATCGAGATGATATTTTGGCTTCCCCTTGAAACGAGCCTTTAGCTGGTGTAGGCGGTGCATCGCCTGTGTCTTGTTGTTCGCAAGCTTTGGTGGTTTAGACCCTTTGAAGGGCAGCGGCATGACATAATGACCATCAGGGTCTTGACGCCCAACTTCCTGTGCCTGTCGCATGAAGCTGGTATCGTCTTGTGAGAATGGAACACCATCTGTTGTTCTTTCGGAGAAATCCAACTCCATCATCTCAGCAACCTTGCAGGGGTTTATGACTTCCTTGATCCGTGTTCTGAAGGAAAGCAACACATGACTGGGTGTTGCTGTTATACTACGATCCTCACTAGCTGGCTGTGATGCCACCTCGCAAACCAAGATTCTGTGACTAACACCAATTGGATCGCACTCGTCAATATTCAGGGTAGGGTCGGTAATGCCGATAATTCCCCATCCCAGGTCAGTCCTTTGGCCATAAGGCTCGTTGTCGACTGGAGCTATCACCTCTCGAGGTGCCAATGCCCTAGGACAGTTGTATCCTATCAATATTCCTACTTCACAATCGGCAACTGGCATCAGCTGATCAGCAATTCTCGATAAGTGAGGCCATCTGCTAGCCATTTCAGCAGTAGGGATGTGGGATCGATTGGAGGGCATTATATCCCTCGAGTACGCAACCGGTAGTGTAATCTTGCAATGGCTGTCAAAACCCCGAACCATCAGTCCATCGATCTTATGGCTTGTCACCTTCATGTCCTTTGCGAACATTGTGGAGAGTAGCAACTGGACCTCAGTCCCCTGCAGCCCTAGGGCGTCGCATGTATCTTGGAGTATAAATGTTGTATCGGACTGCGTGTCTAACAGTGCATACACAAGCCTCTCGACTTCTGGTTTCTTTCGATGGGAGACCCAAACTGGGACAATCATGGAGCACTTATTGCCATCATCAGTTCCACTGAGTAGGCTAACTCGGGTGTTGGTGCTGACCGACTTTATCTCTGTTGGATGTATTCCTGTCACATTCACACTTGGTTTATTTGCTCCTCTGATGTCACCATGCAAAGATGTAGGGTGGGTTTTGGAGCAAATCTTGCATGTTAGCCGCCTCCTGCAGTGCTTTGACACATGCCCTGGAATAAGACAGCCAAAGCATAACCCTTTTTTCCTTACAAAGTCCTTGCGGTCCTCCATCTCCTTTGTCGCAAAGGCTCTGCAAGAATCCAAGTAATGATCCTTGCCGCAAAGAGGACATTCTTTAAACTTCTGTGTTCCCTCCTTCGAGATGAAACACCTCCTTGAGGATTCGCTTGAGGTTGTGGCAAATATGCTTGCTCCAGTTCTCTTCTGGTCCTTTCCGATGACCCTCGAAGTGTGAGATTCATTCTGAAACCTGTCCGTCTTCAGAGATTGAAGAGAGGTGACAGGGTCGCATGCAAGATCAGCCTCCTTGGCGATGAATTTCACGAATTCCGCAAATGGGGGGGAAGGTCTTCTTGTTTTCCTTTCAATCTAAAGCCTTACGGCTCCATCTTGGAACCAGCCATTCTGGTAGTTTGACTAGGAGTTTCCTGTTTTCCCTTTCATCATTTAGGACGTTAAGACTCCCGATTGAGTCCATCGCAGTCTCACACTGTCGCAAGAAGTCAGACAGGTGTCGCAGGCCCTTTCCGTCCCTTGAGGAGATCTTCGGCCAAGTGTCCAATTTATCTCGAAAGGCACTCGCAACAACAAATGGATCACCATATCTCTTCTCTAGGAGTGCCTTGGCTTGATTGAAGGCATCGTCGCCATTCAAGAAAAGGTAACCTTCAATAGCCTCCTTAGCGGGGCCAGTCAGGTATCTCTTCAGATAGTGCAGCTTTTCTGAAGCTGGTATACCCCTTCGCTCGATGAGAGTTTGAAAGCTGCTCTTCCAGCTTGGATACTTTAGTGGGTCGCCGGAAAACACGCCGGGTTCTGGAGGGGGTAAACGGCTTAAATTGAGTTGGTCAGCAAAGGATTTCGCAATGCCAAGCAAATGTTCTTGAGCACTGGCCACAGTTGTCTCTACCTTGGGGTGTATTTGCACCGCAAGTATTACAGGTGCCTCTTGGGGCTGCGCCGATGGGGTGATCATTTCTGCAGGTGCAGGTGGCTCACAACCGCTCGCAGAGCCCTCATCTTCTGAAGTCGGTTTTTTAAGTGACTGCAGATATTCTTCAACAAATAAATTCTTGTTCTCAGGTTGCACTTTGTAATCGATGAAAGAACAAACACTTTCTTCTTTTTGTACCTTGGCAATGGCCTCCAATCTTGACTCAGTAGCATGCAAGTCACGTAACTTCTGCAATTTCAGCAGCTCCAGTTGTTTTTTCTCAAGTTCAGCTTTCTTTGTTGCTTCAAGGTCTGCAAATTTCAGTTCAGCCTTCAAAGCAGCTGCCTCTGCTGCAAGAGCTGCCCTTGTGGACAAGACGGATGATGCCTTGCTTTTGCAAGATGACCTTGAAGAAGTTGACCTGACATCTGTCCTCTCTAGGTCGCCAATGCGGTCCCAAATCTCTTGTTATTATCGCAAGAGTAAATTATTTGACTCATAATAGTTATCAAACATTACCTTCTTGTATCTTCTGGGTAAGCTTCGCAAGATTTGATGACTGATGACAGAGTTTACCAAAGATTACGATCACATTTTTCAGGTCAAAATTGGCTACCAAAACAATGTGCTCGAGTAAGATGTTTTAGTGAGTTTTCGCAATGGCAAAATCATTACTCCAATAAGTAAAATTATAGAGGGCGCCCTTCAATAAATCAGGTAAGTCAGCTGCACCTACACTGCACATTTGCACCCGCACCCCTCCTTTGCTTTCTCGCACCCCTTTTTACCCGAGTGCCAATAGTAAAGTCGAAACATACTGCACATTTGCGCCCTCACCCCTCTTTTGCTTTCTCGCACCCCTCTTTTGCTTTCTCGCAACCATTTTTATCCGAGTGCCAACAGTGAAGTCATAACATACTGCAAATTTGCATCCGAACCATCTTTTGCTTATTATATGGTGCTATATAAGAACTAACATTATTATTATTATTATTATATTGTGAAAGACGATGAGTTTGTCTTCTGTGATAATGGCAAGTTCGTCAAAGCAACTGTCCAAATTAATGATTTTTTTCAAGCAAAATATACAAGCGACTACCCTTACCAGTGGCAAGGATGAGTGTCAATGTCAACGATAGATCTGTGGCCTTGTAACGTCGAACTGTTTCTGGTAAACGTGTACCCAAAATTATAAAAAAAACCGGGGAAAACATGATCGTTTTCGGAAAGGCCGTAACGCACCCGTTAAAAAACAACGCAAATCACATTTACCCAATTCGCACAATGCTAACTTTCAACTCACGGATCACACCAAATTAAATGAGGTGACACAGATATCTATGGGCAACTGCATTGTGAGCTGTGGCAATTTTCTGGAAACAGATTAAAGTGAAATATTCCATGTTATCGATACACTAACAATTCAAGAAAATTGAGAGTGTGAAGCATCTGGGCATATTATCCGGCGCATTGGTGACAGAAAAATTATTCAATCCAAAAGGATTTCCCGAATCTTAGAAACCCCTAAACAGGCAGTGTTGGCTATAAATTCCGTTTGGCGAAAACGTATTCGGAGTACTCAACTTGCTGCCAGAGAAAGCAAGGAGGAGTGAGTTGAAAAGACATCGAGCAGCGACGCTCTACATAGGAGAACCATTGGGAAACAACTGGAAAGAGGCTTGGCGGGGAAAAAAAGAGACTTGTGAAAATGAGCATCCCTTATGACAATCGGGTAGATGATCATCTTTGGGCTAAACGCACAGAATGGTTTCCGAGACGAATACTCTCCAGAGAGCTTTGCTGTCCTAGATCGTTAACTAGGGAAGCAGTGGGACTGCAAGACCTTATGCATACTGACAGATATACGCATACATTCACCAATTAAGTTTCAGGCTAATTTCTATGACACAAGAAATTGAAATTATTGGCAAGCTTATTTCGCAGTCATTGCTAAATTGGCTTGCAGAGTACAGGAAGGATACACTACGTTAAACAATAATCGCCAGTATATATAACCTGTTCGAAACCTAAACACAACCGAGTGTGTCTTTTTTCACATTGTCTGTAACTGCATAACTAGTATAATGTACTATACTATAGGATTTCTTATCTCAAGATTTAATCTCCTTGTATATTGGGAGAGTTAAATGCCAGATGAAGGACAACAGCTGGAAACAATTACTATCGCTGGACTTTAAGGCTACTGCATATATTTTCATGAAGATTTTTATAAATTTAACAACTAATGTAACATTTGTTTTTGTCAAGTATAATAACCATCATTTGTTTAATGGTTGAAAATGCTGTGTTGGTTATATTGCCTGGTTATTGTATTCCCTGGATCTCAGGATTGTTTTCACAGTTATCCAAGGGGATATATGTTAGGTATTAAACAAGGTCTGTTCTGCCTTAGCATTTAATTTGTGCATGGCATTCTGTTGAATTAGATGCGACAAGGATTGATGTCTCATTTGTTTATTCATGGAGGAACCTTTTTTCTATTTCACCATGGTTTAATCATCGGTCAGCCAAGTGTCAAAATATCCTGACTAACTGCGTCTGCGATGAGAACATACAAGTATTTTATAGCGAAGTTTAAAACATGGTGATATAGGCCCCGGTATAGTGTAAAATCCCTACGCATGCCGTAATGGCCCTGTCACACTAGAACGTTTTAGGCCAACGCGTGAGTAGCGCGTTAAAAATAGTTGATACGCTGGCAAACGCTGAACTTCCACAGAAAAAGTCAAATGGAACCGTGATTTCAGCGTGTCCATAACGTGTTGTTAACGGGTTCAATGCGTTCGCCAGCGCGTGAGAAACGCGTTAGTAACGCGCTCGACGACTGATGAACGACTGCCCAGCGCGTTAGTAGCGCGTTTCAACGCGCGCCAGCAGACTGCAACGACCACATGGTTAGTTGTATAAAAAGCCGACGCGCTACTACACTAATGGCCCTGTCACACCAGAACGTTTTATGCCAACGTGTTGGAATTTCGGTAACACGCGGGTAAACGTTGACCAACGCTGGGCCAGCGTTCGCAACACGCTAAGCGCGTTACCCACACGCTGGAACACGCTGGAACACGCTGAGGCAAAAATACATTTTTCAACATACCTAAAATTTTCAGCGTTGGCCAGCGTGTGACTGCACACGCTGGCGGCGCGCAGGATGGTCGTTACTCACGCGTCGAACGCGCTAGACGATCGTTACCAACCCACTACTCACACGCTGGCGACCCGCTGTCGTATTTTCACTATAAATCAGTGATACGTTCCTCACACGCTGAGCGCGTTCCTCACACGATACTCACGCGCTGGCATACGCTATGAACCCGTTATCAATCTGTATAGACAGGCTGAAATCAAGGTTCCACTTGTCCTTTTCTGTGAAAGTTCAGTGATTGCCAGCGTATCAACTGTTTTTACTCGCTACTAATACATTGGCCTAAAACGTTCTGGGGTGACAGGGCCATAACCAGCGTGTCGCCGGAGTACGCCAGCGTGTCGCCGGAGTACGCCAGCGTACGCCAGCGTACGCCAGCGTGCGCCAGCGTGCGCCAGCGTGCGCCAGCGTGCGCCAGCGTGCGCCAGCGTGCGCCAGCGTGCGCCAGCGTGCGCCAGCGTGCGCCAGCGTGCGCCAGCGTGCGCCAGCGTGCGCCAGCGTGTGAGTAGCGGGTTGATAACGATCGTCTAGCGTGTTCGACGCGTGAGTAACAAACCTACAACAAATGGTCTGGTGTGACAGGGCCATAACATGAGGCCAGTAGGCTAATTCCTCCATGATACAACTCACAAATATCACACCCTATCGTATTATGTGTAGGTACATGTAGTAACACAAAGTATGCATGAACACAGTTGTACGTACTGGACATGCATAGCGATTATCTTGTGCGTATTTGACCTCGATCGTGTTTCATCGCGTCTTAACGTTATGCAAATCTTGGTAATCGTGGTCACCCTGAAGACGACGACCACTGGTTTCTTATTGGCTATATCTGTCAACGCACAAACTATGGGCGCTGCTTCTTTATTGGCCCATTCTGATTTGTACACGAAACATCGGTACCGATGGTTTGTGTACAATCAATTACATGTCACTTCTATCGAGAGTGTCCGAGTAATGCATATTACAGTCCATGATGACTCCCAGGTTTTTCACTTGAGTTGATACAGTCATATCCAATAGTGAGATTGAGAGCAGGAACTTTTTCAAGTTCGATGGTGTTCCAATGACAAGAACGTCTGTTTAGTTGGCATTTATTTTCGAGTAATTAGGGCCATCCAACTGTTGATGTCAATGCAACATTTCTCAATGGTTATGACACTATTAAAAATTACTACACTGCATAAAAGTGACAATTAAAGCCATGTTTGCGAATCAAATTGCCTATGGGAAGCATATAAATCTTGAAGAGGATTGGTCCTAAGACAGATCCTTGTGGCACTCCGAAACTCAGTGGATAGGTCGCATGTCCCGTCGTGTTTTGGGTGTGGACTTTCACTGTCTGATGCCGATTGGACAAATTATGATGTAAACTATTGCATAGTGTTGGGTGATGCGCCAATACGAGATTTCAGCCTCTGAAGAAGAATTTGATGATCAATGGCATCAAAGGCTGCACTCAAGTCTAAAAGGACTAAGATAGCGACTTTCCCCTGGTCAACACTCATCCAGATGTAATTTTGGATGCGTGTAAGAGCTGTCTCCGTCCCATAAAACTGTTTGTATGCTGACTGCAAACTGCTCATTTAATTGATGATTCGACAGATGCTGTACAAGTTGTTCAGCGACGACTTTCTGAAGAACCTTTGCGCAAAAAGGTAAGTTTGCGATAGGTCTGTAGTTTTTCAGATGATGGCTTCATCACTGTTCATATTTCGAAGTTTGGGAACAGGAGTCACTGTAGCCGTTTTGAGAGCTTGCGGGACAATACCGTGCACTGTTGATGAGTTCACGATTGATGTTATCACAGGAGATATGACTGGCATGCAGGTTTTTAGAAGCTTGGTCGGAATAGGATCAAGATCACTCTGTTTTAGGGATGACCGTCTGATGATCTTATGAACGTAAAGATAGGACACCGATCTACACCATCTACAACCTTCGGGCCGCCACTCGCAGTCTATTTGACCAAGTAATTTTCGGTCCCGCCTTATTCGCTTCCACTACAGGCTGATCATTAATTAGGAAATAACGAAAAGTCACAAAATTTTGAGAATTTTCACAATTTTTCTTGTTAAAAAGGTGCGACGACCTGGTTATCACTGCGTGATAATGACCGGGTTGGGGGATGACCGCTGGTAATGGACCGAGCCGAAGGCGAGATCCATTACCAGCGGTCACCCCCAAACGGGTCGCGAATATTTTTGTCCCAAACGTAACTGGCAGATCACATGAATTATTCAGTAGTTTGAATGAGAAGTTATGTTTATTCATCGGAATAAAACATGAAGTCACAGCATTGTTGTTATTTAGTTAACTAGTTACATTAAATCAGTTTGAAGAACAGCTGTTGTCGAGCTGCTATACGTAGAGTAGTGGGTAGTGGGATGGATCAAAGATCCCTGGTTGGAATCCTGCTGTAGGTCACCTCGTTTTTCCTAGTCAAATTGATATCTTTGGAGTATTTTTAATTTAAGGGAAAAAAGAGACCTAGAACCTAACTGTTGTACAGTGATCAATGCAACTACTGAATAATTCATAAAATCTGCCAGTTAGGCTTTGGCAAAAAATATTCGCAACCGGGTCTTTGCACTGATCCCTTTAATAAACCTTTTTGACAAAAAAAATGGTGAAAATTCTCCAAATTTCATGACTTTTCTTTTGGCAATACTTTCCAGCATTTTGTGTTCATGTTCAGGGTCCATGTTTTAGCTTATGCATGGTACCCAGTCTCTTTTATATACGTTGTTAGAGTTACCCATACATCGAGACCAGACTAGCTGACTACTGATACCCACCGTGTATAGCAACGCGCTAGCGTTAACAGACACGCGCATTTTGAAAAATGCCGCGCGTATAGATACAAACGTTTTACGCGTCCTTCGGCTCGGTCCATTACCAGTGGTCATCCCCCAACCCGGTCATTATCACGCAGTAATGTATTTGTATCTCCACGCGCCACATACAGTCTATTATCCGAGTAATTATCACCTCATTACCCATTGATTGCATCATGACCTCACAAGGTGTCATTTATACTACACTCCACCAGCGCCAACCACAATCCATTGCCAAATAGTCTAGTGAGATTTCTGAAAAATGTGAACGCTATAGGGGCATTTGGAGGTAAAAGTTGGGAACCAGACTTTTGAGCATAATTCAGGTATGCTGAATCCGATAAACCCGGTTCCCAAGCGAAATTTTTAGTTTTTGACCGTCTAATTTGCATAATCAAAATGGCCGCCAATTTGCCAGTATCTGACATTTTTGTTACTATTTGCTAGACTAACTTTGTAACCAGGCAGGTAAAAATGGCAAATAAAGTGTCCATACCTATGTTGTAAGAGTCTAGGGAATGTAATAAATGCATTTGTTTAAGTAAATAGTGATAACAATACTCTTAAATATGCAAATTAGCCGCCGCCATTACATAAAAATAATATTTCTCAAATATCTCTCCAACTAGACGAGTAAACACGTCAAATTTAGTGTCTACACTTATGTTTTGAGGGTAAGAGAATGTGATAAATGCATTTTAAATGTATTCAGTGGTAACCCTATACTCTTAAATATGCAAATTAGGTTGGCCTGACGTTAGCTCAACGTACCACTAACGTTGAACCAACATTGCGCCATCAAAGTTTAATGTGTTCATTAGCCAGCACAAACATATTGGGCCAAACGTGGCAATAATAGGCTAATCTTGAAAGCCAATCTTAACCAACATTGGTACAACGTATGTTTTGCTCATTGGCACAACACTTGTGCTATATTGGAAACAATGGCAATATCGGCAAAACATTGGTTACTTATACTTCGACTCAAATAAACCACAAAGGAGACAAGTTATTGAGTGATGCCACAGCCTCGAAAATGGCAGTATGTTTTATTCCGGATACCAGTTAAAGGGCATACCGGTAGCAAAAGGAAACAATTCAACGAATAAACAATTTGGGCCACCCAGGCCCCCGGGCAACACCAGGCCCGACCATTAAAATGGGCAACACCAGGCCCGACCGGTCAAGGGGAACACCAATCCCCTGGGCAACACCAGGCCCACCAACACAGGGCAACCAAATGCCCATTGCCAAAGAGGCAACCACATGCAACCACAAAGTTGCTTCCATCTACCGATGTTAACTTCGGTCAGGAAAATCTAGCCTCGGGAAATTCGCGAGCGCTATGACAACAGAGCAATTTGCATAAAATATAATTTACTGCCGGATTTGATTATTAGGCTGCTAAATGTGAGGACTTGCGTTACTGGCTGTCTGAATCCGTAATAAATTGCCAGGCAGGGGAAAACATAATATTTAATGCCAAAGATAAATTCATTATTACAGCCTATGAAAATAGTTTCATGATACCTGCAAACACTGTAGTGAATTCCATGAGTAAAAAGGGGACCTTTACATTTGTAAGTGCTATATTAGAAGCAGAGATGTTTATGCTGAGTACAGCAATATTGGGAACATATTATAGCCTCATGATACGTTCGAGCGCTATTTAGGATTATAAACTATAAAAAGCCAACCAAGGACATCTATGAGTACAGTATAAATCATATATTAGCCTCAGGAAACTTTCGAGCGCTACAGTGTATATTGGAATGTCACCATAAACCCCAGAATTGATGAAATCTGTGAGTACCATGAACATAGCCTCATGACACATGCGAGCGCTATATTGTGAACAAAAGATAAAATTGCTAGAATATAATTATGAATATGTACATCATAATGCAACATCAACATGACCGCATGACACCTATGCGAATGCTATAATGGGAACCAACTCAAAAATTGGTGGAGACATTGGGGTGGTCTCGCAAAGAGACCATTTATTTATTTTTGTTATTTATTTATTTATTTATCTATTTTTATTTTATTTATTTTATATTTTTTATTATTATTATTATTTTATTCACGTCTTTTAGGCCTATTTTTAGTCGAAAATCTCATGCCTGTGTGACCAAAATTGCTTTGCTCCTATTTACTAATCCAGCAAAGGAAAAGGTGGCCTTACTACTAGTACTAGGCCCTATATCACAAACCAAATGCAGGAATTGTGGTCAACGCTTGCTTATGTTAGCTGTAAACTTAATATGCTAATTAAGCCATGCAATACATGCTATACAAGCACATATGTAGGCCTAGGCATATTGATACAGCCTAGGCATAGCCTGTCATTATTATTTCAACTAGGGCCGATGAATGAGTCTATACCCAGTCTATGGCCATGCACATTTGTTAGAACTCAAACGTAAAATCAAATAGCCTAGGTAGCCTAGGGCTAGGCCCATGTACTCCTCAGTATTCCGAAAACCTTGTTTAAATTTAGGCTATCCCTTGGAACAATTTTTTAATTCAACTAACTTGTGTAATTCTAACTAACGTTAGACGAACAGGCATGTGCAGCTTAACATAATTTTTTGTCATGTTTTCCGGTTCAAAAGCACTAATCACAAGAGACTTATTTGCGCCAGTTAAGCCGTGGCAGCACAGCCTACATCAAGTCACGTCACTGTCCGACAGTAAACACGGACAATGACGGACGAACTGCAACAACAAAACATTGCCCAGACTGCGGGCTAGACTTATGATAATTGGAAAACCCTCACCTCGAATTCCACAAAATTTGACATGCTTGAACTTGAGTTGAAGCTATTCTGTATTCACGCCACGATGAACTCACAAGTGAGAAAACGTCACTGAAGAGCCCACCACTCACTATGGTTGTAAGTTTTTGAAAATGAACCATGCATGCTTGCTCCGAGTGGCTCGAACAAGGTGGGCACTGGGCGTGCGAACACACGCCGACCGTCGACCGTCGACTGCAGCTATGAACGGCGGTGCGTAGACCGGGGCTGTGACGCGGAGTACATCCGCGTTTATTACGGGATCCATCGGTGGTCACAGTTTTGTTTGACTTATCAGGCAGCGACGACCACTAACCAAGAGTAAGCCTATGTGACGGCTTCTTCAGCTGGAGCAGCATAATTGGAGCATCCCAGGAATCGAAAAGAAGAGGAATTCAAGTGACAAAACGTGTAGGCTCTTTACGTTTACGGTGTTTTTTCTGCGGCTGTATCGCCCTACAACAAGCGGAGCCCAGCTTAGGCCTAACGGTAACCGGCAACTGGGGAGGTCCATACTCGATGCCTTCAAAAGGTCACGAAAGCCACTGATAATATCATCAAACCCGATAATATCGTTCCTGGGATGTCTATGAGACACTCTACTCAGTACATTTTTAAAAGAAAACGAAACAACAGTAGAAATCCGACCGGATATTTTGCTATCTACGGAGAAAATGTTTCTTTTGATAAAATTTGCTGAACAAAAATTGAGATGTTGACTCTGGAATCGGCTGTGACAGAGTGGCTATAAAACTCTAACCCGCCAAAAGCCCAGCTTACCCACGCGGAACCCATGATTCTCATTGGCCAAAAGTTAACTGTACAAATTTGCATACTGCTGACCTTTTACCTTTTGCATAATTAACCCTTATATGGCGATAGCATGACATGAACTAAAATTCAATTTCTACCGCCGGCCCAGGCAAGAGTTTGTTGACCTTGCACTTAGTGCTAAATTCGATGAGGGTGTAAATGTCAAAGAAATGCCATGAGAGGGTAAGGAGGCCGCATGAGCTTTCGCTGTGTATAAAACCTTTTACCGTGTAACGGTAAAAGGAGATATTGACAAGTGGCCCGTACTATACAGGGTTGTCCCCCCCCAAAAAAAACCACGGAATGCCCTATTGTTAATACCTTCCGACTAAAAAAATCTTTCTACATAAAAAATGATACCAAGATCACCCGATTCAGTCCAGTAGTTTTCATTCTAGCGATTGCAAAAAGGGCTAATTCTCGAAATAAACAACAGATTATGAAGGGATTAAAGTTACGTAACAGCAAAAGCATAACGTAAGAATAATGGTTGTGCTAGTTATTACCGTCACCACAAGTCACCACAAATCACAGAGAAGATGCATAGACAACAGTCTCCGATTGAAATACTTAAACATGAATGATCTTCCTGCTCAGATTGTTTAAAAAAAGATGCAAGGCAAGCCAAGGGTACGGTGCTGAAAACCATGCAAAGTACAGGTATCGGGAGCTAGACTACGCACAGTTCGTTCACAGGAATATATTGCTTAATTTCGACCAACCATGTTGGTGTGAGTTCTACATCTTTTACTCGTTTGTCTCGTTAGCTCCACTTCCATCCTTACAAAATAAAGCTCAAACATGGCATCATTTCGACAGATCCACAGGGCAGACTCGATTATTGTCATGTAGTTTTTTCAGGACAACAAGAAGTCCATTCTTGTAGATGAAAGCAAGTTCCCTCTGAATGGGAAGGTCAACACCAAGAACATCCGAGACTACACCCAGATAGAACAACCGCCACTTGACTTCAATGCAGATTTACCTATAGATGTCAGAGATGCCTTGCACATTTGGCGTGGTCTCACCATGGAAGGTGACCTTCTTGGACCAAGATTTCTCCAGGATTCCTCCAGCAATACCAGAACGTATTAATGAATTCGTAATTACAACATGTGAGCGATTAGGAGTACATCCACCCTCTGGTGGTTTCAGGATGATGTCCAGCTAACTGTACAAGGCTGGTCAGCGATTGTCTTCAGTATGTTTTCTAAGGTAGAGTGGTTGGCATAGGACACCCTACTGAATCCTCACCAAGGTCACCAGACGAGACACCAATTGACTACTTCTTCTGGGGTTACGTCAAATCCATCGTTTATGGTGTACTGTTTGCAAGAGATCTTAACACCCTCCAACAACGAGTAGAGAAGGCCCTTAGGAATATTCCTAGAGGACTGATTGTTCGAGCAATGATATATATGTACCAGAGAGCAGAAGTTTGTATTTACGAAGGAGAAAATCATGTAGAGCGACACATTGGGAGACAGAGATTGAAAACTTGGCCATAAAATATGATGAAACCTGAGAAATTTGGATACCTAAACAGTTGCGATTATTTAGTCAAGATGTATTTATTTATTTATTTATTTATTAACCCCTTCTAACAGCGTAGGAACTGCCAGTTACAGAAATGGGTGTGCCAATTAATGTTAATCTTAAAAATAAACTTCAATTTCATTGTTTATTTTAAAATTGTATGTTCGATTGATTTAGGCACGGTAAATAAGCCGTTGCGCGTCAATAAGCCTATATTCATTGTCATGTCGCTTCCTTTGACGGCATATCCAAAAAGGTCCCAAGAATGAAAACTATACTGGACTGAACCGGGTGATCTTGGTATTATTTTTCATCTAGAAATATTTACCATCTATTCAAACTATAATTTTTCTAGTCGAAAGGTACTAAAAATAGGTCGTTCCGTAACATTGTATAGTAACATTGGGCAATGACCAGTACTATATAGTATAGATAAAAGTCAATGTACAGAAATAAACAAAGTGGGAACCAAACTAAATGGAAGTAACTGGGTAAGAACTACTCTGTACTATGGTGTTTGATGTCCTATGCAGCTAATTTAGGTCAGTCACGTCTAAAATGAAGCCATTTTCTCTGTACTTGGTAAATCTTCGGATCAAAACTGACCGTATTTAAAGGCTTTTTGGTAAAAACCTTTTGGCATTGAAAGTACAGGGATTCTTTTGTTAGTATTTGTAGATTGGACAGATGTGGTGCATAAATGGATGCACAAAATGATCACATTAAAGAGATAAATATATAACAAATCTACACAAATATTTCAAATTAACTTTCAAAATGTATGTGAAAATTAACTTATTCATGTGTGTAGTTGTGGTTAATAATACTCTATATAAAACCTGCTGTGATTGGCTGATTCTCTGACACAGTTTCTGGATTTGTCCCCTACCTATTTTTAAAATATCTGTAGCTATATGCATAAAGTCGTTGCTGGAAAAAACTGTTGGTGGGAAATGTGGTAATTAGTACAAATTAATTGATATTTAGTTACTTTTTAGGGTTATATATACCGCAAAATGGGCATATTTTAGATTCCTTAGCGTTTGAAATATAATAATTGGGAACAAGAAATTGAATGTTCTAAGGAATTTCACCTTTGAAAAGGTGATGTATATACCTTAACTCAACCATACTTCGATCCTATCACAAGAGTTGACCTCATCACCCACTCTCAAAACATATAGTTACACCTCATTTGTCGTATTTACTTGTCTAGTTGCAGAGATATTGGACACACATATTTGTTCTGTAATGGCGGCGGCTAATTTGCATATTTAGGAGTAGGGTTACCACTGATTACTTTTAAAATGCATTTATCACATTCTCTGACCCTCAAAACATAGGTATATACACTTTATTTGTCGTGTTTACTTGTCCAGTTACAGAGATATTTAAGAAAAACGATTTGTCTGTAATGGCGGCGGCTAGTTTGCATATTTAGCAGAAGGGTTACCACTGATTACTTTAAAAATGCATTTATCACAATCCCCGACCTTCAAAACATAGGTATAAACACTTTATTTGCTATTTTTACCTGCCTGGATACAAAGTTGTTGCAGAAAATGGTTGAAAAAGTGTCCAAAATTGGCAATTTGGCGGTAATGCAAATTATGCAAATTAGACGGTTAAAAACTCAAAATTTCGCATACCTAAATTATTCTAAAAAGTCTGGTTCCCAACTTTTACCCAAAAATGCCCCTTGATCCTTATACAAGGCCTTTTTTCAGAAATCCCACTAGACTAAAAGGAGTTTGTACCACCTAGTACCAAGACACACACAACACCATCACTCGCAATAAATTCATAACTAAGGTCAAACCCTGCCAGCAATTTTATATTTGTTTCTATACATTATACAGTCTTCCCCATACAACGGGTCAAACTGTTCTTAAATGTTTAACCCCATCCTATTATTCATTTCCATACAAAAAGGTCAAACTGTACTGATTTGTTAACCTATGACACCATCCTATATTCTTTTCCATACAAAAAGGTCAAATTGTGCCAGAATGTTTAATCCTACCCTATTTCATAGAACAACAAACACAGGTGTTTCAATTGACAATTATATATTTACAAAACAAAATCAACTTCTACCAGTTTTGCTATAACTGCCTTTAACAAAGTTTGTTGAACATAGAAAACAGAAGAAAAAAAAAAGAAAGAGGCTCCAACACGAGTTACCAGGCTATAATAACGCTATATAATACGACTAGTAAAGTCGTGAACAAGAGTAACGCGACGTGTATGGAACACAGCAATAACTATTTACATGTAATTCGAATTCCAAAATAGCTGCAGTGAATGCATAATTTTATACCATGCTTGGAGTGCCATGGCCTCGTGGTCTGGAGCATTGAATTTGTAATCTGTAGGTAAAGCTACAGGTTGGGGGTTCGAGTCCGACCTGGGACTATGGTACGTGTGCCCTTGGGCAAGGCACTTTGTCACTCATTGCTTCTCTCCACCCAGGAGTAAATGGGTACCTGTGAGGGCAGAGATGGTTATTGTGGTTGAATTTAGCTACTTTGCGCCGAAATGGCAGCATTGAGCTGTATACTCCCCAGGGAGCTGAGATGGTATTTGGAATGTTTCATGGGCCTAATGACCGGGGTAATAATGTAAAGCGCTTTGATACACCCACATTGTGGGAGTCTAAAGCGCTATATGAGAACTAACATTATTATACCCAGCAAGATATGTGGCAGAGGGGTACCCCCCTCTTATCCCTATACTTTATACGCACGCAACACTATTGTAACCTAACCCACCCCCCTTTTCTAAAAGGAATTCCTGAGATTCCGGGAACACAATGGTCAACACAAAAAAGGGGGGGGGGGGGTTTTCTCTGCCACATATCGTGCTTTATATGTATACATAATTTGATGCATCAGCTAAACTTGAAATTCAGATGGGTTCATTATTGTTCATGATTTGTCATAATCATTTCTTTAGACTATCATTATACTCTTGCATTAAAAATGTTTGACTAATGCCCTCTTTAAATAAATTGAAACCCGTTTTCAGAACATGTTATAAGGGCAGAATGTGCATTATTTTCCTAAAATTTCTTAGATCTGGTTATCAATTTAGTTGAGAAATGTTTTTTTTTTGCTCAGAAATATTTTCTTGACTAATTTTGAAACTATTTAGAATATCTTGTCAAGATATTATTTCTTATACTAACCAAGAAAAAATAGCTAGCAGTATGAAAAAATGTTTTAATTGCGTGAGATTATATTTCTTGATTCAAGAAAAGCAAACAGATTTTGTTCCTTAAAATAATAAAACCATTTTTGGCAGTGTGCAGTTATATTTGTCATCAACACTAACCCAGAGCTTAAATATGAACATGTAAGACCCTCGAGAAACCTCCTGCATATAAAATGCGCGTCTAATGGCTGTGATACCAGAATGCATGCCTGTTTCTGTCCACTCAACTGGATGATTGTGTTGACACAATGATTTAAAGGTAGAATACACTATTTGCAGATATCAAACGAAATTACTACCAATTTTTTTAGAAATATCTTACTTATTTGAAAGTAAACAATGATTGTAGGCATCCAGCAAAACGATTGCGCTAGATATCCTGTAATTGTTACGAAAAAATGAATTTTATAAACAACAATTTACGGCGATAAAAACATAAGAACAACTAGCCGACGCTGATTGAAAACGAACGCCGGGGGAAGGGGGGCTAGACCTTTAACTGTGTATTTAAAATAAGACTAATGTATCATAAAGTGCCATTACAAATGCCGTTGAATTTAGGAGAAACCATATATATTACAAATTGTTACAGCTGATGAATATGCTCCATCACTAGTTAGGAGGGGCATTTGGCATGCACCAGTGGTCAACTTATTGTAACCCCTTAGAGCCAAACTTGAATATTCCCTGCAGCCCTACGTAACCCATTGGACCAACATGGTCCATCAACATAGACAAGAACATTTTTAACCAGTTCGCGCCGGATGACGTATATAAATGCAAAGTTTTCCCCAGATTCAAAACGAATATGACGCATAAACACGCTACGAGCAAGGCCGGAAATGTCTGTCAGCAGCGAGCAAGGCCGACTATTGGCCTGAACCCGCTTCGGATCGAGTTTCATTAAAAATAATCCCGCCCCTCGGCTCGGTGATGTTAAAATAATCCCGGCGCGAACTGTTTAAGAGAGTCCTGGTACCTTCTAATCACTAGTGTCCACACGTCGTTTTTTTGCAAAATGCTTGATACGGTCTTCAAGGGACTCTGAAAATAAAATAAAATAAAAAACAAACACTCCAAATTACTGATCTACAACTCTGTGATTTGGAGGCTTTAACAAATGTATTTTATAAAAATGACGACGTTAAAGGGATTTTACTTTATTACATGATATTTGGGGAAGTAATATGATTGTAATTGTAATTGATTTATTTACAAGTAAATTGTAACCACACATCAATAACATGCCAATCTAGTCCCAAAAGGGTAGGTAACAAATTGGGATGCTTCTGTTTTGTGAGCCACACAGCAGCCATGTGTAAAAATGGCAGAAGGTCTCGAAAACATTCCGTTTCTGTGGACATGATCTAAAGAAAGGGTACACAAACTGCGATTTGAAATTTATTTTTTACTTCATAATCAATCCATGTAGTACTCGCGAAATCTGGGGAATCTGTATCGTCAAACCGTTTACGTACGTGGGTCTTTCTTTTAATTAGGGGGCCAAAGCGTGACATATGGTGTTATATCTCAAAAGATAATGTACTTTCTATATTCTTTGCATACAAGTGGTGGGGATAGCTCATACGTTTATTGTATAACTTCAATTTCTTGAATTAGATGTTTTGTTTTCATATACGATCCAAAACTATCCATCGCATTGTAACGGAAACACCGGTGTCTCAGTTACAGTGTGAAGTGTGAAACTTGTGACTTGTTTTGCCATAAATTAGTAGGTTTTCATTGAAAATTTAAATTTCAAAGGGTAATATGTAACATAGCATAGTAATACATGCTACATAGCATGTATTACTATGCACTTTGCTAGATTCAGACATTTATGATGCATAATAAGAGAGACAGGACTTTTTGAGTCACGGTGTAACAAAGACACCAGTGTCACGGTTACGCGTAAAACTGTCGACCTTTACTGCTTGGCCAACGTTTGAAGGTTTTCATTGAAAATAGCTGAATTACAGTATACCAATGATGTTTACATATTACCCTTTGAAATTTAAATTTTCAATGAAAACCTACTAATTTATGGCAAAACAAGTCACAAGTTTCACACTTCACACTGTAACTGAGACACCGGTGTCTCCGTTACAATGTGATGGATAGTTTTGGATCGTATATGAAAACAAAACATCTAATTCAAGAAATTGAAGTTATACAATAAACGTATGAGCTATCCCCACCACTTGTATGCAAAGAATATAGAAAGTACATTATCTTTTGAGATATAACACCATATGTCACGCTTTGGCCCCCTAATTAAAAGAAAGACCCACATGTATCTTGTAATTGCCAACACAATTTCGTACTTTACCTCAAACACAAATGCGAGAACAATAACTAGCAAGGTGGAGTCATGCGCAAGACCGCATAGCGCACCCAACGGCAGGTTTGGTCGTGCATATCGAGCATTCATAATGTTTCTTTTGGGGCAGTCAGTCCGCAGCGCACTGAAAAGCCGTTCATTTTATGTGCGCTTTATGCATGGCACTTTGTGCGTGATTAAACAAAAAATATTATTGCCTGCAAAAAACAATGTATACAGCCAAATAAACAAAAAACAAAGCGACAAATGAAGTCGTTGTTTAAAATGTATTGATAACAATAACATTGATAAATAAAACCTTTTACAACCGTTATTTCTGCATTGTGAGGTTGGTTTATAAAAGAAACTTTATTTGAAACTTGCATGTTATCGCTTACATTAATATACCCTGTTGATGTTATATGGCTTGAATACAATTGTTAAACTAAACCCTAAAAACTTATTTTAATTACATCAATTACATCAATTATGTACATGTACATAAATACAGATTGAAGAAATGACAACAATTAGGGTTGGTAATGTAATGAGATAATAAATGTTTAGCAATTAAGCAAAACATAGTGAAGATGATAATTACCACCATCTTTGGCATAATGTTCAATGTGCAAACCATTTGTTTTATTTTTGCTTGATGTCTTTGGCAAATTATTGTAACTATTAAATTACAATGTATACCCGCTTCTAACATTGCAAAAACAAATGATTTTAAATAAGACATAAATGTTGCTAATATAAATGTTAATACACATAAATTATGGTACTGATAGTAGAAATAATACAATTTACATTCATAAAGTTATGCTGTTTGTGTCAAATTTACATTGTAGCTCAAACCTATTTGGCATAGTTTTTGGCATCAAGTCCTAGATGATTTGACAAACTGACCCGACTCGACCAGTCGATAGATTCGATAGATTTTACATATACCACTACGCCCTCCTGGCCCATACCCAGTACCCATGATGCCAAGCGGCATTGTCGTCGTTCGTTCATATAAGAGCGAGTATATAAGAAATCGCAACAAAAAAATACCAAGCCAAAAGTAGGGTATAGGTAGAAGGGAGGAAAAATTAGCAGGTAAATATCGGCCCCTCATGGACTACCAAATCACCTCAGATTTGGTGTACAGTATATGTAGTCCAGTTGGGGCCCTCTTTTCCCTGCTTATTCCTACTTTTGCAAAGGGCCTCTAAAGGCCTTCGTGTACTTCCACAGGAACATAATAATAATAATAATAATAATAATGATAATATTAATGGATATTTATGAAGCGCACGTATCCACCAATACTGGCGTTTGAGGCGCTACAGTTATTACTAATGCTCACTGGGCCCACGAAACATTCAAAAAGCTATCTCAACTCACTGGGAAATATACAGCTCGATGCTGCCATTTCGGCGCAAAGCAGCTAATAATATCAATCCTCTCTGCCCTCACAGGTACCCATTTACTCCTGGGTAAAAAAAAGCAATGAGTGACAAAGTGCCTTGCCCAAGGGCACGCGCATCTATAGTTCCAGGCCGGACTTGAACCCACAACCTTCAGCTTTACACACAGACGGCAAATTCAATGCTCCAGACCATAGAGGGCGGCACTCCACTCTATGTAAACTAGTATGCCTAAAAGCATGCAATAGCCAGTGGATTCGGCTGGCCAGCCTGAAATGAGAAATGGTGTCATGGGCGCCTCCCACATTTAATAGTCAGGTTTCTTATGTATTTTCGTTCAATTTTTGTGTAGATTTGCTAAACTATACATTTTTGGAAACGTTAGGATATACTTAACATAAAAACCAATGTTTACATTTGCTCTTAGGTTCTTTATGGCGGCCATCTTGGATTTTTTGAATAGCATTTTGATGACGTCATGATGATGTCACACATTTTTCACAATTGTGTGCATCTATCTATGACCCAATAAACATATTACAACAAGAATTTTGAATTTATTATGTTCCGTTGATGAGATTTGGCTCAAATTAGGTCCAAAAATGAATCAAAATCATAAACACAAATCACACGATGACGTCATTATGATGTCACTTCAATTTATATCTGTAACACATCCCGCCATACCTGCATACCAAGTTTGAACCCAATCGGACTTATACTTCCAGAGATATAGGGCATTGGAAAAAAATGGACCTTTAATGTGACACCCAATGACTATTCATGTGTCACGTCACATTAAAAAAAAGTTTTTTCTTCAAAAGAACCTAAAAACTGTTGTTATATCCTAACGTTTCCAAAAATGTACAGTTTAGCAAATCTACAACAAAAGTGAACGAAACTTTCAATATGTACATTGTGAACCTGACTACATGATGAGCCTATCACTCGTGCGAAACGCTGTGGTACCATCCATTCTCAAAATAGTGGGGAACAATTTTCTCACGCGAAAAATAAAGAGTTTTTGGCATCCAATCTTAACATTTTGTCTAAATAGTTTTAAAAAGTTGTTATTTACCTTAATTGTTATCATCCAATGACAAAAATTGTATTGAAAATGAAAAAGCAGTTGAAAAAATTAGGCGTTGACGTACCGTTGATGCGCGTGGAGATTGTGCACAAATACTCAAACGACATTAACAAATACCTCCCCTAAAAAGGGCAATAATAATCGATAAATTGTGAAAAATCGTGCTTCGAACCCACTCATTTTTTTCCAGGATTACGTTAAAAAGGGATGTAGCAGTGATAAACTGAATTTAAACTGAACAAAAATCTGCATGTGAACCCCTTGCGTTTTATCGTGTTGTTTTCGAACGAAAATGGCAGAAAATGACATCTCTCCAAAACAAATCCGTGTAGATCGTGCCTGTGTACCTGGCTTTGCGGACGTTGTATAAATCACTGAATTCGAGGAGCGATGCACGGAGCAAATCTGTACGTGTTTCAATGGTGCGCTTCGAGGTAGCGATCTATACGTATTTACTGTGCGAGATGTGTGGCTCACGAGCGTGGAAAATTAAATGAGATACATTTCAACGTTGGTGGCGCACTCCCCCCCCCCCCCCCCCCTTGCGCCATGCATAGACAATCTGCATGCCGACATTTATGCAACGTTCGTATAGCTAGCGCGACATCCGTTTATTCGAGTATCGTACGATGTCCCAGTTCTAACGACTCGACTCAAACGTACGTGACAGAATATTCATATATGCAGCTATGCTTTGCATATGCAACACGTTTCATAGAGAGGACCAATGGTAGCGCATCTGACTTCTCAGCTTTGCATGGTTTGATCTGGCAGTTTTAAATTTGTTTCTAATATTATTTTTTTACAAATTATAACATTGTGGACAATTTTAGTAGTTTTGTGACTGTCCTTTGACTACAAGAGATCAATACTTAGTTATCAAAATTAAAACTTCTAAGAATAATGTTGAACCCTTTTCAAAGAATAAAGTGTGCGCCAGCTGTAAACATAAACCCCTTTTGCACAATGTGATTTATCGCAGTCTTACAGGTACCCCAGAAAATAAACTCGTTTACAGTCTAGTTCACACTGATTTCCTGTACCCGGTCGGTAGGTTAACGAAGGTGTCTTTGCCGTAAAAAAAACTAGTGATTGCCTTGGTTTGTTGGGGTTTCATTTTCAGAGCACTTGAAATCTCCAGTTTTCAATACCCATGGTCAATTAATGAAACCTATATTTCTTTTGGTGCTTTCCTCCAACACCTAAATTTTGACATTGAACACGAAGATATCAGAACAAATGCGATAAAACGACCGAGAGTATTATGCAAAAACGGGAATATCAATAATCAGGCGTGTGTGTTCGAGAGCAGCAGTCCCTTGCGCATTGGCTGAAAGATGTATCATGAATATTCATATATAATGGTTCTCCGTCCAATTTTGGTAACAAGTCTCATTGCTTGTTCACAAAGCTGAAAACAGGTTATTCAAGTCGGTGATTGAGAGCGAATAAATGTATATTGGGATCGACAATGTACGTACCGTCCGTCCCGCAATTAAGATGGCGTGTCTATACCGCCGCACCCCGGCAGGGAGCCCGACAGGGAGCCTGGCAGGGAGCCTGGCAGGCGCAGGCGCGGCGGCCGAGAGAGGCAAATAAAACCATTCGATTACAGACTTGATTTCAACTTGAGCACAGCCACCACCAGTCAAACCACACCAGCATCCAGCACTAGCATCCCTTCACGTACCCAAAGATCTCGATGGTTTCGTGGATTCTTCTTGGTAATAACCAGTTCTTTATTGGATCGGAGATAGTCACAGTTGATCTGATGGTCGATGTGTGAGTGCTTGACAATGGCGGATTTGTCGTATTCTCCGCGTTGGCCTTTCACATGGTGTTTCCGCAAATCTTTCTAAGTCTAGTCTCCACCATGCAAAGCTTTACATCTCATTTAATATTGGTATATTCTCTATGGTATATGCAAGAGGTTATCCAGCCTGGCCCATGGGCTCATTAAAAATCGAGTCAATCACCCCAGGGATTAACTCCAGAGAGCCAGCAAGTTGTACAATAGAAACCACAACTTCGATAAACTGTACCAAAATACATCCATTGTGTCTGCCAGAGAGATAAGCCGGAATTAGTGCAAAGCAAACCAGGTTAATTAATCTCTTTATTTGCTCTGCAAGAACCCCTACTGCAGTCAGCGTCTGGCATAGGGCCGATTGTTCAGTGACCCGTGAGCTCATTATAGGTCAGGAAATTAACCAGAGGGTAACCACCAGTTCCCACCGGTTGAATAGGTATGTCTTCTTCCCCAGTTTTGTTGTTTTCTTGCGGGCTCCACCAATACATTTCTTTAAGGGAATACAATTTTATTTTGAGTTAGCAGGTTTTGACTTATCGAGATTTGGCTGTATCTTATTGAAACAAATTTAAGGAAACAACTTTTTTTTGTCCTTAACAGTATAGTATCCCTAACTTAAGGTTCATCTGTAAATTGTGTTTAAAAGAAGCTAATTTCAACTGATTTGGGTAGGTACAATGTATTGGTATGGACAAGGTCATTGACCTCTGCCTAAATCACTAAAACAAACATTTCATCAACAAAATATGGTATATAGATGATCTTGGTGTCAAAATGCACAGGATTATGAAAGAAGATGACATAAAATAACTACTGACCCTTGGAATAAAATCCTGACCTCCGAAAAAGAAGTCAAAGGTCAAAAATAGACGTTTTATCACTAAAATGTCATACTAGTAACAGAAAAATTACCATATTATATACAAATAAGCAAATCGAAGAGGCTAATTTCAACTTATTGTGGCGGGTATGGGGGTTAATATTTATTCCAAGAACAGAGAGGGAGGGGAAAATTTCCTGACTGAGGGTCAAAGGTCTTTGAACCTGCACTAAAACACTATAAATTGTATCTCAGCATCAGCATGTTTTACATATGCAAAATGCACAGAATTATATTAGGAGACAAACAAAATATGAAATGGATTCTTCACCACCAAAATACGAGGTTAAAAGTCAAAATGAGCAGGGGGGGTAAAGTTCATTAGTGTCAAATAGTTTGTGTATGTAAAGTATATGTGCATTTATAATCATGTTTTGTGTTTATTAGAAAGGAGCGTAATCATGAATGCGGCCTACGTTTTTTCCCCAATATCAAAACGATTCTCGGTCACACGGGAAGGACATTATATTGAAGGATGTCTAATGCTAGGTTATGTGGATTTTTTTTCTTTTTCTGTGAGACTATAAGGTTTTTTATTTGAAGATGAAGTGCTTTTGCAAGAAAATAGAAAACCGGTTTATGCAGGCATACCTTAAAGAATGATAAGTTTATGTGTTGTTGTTTGTTTGATGAATCCTAGCGTTAGCTGCAGTGAATCAGAACTCATTCTACTATGAGAAGGGTAGGGTGTTTATTGGAGTTGTCACAAGTCAGAACTTTTTTTTGGAGATGCTGAATCAGTTCTGATGCGTAAAGTATCATAGGATTGGTTACGTGTACAAGTTTCAAGAGAACCCCTTCGTGTTTTTTGTAATTTTTTTTGAGACGCGGAAAGGGTTCTGCTGACAAGGATTGTGACTGATTTGTGACTGGTCTGCAGAAATAAATCTGTAATTGTACGTTATCTAGTGGGTATTGTTTGACTAGCCTCTCCAGAGCGTAATTGTTTGACTGGCCTCTCCAGAGCGTAATTGTTTAACTCATTGTGTAAGACACGCATCTGGGGGGTCAGTTCTAGCCACATTATCTCTGCTAGATGACAGTCAGTGGTTAGAGTTCTTGGACGGGCAAATACATCAGACGTTTCCTGTCCAATTGGGTTAGACATTCCCTAAAACCGGGTGTTTCAAACCCTGTCTCTAGTTTTGGCGATGCGATGACTGGTTTGTGTATTGCAACAGTGGTCCTTTGGTTTTTAGTTCACTCAGTGATTGATTATTACCGGTGATAATAATATGCCGTCCCCTTTTTTCCTCCTTTTTTGGACGGGGAGCAGAGCATATTTTCTGTGCTATTTTATGCACTTCATCAGTCACCATTCTTTCAGTTTACTTTTCTTTTTCCTTGTTTTTATTTGTGTGTCGATTTATATGACAGATGGCAAGGACAAATACCGGCTTTTGGGGGGTATTGATCGAAAGGAGGGTATGACTTATTTTTATTTGTTTAGTCTTGAGACACATTTCTTTGATCATTGTTTTGTTCTTCCAATAGTTCCAATAGGATTTGCACATACTCCTAATTCCTCTTGGTTGAATTGTGGAGATGCTTTAGTCCTAGAACGAACAATTTCATCTGTTATGTTTTTGTGCCGTTTGAATGCCAAGTGGGTTTGGTATCAAATAGCCTATTTAGGTATTCGTTTTCACTAATCAAGTGCCAGTGTTTGATGAGGGCCCGTTTGAGGGCTGGGTGCGCTACTCGTGGATAGTACGGTATATAGGACGAACACTAGTGGGATATTGGGTTGTTGTTTCACGCTTCGAGTCCGCGGGAGTCTCGCCCCTTTGATGAAGGAGGGCTAGGTCTTCGTTTGTGTATCCGCGCATTTGAAGTTTGTCTTTGAAGAATTCAACCCTCTGCTCAAAGTCTTTTAATGGTAAATATACGTTTGTACCTAGTCACTTTGCCCTTGATTAGGCCGCCAAATACCGACAATGCTGTTCTTCGCTTCCTGAATAAACAACCAGAAGCACGACCTCCTCCAAAACCCACCTCTACAACTTTCAGCTCGTTCCACAAAGCTAGCACAGCAATGTCCATAGGTTACATCGCTCCGTCCTCTATTAACAACATCTGCTTCTCACTTAATAATAGGAAACTTTTGGGACATCTCACTTCACTGGGGTAACTAATCAAGGTACATGTAGGCTAACTAGGTTTTATGAGTATAACGGATGTTGTTTTGTTATCTCTGGGGTGGTTGTTTGTGGATTCAATATTGGGCTTCTAATAATGAATAATGTGACGGTCAATTTGTTATCCTAATATAAGAAGAATTTACATTTTGTCTACTTTGTAATTATGAGCATTTTGACACCAAGATCATACATGTACCATATGTTGTTGCCGAGACACAATTTATAGTGAATTTAGCCTCTTCGATTTGTTTGTGTTCATTTTTATTTAATGGTAATTTTCCTGTTATGAATATGACATTTTAGTAATAAAATAGTTTTTAATAATAATAATAATAATACAAATTACTTCCATCTTAATTAAAAGGCCTCAAAGCGCTGTACATAGGTCAGAAAATAAAACATTGATTAACATGATAAAATATTCTTGTGGTAAAAATTTGGTAGTTAAAATCTAATGCTTTAAAGATGATCATTTAATTAAATTAAATTTAATTTAAAATTGGCAAAAGTCACACATAATGGCACAAAATACTAGTATTGAATTAATTGACACGTATTAAACACAAACGTAACTTAATTAAAAACAACATACAAAACCAACGAAAGGAATACGTTAATGAATTAAAACAGATATCTAACTAAAAGCAATGTTGAAAAGATGTGTCTTAAGAATATTCTTAAAATGCTCCAGTGAATTGGAGTCACGAATGTGGGGCGGCAGATTGTTCCAGAGCCTTGGAGCTAAGAGCGAGAACGCACGATCACTGTAATAAGCAGTGCGTCCTCGCGCTGGTTGGTGTAGGAGGTGTTGTGATGATGACCGGAGACTACGACTAGGTTGGTATTTTGTGACGATCTCATTTAGGTAGACTCGTGCAAGCTCATTCAAGATTTTATAGGTGAGTAGCAAGATTTTGAAGTCGATCCTCTGGGCAACAGGCAACCAATGCAGATTATATAGCACTAGTTGTATGTGGTCCCGATATTTAGTGCGTGTGAGAAGCCTGGCAGCAGAATTTTGAATTCATTGCAACTTTGCAATGTCACATGAAGGGAGACCACAGAGAAGACTGTTGCAATAGTCCAACCGAGAAGTCACAAATGCATGTAGAAGTCGTTCTGTTGTGTGTTTGTCAAGGTACCTACCAATCTTACTGATTTTATGTAGAGCAAATGAAGCAGATTTTGTGACCGCACGAACATGGTCTTTCATCTCCAAAGTGCTGTCAACACCAAGATCTCTGGCCGAGCTAGATGCTTCAACACGCACTTTTCCAACCATGATGGGAGGCAAGGATGGTGTTTTTACAAATCGAGAACTGAGATGAACAATCTCTGTCTTTGAGTCATTAAACACCATTTTGTTGCAGACAGCCCAGGCTTTGATGTCAGTGACACATTTTTCAAGGGTGGTGATGGCTTCCATGCGCTCCGATGGATTGAATACTAGATAAAGCTGCGTATCATCTGCATAAATCATGTGGTTAATTCCGTGATTGTTGATGATATCACTGATCGGAGCAGAATACAATGTGAAAAGGGTAGGTCCAAGCACAGACCCTTGTGGGACACCCTCTTCAAGAGGAAATTCTGCTGACGTAACGCCGCAAATGTCCTTTGACCTCATTTTTCGGAGGTCAGGATTTGGTCTCAAGGGCCAATAATTATTTGTTGCCATCTTCTTTTGTAATTTTGTGCATTTTGACACCAAGATCATCTATATACCACATTTTGTTGCTGAAATATAATTTTTAGTGATTTAGGCAGGGGTCAATGACCTTTGACCTTTAATACAAAAATTCCCCAACCCCCATCTCTTCTTCCCTTTTTTGGGGTAGTTGTCTATACCCATACCCACAAAAATCAGTTGAAATTTGCTTCTTTTAATTTTTTTTCTCACAGATTGCCTCAATATATATCTAATTTGGGGTTACTAGTAGGAAAACATTTGAGTTTGTTTTTGACGTATAACAATAGAGGACAATAGGGTCCCCTATTTTGCCAAGGTCCCCGATTCCGACCTGTGTGCAAATCCTATGGCGATCATCCGAAAACGTTAGTGTACAAACAAAAGAAGAAAGACGGTCATACAATGCCCCGTCCCCGATTAACGGCATTTACCCACGTGTGTGTGTGTGCTCTCGCACAACATAACGATCGAGGGTCGAGACACAAAAGAGCAAAAAGGGAACAAAAGCCCCTCGGTCGACAGTATGAATGGCAAAATTTGGTCCTCGATTGTCGGGGCAAGCGCTAGGCAATGGGGTTTGGGTATAACATAGGAATAAAGAAAAACACAATATCGATCGTTATGTGGTTCACGACTACATGTGTGTGTAAGTGTATCATACTGTGATATGTATGTAAGTATCGTACCATAATAGGTATATGTATGTATGTTTCCCCCCCCCCCCTCCTCCCCCCCCCCCCCCATCCCGCCCGCATGTTTCACTTATTCATGCAGCACAGGGAAGTACACAATAACAATAGTTATCTTACCACACACTGGTCGGTCCAGGAGAGGTTTGTGAGACTTGGAGGCAGTGCCGAGTAGTAAAGGTGTTGCCTGGTTTGTAATTCTTGGATGAACTGCATGCCATGGATGTGTGGCTACAATATTTTCGTTAGGTGTGCCTTGATTTTGATCCGTTTGTGTGGCTTGGACAGCCGGGACTACGTTCAGTCCATCCAGCATACGTTTGAGAGTGACTGCTCTGTAAACAAAATAGGGTATCATTTGTCGTTAAGTGGTTTGTAGGTGGGTGGGTGGGTGGGTGAGCGAGTTTGTTTTTGATTGAATTAGGGGACGTGTAACAATAGAGGACAACAGGTTCCCGTATTTCGAAAAGGTCCCTGATTCTTATTCGAGGCCTTCCGAAAAGGTTAGAGTACAAACAAAAGTGGGACAATAGGAGGTTCTTGATTGGAAGCGTATACACACTTTTGTTGATTGATAGGCGGGTGAGTTTGTTTTTTATTTGAAATAGGGGACGTAGAACAATAAAGGACAATAGGGTTCCATATTAGGAAAGGTCTCCAATTTCGATTCGTGTACAAAACATATGGAAGGCCTTCCGAAGGCATACACATTTGTGTGGATGAGTTAGTATTTTATCCGCACTGTGGACCTCTGACGCCTGGACCAATTGACGTCCACAGGATGCGGGAAGGGGTTACGGTTTGTCAGAACTCTGAAAAAGAGCTTTAGAGAAAAAGACAGATTAGGGTTATATATAGACAAGATAAAAAGAACAGTTTAGAGGCCAAGAATCTAAATTTGAGGTACATTTGTTGAGGGGGGGGGGGGGGGGGGGGGGTTAGCATCGTAAAAATACAAACCTGTATTTGTAGAGAAGTGTCACCTCCATTTAACTACCAAGCAGCAAGGAAAAGAAAGTGAGGGCACATTGTGGTATAAATGGTTGATCTTGTCTGATAAGCAAGAGATCAAACTACCAAAAGGGAAAGTTTGGCTACAAATATCGACATAATGTGAACAAAATTATCGTTCATCTTTTGATTTGTTTTCATTAACGTAATATATATTATTCATTTCTGAAAGTTAAAAAAAATCCCTTGGTACATCCTCTAGATATTTGAACTTTTTTTTATAAAAAAAATAACAAACCAACAATTGCTAATTGAAACATTGGCATTTTATTGATGACCAAGATACACCATCTAATCAGTTTGTCCTAAAGTAAAGAACAGCAGAAAGGGTGCAATGTCAGTCCCCTTTCAATAGCGTGTGTGGCCACCATTGATTTGGATACAGGCAGTGCATCCACGGCGCATACTGCCTACCAGTCTTTGGATGGATTGCTGCTGGATTCTGTCCCACTTAGTTCTCAATGTCTGAAGCAACTCTGCCCGTGTCCTGGCCCTGCCAACTACGCGTCTCCCAAGCTCACCCCACAGGTGCTCTATGGGATTCAGGTCAGGGGAGAGCGAAGGCCACTACATGGTGTTGATGTTCTCGTCTTGGAGAAATGCAGTGGTAAAGCGAGCAGCACGGGGACGAGCGTTGTCATGCTGAAAGGTTCTCAGTTCTGGGTGGTCTAGGAGGAATGGCAACATATGAGGTCGCAGAATGTTATCCACATACCACATATCCACAACCACCAGTGGCGTCCTGTACTGGCCTGATATGGCGGCCCACACCATCACACTTGGGTCACCCCACCTGTCGGTTTGCCGCACGCAACAATCGGCATATCGCTCGCCAGTTCTTCTCCAAACACGCTCACGCCCATCAGGATGATCCACACAGAACCTTGGCTCAGCGCTGAAAGCGACCTCGTTCCAGTGCGCCAAAGGTCCACCACTGATGTTGCTGGCACCATCTCTGTCGGTTGCGGCGATGGACAGCCGTCAACACGGCGCCTCTGTATGGTCTTCTGGCAATAAGACCATAGTCATGCAGTCGTCTTTGTGCAGTATCACTGGAGATCCGTAGATTTGCACGCCCTGGGGGTTTATGCTGCAGTCCGAGATGCTGGACGGAATCGATCCCGCAGGTGACTTAGGACTATCTGCCGTTCCTGCCTTGCAGTGATGACTCTTGGCCTCCCTGATCGAGGTCTGTCATCTTCAGAGTTGTGGAGGGTTTCTCTGTGTACCAGGGCCGATATCGTCTGGTGTGAACAGCCAAGACGACGTCCCACCTCACGGTAGCTCACTCCGCCTTGCAGCATGCCCAGGGCAAACTGCCGTTGATCCCTTGACAATCGTGGCATGTTGCTTGAAATGCCCATTTTGCACTGGCCTTTTAAAGCCAACATCAAGACATTCCGTGCAGCTCATTACAATCATCCCATTGGCTAATCACTGACTGTCAAAACAGCTGTTTAACAGCTGTGCCATAAAGAGACCATTGAAGGTTCAAGTGACCATCAGACACCGTTTGGTCCGACAGTAAGGACAGTAAGTTCACACATTACTACACGCAATGTTATTGTTGCTTTTTAAAGGTTTAACAGGTGGTAAGTTTCCTTTGCGTTTCAGTATAGGAATAATATTTTATCCTAAAATTATAACAATAATACCTTTGGCTCGGGTCATCCTACTCCAACCCTATTTCTGAGAGAAATATTACGATACGTACTTCGATAACAAATACAAATATAGGAGACACAACAAACAATATACAATATATAAATATAGACTTGTATCGTCCAAGTTAAATCTTTAGTTAAAATGCTCTTTTTATAAACTAACAATATTTTAAGGGCATCGTTGTCGTCATTGACAAAAATATCGAATGGATTCTGCCCTCAAAAATTGTAGGCAAGAGATGACCTTAATAATAATATGTACCGAAAACTTGTCATTTTCAGGAATAACGTTGAACACGTTTGATAATACTATGTACACGTACATGTACAATACATGCAGATGCAACGCTAAGTAGAGTCAGGGTGTTATAGACCTATGCATATGTATGTTTATGCAAAGTACTTAATGGGCGCTGAATAAGCCATTTGCGCGTGACCCCGAGTTAAATTTAAATAATATCTGGTACACTGACTTGTTCACACAGTCGTGAACCACATAACGACCGAGGATCGATATTGTGTTTTCCTTTCTTCCTTTACTTAACCCAATCCCCATTGCTTAGCGCTTGTACCGTCGATCGAGGACAGAATTCGGACAAGCAAACCGTCGATCGAGGATCCTTTGTTCCCTTTGTTCTCTTTTGTGTTTCGATCCTCGATCGTAATGCAAGACAAGAACACACAGCTTGGCACAGTTTAACTTTAAATTCTCCAGACCAAAGACACTGTTGCTATATCACGTGATTCGGGGCAAGCTTTTGCATAGTTACGTAAGAGACGCTCAGCACCAATACATTGTTTACAATGGGTAAGAATGGCAAAAAGACACCAGACCATTCCAGAGCTGGGGGTTGCTAGCGTATGACGCGTAAGGCTTGCCCAGAATCACGTGATATAGCAACAGTGTCTTTGGTCTGGAGAATTTAAAGTTAAACTGTGCCAAGCTGTGTGAGCAATACCAGATATTATTTAAATTTAACTCGGGGTCACGTGCAAATGGCTTATTCATTTGGCTAAGCAGATGCGTGCGCACATCACTACCTCTACGAAGTTCCAAAGACGTTGTTTCCGACCGGTTCGTAGGTGATAATTATTTGTCGAGATAGCGCCCTCTGGCAGCGTAGGATTAAAAGGTAGGTTACACCCTTTGCAGATATCGAAACAATTTACTACCAAATTATTACAAATAATATGACAAATATTTTAGGTTTCAGTGAGGTATTAGGACTTCATTACGAGTAAAGCAGATTTAATTTGGGCATTCAGCCCTGATTTATGATAGATGACAATCATTTATGTATTATGAAAGAATGAAAGTTCATATATTGATAACAAAGTACAGCATTAAGTAACCAGTACTTTTACATGATTTGCATAACAGAAAATAGACAAGAGATTTATTATTGTTTGTTTTTATCATCGTTCTGTCAATAAAGCGGTATCTTAACAAAAGCTTTCTCAGACTCTGGTCTTTAAACTCATTACGCATGATTGAAGTGGATGCAGGTACGGTACTCCCGTTGTTGCTTCGCGTCAAGAGTGTCTCTGTTATTTGCTTCTGGTGGTGCGTCCACATCCTGCTAGTGGACCTCATCTCTCCAGTTGCCAGGAAACAGATTGTGTTCCTCATCCTTATAGTCCACCTCGTTCACTTGGATGACTGGAACCCTTCTATTGGGGAAGTTGTGGAGCACGACAGCAGCCTCAATGATGTCTCGCACTGTAATGAAATTGAAATTTTTTTATCATACATGCAGAAAATATCTGTATTCAGTACATTACAAAAAAACATCATTAAACTATTTCTTTACATATATCATAAAAATGTACTACAAATATTATTACAAGTATTTATGAAAACACTGTGCAGTAACATAATGATACTAACCTGTGTCTGGTCTCTGTTCCAAAGTTCCAAGGAAGCATCTGAATCACTTAGCCAGGATCCCGAACGCATTCTCAGGTGGTTCTGGAGGGCGTTGACATGTTCGTTGCGAAGCTCTCTGGTGAGAAATGTTGAGTAGTGGCCCAGCTGCTGCCTTCTGTCTTCCAATAACCATTCGCGCACCCACATGGATCTTGGCCTTCGATCTTATCCACCTTCTTTGCCTTTTTTCTGACTGCTGCACTCTGGCCTTCTTGCTGACGCAAAGACTGGCTGTATGCACCAAGCAAACATGCAAACACAAAATCTTCTTTATCTTGGGCATTTATGATGTTGTCTCGTCGAAATCTCAGAATACAATGATTGCTATTGCTTGTGAGGCCTTCTCTTTATACCGTGGGCACAAACGTGCTCCAAAGCTGCCCGGCGTCCTCGTTTCATCCGTAGAAAGCCTTGACAGAACGTGAAAAACGTGTCAGACCTTGACCAGAACGTCAGAAACGTGAGGGACCCCATCAGAACGTGACGGGCTGGGAGGGAACGTACTGGCATCCGTGGTAGAATGCGGGCCGAACTGCATGAGCCTCCGGGACTCAGCAGCCCCACGGCCCGTCACGGATACCGTGATAGACAGTTAGAAAACTTGGCTAGACCTAACAAAACTTGAATACAGAGAAACAATTGCCAAAATCCCAAGGCGCACTACGTTTCGGGTAAACGGGGCTGCCGTGGCCACCGGCAACATAAATTGTAAACGTAGCATAAGCAATCAAATACCAGCGTGTATAACGGTATGACCACGCTGGTACCTCGGTATGTTTTGTTGCATGGTCATTTCTCATCGACCCTGTCAAGGGGAATTATCTGCTGGCTAGTCGCACGCAATCGCTGGAAAAGGTCTTATTTTAGATTATTTCAGGTGAATATTTGTTAGACATACCGTAGAAGGAAACAACAAATCTCTTGAATTATCAGATATTGATTTAGTACACAATAGTCAGAGTTGGGTTCTTTTGCGTTCAATTTTATTATCATTTCAATACGGTCGGTCGCCTGCCCTGGCTGAACGACGCTAACTTATCCGTATAGAACGATCCGTTGTGTCGCCCAATCACCAGATCGCATGGAAGAAGATGCTAAACTTATCAAGGAAGACTTGGCTCTTATAAAGGCACACTTGGGACTGACTTCTGGGAAATCAGAGTCAATGGTAGTGGCAATCTCGCCAGACAAAATCCTCATCGACTTTCCACGCACGGCCATAAGCAGAACGACATGGGAAAGCATCGGGCCAACAAAAATAGGTAGTTAAATAATGGCAAGGAGCAACTAGCATGTTGGGAAAAAAAGGAATGGCACGAAGAGGCTTTGTATAAATTATCGGAGGCTAAATAAACTAACTATCAAGGACGCGTATTTAATCCCCAGGATTGATGATTCCCTTAATGCCCTTTCTGATGCACAGTGGTTTTCAACCCTAGACTTGACCTCTGGATACTGCCAGGTGGCCCTAAATCCTAATGCCCCCAAAAGGCTGCCTTTGTTGTTAGGGAAGGACTATACAAGTGGCGTGTCATGCCCCTTGGGCTGTGTAATGCCCGCTCCACGTTTGAGAGGCTCATGAAGCGCCAGCTGAATGTCCTTCACTAGGAAACTTGTTTGGTTTATTTTGACGATGTGATAGTCTTTGGCAGGCCCATTCATGAGGAGATTAGCCGCCTAGAGGCAGTGTTTCAGCGTCTTCTGAGCGCAGAACTGAAACTAAAACCAAACAAGTGTTACCTCTTTAAGTGAAAGGTTTGGTACATGGGTCATATCGTATCGCAAGAGGGGGATCGGAACAGATTCGAGTTGTGAAATAGTGGCCGGTACCCCAATCAGTGAAGGAGGTTCGCAGCTTCCTAGAGTTAGTGTCATATTATGGGAAATTCATTAAAGGTTTTGCTACAGTGGCAAGGCCACTGCATTGGTTGACTTAAAAGTGTAGGGAGTTTAACTGGACTGCCGAATGTCAGGAATCCTTTGATGAGACGAGGGCTCCCATCCTCACATACATGCAGCCAGATAGTGATCGTATTCTGGACTTGGAGTGCCACCGGGAAAGGAGGAGTTTTATCACAACGACTTGATGACAATGAGCAGGTTATTGCCTATGTATAAGGTTCTTAAGAAGCCAGAACAAAATTACTGTGACTAGACAAGAACTGCTGGCAGTGGTCACCTTTGTGAAGCACTTCCGGCCATATTAAATTATGGTCGACGGATTACGATTAGGACGGACCGTGGAGCCTTAAGGTGGCTCACAAATTTGAGGGGTCCTTCAGGGCAGATACCGATGTGGTTACAGATCTTAGGAGAGTGAAACTTTAAAATTGTGCATCCTGCGGGCAGATCCCACCAAAATGCAGATAATTTATCTTGGAGACCTCGCTCGCAGTGTGGACGGGACAGTCATAGCAGGAATCAGAATCTTGAAGACCCAAATCAGGAAATAAAAGGGCATGAAGCATAATGTGCGCGTCGTGGGAATATTACGGGGACAACACGAACAGAACCGAAAGATGTTCATCTCAAAGAAGAGTCTATAGGTTGTGTCATAAAGCACAAGGAGGAAGGTATACGCCGTCCAGAGTGAGAGTTAGTATCAGCAGAATCAGAAAAGAGTATTGGTTTTAGTGAGATCCATTCGAAACGTGAAAAAGTTCTTGTGCGCCGTTGGGAATCAAAAACGGACATGAAGTACGATGGAAGACAGTTGTCCCACCTGATCTACTTGGAAAGATTCTGCGAGAACTACACTCAGGAAAAACCAGTGGACACCTTGGCTCTAAAAAGACAATGGCTAAGGTGCAGGTGCAGTTCGGGTGCAGTGCGGCTAGGACTGGCGGCAAAACAAAAACATTCGTAAGGAAATGTAATCTCTGTGCGCACATAAGGTCTCCGAGTTAGAAAAGCAGGGCACGCCACCCCTTCAACAACATCTTGTGGTGATACCTATTGAACGTGTAGTCATGGACATTGTGGGACCGTTTCCAGTAACGGAAGATGGAAACCGCTACATACTTGTAGTCAGAAACTACTCTATTTAGTGGTTTGAAACATATGCGCTGCCCAACGACAAGGCTGAAACTGTCGCCAAAAGGTTCGTAAAAGATTTGTAATGCAGGCTCGGGGTCCCGCAAATTATGCATACCGACCAAGGAAGGAATGTTGAATCTAGGCTAACCGCTAAGGCATGTGAGATCTTGGGAATCAACAAGACTCGGACAACACCATATAATCCGAAGTCGGACGGGAATAGTGGAACGTTTTAAACACACATTGGTCAACATCGTCTCCAAAAACATTAAGGTACATGTAATTGGAGACTTGTAAAACTGGGACCGGGAACTGCCTTTTGCCACCGTGGCGTATAGGACTAACCCACAAGAGTAAAAATGTTCTCCGTTTTATGACATTTATTTCAATGCTGCAATTTTTACAAAATGAAAACTTTAAATCAAAGCAACAGCTTCATACCATTGGTTCAGTAAAAATTATCTGAGAATTCGTCCTGACATAGTAATTACAGTTATTGTCAGGAAAATCAAAATGTATAGGTCCGGATCGATATTAGAGTTCATTCTAGGTGTAAGTATGTGCGGAGGCTTGTCTTCTGGTGACTTGGGAGTACGGCCAAATCGGTGTGCATTCTTAATCTCAGGTGATAAGTTGCACTTTTTAGCAAGGATCTCCTTTAGCCTTTTAAATGGGTAATTGGGTTCATTGACACCCTCAGGAATACGCCCAAAACGCAAGTGTTCTCCTGGAATAATACAGAACAACCAACACTTGGGGAGGAGAGTAGTCTGATGGAAATGTGATGGAATATACAAGTATCTCACGGCAGGGCCCCAAAAAAGCTCGAAAAAATACGCAAAAAGACAAAAGCTGAATTACAACCGAAGGACGTCCAAGGATGCTTATTACTTGCCGCGTTAGTTTATCGAGAAATATAACCCTGCGAAAAAAAGGGCGTCTCGCCCAAACTACAGCGGGACGCTCCTAAATTAATACAATTAATCAATTAATTACTACCTGTTGGTTGATTGTTTCTAGGGATGTCTCATTCGAAAGCTCATAACAAATACAATTCAATTAAATTCAATTTATTCATCATGTGACACACATGAAATTTGATGTCCCTGGTACAGCAGTACAAACAATTACACAAATATTAAAAATATGCTCACCAAGGCAATACACACAACAAATCATTTACTAACATTACATATTACAAATTAAATTGTACAATTACAATTTCAATTAACTACAATTTCAATTAACGTATTGGGCCGGGGAATGACCACCGGCAATGAACCTCGCCCTTGGCTCAGTCCGTCATCCAACCCGGCCCGCCTTTACGACCCGGGTCCCTACTCTGTTATACCTTAAATATGAAATTGGTAAAAGAATAAAAAGCCTATTCCTTTGAGACTATACACATTGCCCCATGTCAATACACCCAACAATCATCTAGTAAAATTACAGTTAAAATTGTATATGGCATTAGGTACAAAGGTACAAATTTTTGAACCTGTAACTTACTCTGTACACCAAAACCTGTCTTTCAGTCCATTCCATGCACATTTGGATTTGCCGTTCTCAAATTTAAGTTCAATTTTATTTCCATATTGTTTTTTGCACTGATCAACAAGATGCTTGAGTTCTTTCTATAGTTTACGTTTTTCTGAAAAATTATTAATAATATGTGCCATCTGCTTCCTTTTAACAAGTTCCCGTAAATATTTCTTCAACCACAGTTTGTTGTTTGGGTAAATTTCAACAGTCCTTTCTGGAACAATAAGGTCCTTACAAAACTTGACGTAATCGGTGATGACATTAGTAGATTCCTCAATTGAGTCAGGAACCATCAGTACATCCCAGTCCATGCATTCAAAACAGCTACGAAGAGTTTCCATGTCATCTTGATTCCAACTCCTGACTTTCCTGATAGCCGGCTTATTCTGCTTAAGTTTTTGTTTATATGCAGGAAGTAGGTAGATCTGATTTGCCGAGTGGTGCTCTACTGTATGGCTTGTAGCCATCGGGTCAAGAGTACGATGACTCCTTGTTGAAATGTTCACATACTGCTGGTAGTGAGGCATCACCAGTTCCAAATCACACTTATTAAAGTTGCCCATAATGAGTTTAACAGCATCCGGGGATTTCTTTTCCAAGTCTTGAACAAATTTAGCAACAGTAGGCGAGGCATTATTTATGTCCGCTCTTGGATGAATATACACACAACAGTGAAATATATCTGTGGGAACTCTTTATGGAGGTAGTACGGTCGTAGACCTGCAGTGCTTATAAAAATCTACCCTAGTTTTACTTTACACAAAACTGCAGTTTTATTGTAGTATTACTATAGTGCTACTTTAGTTGATCAATAGTAAACCTGAAGTAAAACTGTACTTTTACTATAATATTACTGTAGTTCATACTGTAGTAAAAGTACGGTGTTTTCGACACAAAATGTCCCATTTACTACAGTAAAACTGCAGTAAAACCGCAGTATTACTGCGTTTAAACTACACAAGTACTATATTTTACTTCACATTTACTGTTTTATTACTACAGTTTACTGCAGTTAAACTACAAGATCATTGTAGTCATTTTTACTGTAGTATTATTATAGTGTGTACTGCAGTAAAACTAAACATTCTTACCACATCTTTACTCCAGTGCTATTGTAGTATTATTGCAGTCTTAACTGCAGTAAAACTACTATGTTACTGTAGTTTTAGCATATTTTTACCTCAAAATAACCCAGTCTTTACTACATTTTTATTACAGTATTACTGCAGTATTTGTTCTATAATACAGCATAAAGGCCTACTAGTGTATAGCAGTACTGCATGTTACATTTCAATGCAGCAACACTTCTGTTTAACTGTACGGAAAAAGGCAAATAAAATAAGCAGTACACTATTTTCAGCTAAAAGAAAGGACGCGTAATAATGGACACAATACATCGGGATTCTTGAGCTTTGTTTTGGTCTTATTATCTCTTCCCCATAGAAAAAACAACCGGGATTCCCGGGATTTGTTGGCGGGATTATCCGGGATCCCAGTTGAACCAGGATTTTTAAACCGGGATCCCGGTAATTTTGTTATCCCGATTGGATTCAATCGGGATCCTGGTTGGATTTAACAGGGATCCCGGTTGGAATAAGAAACTATTATGGTTACAGTATTACAATTGTTAAAACAAAAAGTATTAAAAGTAAAAACAATTATAACAGTTTAAAAAAAATCCGACAAAGACTGAACGCAGGCCTATATCATTATGTTTCCTAGTTCCAGATCATGAGTAAAGTATGTAAGTATACATGCACAAGCAATTTTAAAGTGACGTGTTCTGTGGGTCAAAGTTTATCGATTTGCTGCACCATGCATGGCCACATTGCGCGCTGAAGACAACAATTTCCTAAACATTTTGGTGTGCAATTATTTCTTTTAAACTTTATGCATTCGGTTAATAGGCCTATATAGAGTATAACTATGGCTAAACGGATGTAGCCTAAATATTTTATCAGAAAGGCTGCTTGACTACATGTATATCCGCGCAGTTTTTCAAGCGATCCGGAACTAGGAAAAGCATGAAAAGCGATGTCAGTTCGTCGTGGCCTTGGCCGACATGTATTTTCAAAAATAGAAGTATAACTGTTTACTTAGATTAGAAGCTTTTTTTATATATATAGTTCATCTCCAACAGTCGAGGTGTTGGAATCTGTCCCTCCCAAGGAACGCGCTGCATCTGTTAAGGAAGTTAACCTCAATGAGATGTGGAGAAGGATAAATTCTTCTTCAGAACTGAGACCAAGGAGGCAGCGTTGACCCGTAGGGGAATTCTGTCTATGGTTGCATCGGTTTATGTCCCCTTAGGATTTCTGGCTCCGTTTGTCCTCATAGGTAAAGTATTGCTGCAGCACATGTGTCGCAACAGAAGTGGACGAGATGATCCTTTGCCTATAGTGAGTGAGTGAGTTTTTAGGGTTTAACGCCGTACCAGCATCAATGGCCATATTCACAGCGGGAACAAATTTCATTCAACAATTGTTTATTTCATTCAACAATTAATGTGAAGAAGTTACAGTTTTAGAGGTGGGAGGAAAACCCCAGAAGAATATCCTGGGGAAAAACCCACGGAGTCAGGCAGGGACTGAAAACCCAATCCACATATTGGCCCAGGCCGGATTCGAACCCGGGTCATAGTGGTGGAAGGCGAGGAAAGAACCGCTACACTAACCCGACTCCCCCTCCTTTGCCTATAAAGAGTTAGGACCACGGTGGTAGAAGTGGATGGCGGACCTTCCCAACATTGCAGCAATTCGGATTCCACGCTGCGTGAAGCCGAGTGGTTTTAGGAAAGTTAAGTCTACACAGCTTCGCCACCTCTCAGACGCCAGCACTTTGGGTTAAGCGCCGGTCACAACCCACCGTGCGTGTTTTTAGTCCGTACGTTTTAGAGGGAGGCCACGGCCGCCATGTTTTTCTGAAAACGTGTGGAGGGAGTGGCAAGAGCAGGGAGGGAGTACGTACGTCAACGCACGTGGCCCGCACGCCACGCCTGGCCGTGAGCGGTTGCGTGCATCGTACGTTGCGCAAGTAGTACGTGAGTTGTACGTGCTTACAACGTGTTTACAACGTACGATCTCCGTGCGATTGCCACGTTATTGTACGGACCACGCATTATCACGTGCGCAGCACGCACGAGCTAAGTGCGCCGTCCGTAGAGCAACTGACCGTGGGAAAAATTTAAAAGACTCACGGACACGGAGTGAGTGCGTTGTGTGCTCATTGAATGGAAGAGGGCACGCGCGTCACCCGTACTGGGGGTGCATCCGTAGCCCGAACGCAGCGAAAGTTCCTCGCGCACTAACAGTGCTACGGCGTGTCTGCGTGCTCCCAAATCCGTACTGAGGCGGTACTCACCACGTACAGATCCACACATTTTGCCCACGTTTTTGCAAGTAGACAGCACGCACTTGCAAGTACGGCGGGTTGTGACCGGCGCTTTATGGTCAATACTCCTACCTCAGAATTCAGGATCAGCAAGACAGGGTATAGGCCTACTGTGCACTCCTAATGGGCAAGTCTCGTGTGGCCCCGACTGAGGTCACAACAATCCCCCGCCTTGAGTTAGCTGCAGCTGTGGTGTCGGTGAAAATGGTGTCGGTTTAGATCCCTTCACTGATGACTTAGGGATTCTGCATGTAGGTGGTCACCTGAGGAATTTGTCACTCTTGTTTTCTGTCAAGCACCCGGCAATACTAGCCAAGGACAGCCACATGTCCAGACTCATCGCTAATCACTACCACCATAAAGTCTACCATCAAGATCGTGGGATCACTCTGAATAAAATCAGAGCAAACGGATTTTGGATCATCAGCGGTGGAAGGATGCTGTCGGATATTATTCGTAAATGTGTGGTCCGTAGGAGAAACCGGCGACCCACTCAAAAACAGAAGATGGCGCAGATCTCCCTGAGGATCGTGTGGAATCATCTCCGCCATTCTCATTCTGTGGCCCGGACTGTTTCGGTCCCTTTATTTATCACCAAGCAAGGCCGCAAGGAGTTCAAGAGATACGGCCTACTGTTCACCTGTTTGTGCTCGAGAGCGGTTCACGTAGAGTTACTAAATGACCTCTCCACTGATGCCTTCATCAATGGACTGCGATGTTTTATCGGCATACGAGACAAGGTTCGGCAAATCAGGTCGGACCAAGGCAGTAACTTTGTTGGAGCAAAATGTGAACTAGATGCAGCCTCGAAGGATCTAGACAACGATAAAGTTGCGTCCTACTTAACAGACCAAGACTGCAACTTCCATATGAATGCTCCCTGTTCCAGCCATGCTGGAAGAGTGTAGGAACGCCAGATACGCACAATAAGAAGTGTCCTCAGTGGAGTGGTTGCACCTTGCCCTGGAAGATTAGATGATTCATCGCTTCGTACGCTGTTTTATGAAGCAATGGCCATAGTGAACAGCCGTCCCCTATCAGTCAACATTATCAATGATCCAACACGTTTGGAACCCCTGACGCCTATAATCACATCCTCATCATGAAGTCCTGTGTACCACTGCCACCTCCGGGTAATTTTGCACCAAAAAAAATGTACCCTCGGAAGAGATGGAGAAGGGTACAATACCCGACTGAACAGTTCTGGAGCAGGTGGCACAAGGAGTATCTCCAGAACCTCAATCGCCGGCAGTGCTGGAGCAAACCGAGAAGAACCATCATGGTGGGAGACATCGTCCTCTTAATGGAACCAGATAGATTATGGGCATTGTAGTGGAAACTACCACCGATAAAGATGATCTAGTGAGGAAAGTCAAGGTTTAAGTTGGGACAAAGAAGCTTAAGCAAGGCAAGCGCAAAGATAAGCCATCCGTCCTGGAACGGCCAGTGCATAAGTTAGTTCTGCTTTTAGAGAGCGCTTGACTCGTTCCCGTAGACCCATCTCTCAGATAAATTCGTTTTGATTATCGTATTGTTCACAGCTGTAATATTGTAGAACATTACTGATTATTTATTTCACACCTTTAAAAATGGTTTATAAATAATTTAGGTAATTGGTGAATTAGGTACGGGTGAAAATGATGTTCTATATACCGGGTACATGTGTAAAAGCATGCCCCTACATGTACCTCTTACAATCTTCTAATCACAAATTACATCCGACATCCTTGTGTGCAGGCCATTGCCTGTTAGTGATATCACAGGCAGTTTAATAAACTCTAAAATCCTAGTATTAAATGCTATAAATATAATCCAGGGGTGTATATTTACTGAAACGTGCGTGCTTCCAGTACATCAGTCGCGCCATTTTGTTTTGCAATTTTGAATTTTAGCCTTGCCTTTGTCTAAATGATCTGAAAATATCTTCATTGGATTCATTGACCCCAAAAACATACGGTTTGACACACAAAAAAGCATTCTACGCTGGCCCGTTACCGAGTTATTGGATGTTGTAGAGGAATGGCGGCCATCTTGGAAAATGGCGGCCGTACACAAATCGCACGCAATTTTGACGATGTCATCATGCAGTTTCGTGATCCCTACACCCTAATGATCAATTTTAGACATGAAGACAAATGTTATTATTCGGCTGCCACCTACTCAAAAACTAGAGCCTTTTGGGGGCCTCTGCTGCAGCACGATATTGGATTTTCTCTTTACACTCATCCTTTTGGCAAAGTTATTCTGCGGCACCATGTCAATTACCACATGTATGCCGATGATACACAATTGTATGTTGACTTCGATCCAACCGTACCAGGTGAAAAAGAGAAAGCCTTGGATATTACTAACGTCATGCATAGATGACATCATAGTCTGGATGCACACAAACAAATTGAAACTGAATGCTGAGAAAACAGAGTTCTTTGTCGCTTCCTCTAAGAACAACTTGTCACATGTTAAAGATGTTTCTCTTAACATTGGAAATTCAATGGTAACCCCCTCAACTAATATTCGGAATTTGGGTGTCATGTTTGACACTGTCATGTCAATGTCATCTCAAGTTAATTCAGTATGTAGCTCTACTAACTTCCATCTGCGCAACATTGCGAGGATTCGAAAATACATTGATCATGATACTTGTCATCATGTGGTTCGCTGTCTTGTCACTTCTCGTCTAGACTATTGTAACTCCCTGTTATCTGGAATCACCAAAGCACATCTTAAACGCCTCACCAGTATTCAATACAGAGCTGCCAAACTTGTTCTCACTGATAACTGTTGGAGAGCTCATGGATCTCCCTTACTCGCTAAACTACACTGGCTACCCATGGAGAAACGCATCCAATTCAAAACTCTTCTATATGTTTTTAAATGTATGAAGGACATTGCTCCACCTTATCTCTCTGATATGTTTCATCTTCACCAAAGCAATCGTCAAGGACCGCGTTCTTCTTCCGATAGAACTCGGCTAAACACTCATAACTCAAGTTTATCTTATGGCAAACACGCCTTCTCACACTCTGCTGCTGAACTTTGGAACAGTCTCCCAATTAGTGTCTGTGATTCTACTTGTGTTGTTACATTTAAGAGTAAACTTAAAACTTATCTTTTTCCTAAATAGTTTTGTTTTAGTTTGTTTTAATTCATCCTTTCTTTTGTTATGCGCTTTGATCATGTTTTGGAAAAGCGCAGTATAAATGTCCGTTATTATTATTATTATTATTATTATTTGCCTTCTCTCGTATGCTGCCATCGTCTCTTCGTCACACCTGCAACTCGGTGGAGGAAAGCCATGTCTTTGTGTCGTCGTCCAGTATGATAATGCCATGTTCGCCGATTTGCCCACCAATCCAGATTTTCTTGTTTTGGGACGTATGGACAAATTCGCAGTAGAACTGTCAATTTTACTTTTTCTAACAAGCTTTAATAATGGCTTTGGTAGAATGTTTTAAAATTGTTTATGCTTACAATCTGGACATGTTCTACATGTTATAAAATCTACAGTCTGTAACAAGACATGTAACGTTGTTTAAATCTAAAATGATTGTTTTTATTTTGCAGCAAAACAATTCAGCCGCATATATGTATAATTACCATGAGTGTAAATATGTAGATAAACAATGCATTTTATTGATTTTCTTTTAAATTTCATCTTATCTTCATATTTCCGCAATAAAACATGCTACATTAAAATTGATTTTGGTAATGATTAGGTACGATAGGTAATGTATATTTTTTACAAATGTATGACGTTATCCTAACGCCATCAACAATTTTGAAAAGTCCTGAAACTTGATGGCTGGGCAGAAGTGACGTCACTGTAAGCCCATTTGGGTTTAAACTGGTCATGGATGTGTAAAAGAAAAATGAAGTGTTGTCATGGAATGAATTATTCCTTGTTTTACCTACATGTAAAAGTCATGTCTCCTTATTGCAACACGCTACATTTAAAATTCTTTATTCTATATTTGAACAGTAATGTTTCGGGTGTGTGACGTCATCAAAATATAACTTTTTAAAATCATTTTTTTTTTTTTAATCTGTTTAAATTAAGTTCAATTTGTTTTTGGTATACTACATGTAGTTAAATTTCAAAAAAATGCAAATGCAGAAAAGCCTAATGTTCTGTACTTCGAACAGACATATAGTTCTATAATTTTGTTTTCTTGTTTTTTATGTGCATGCAAAATAACATTTTGTTCCTTTCTGTGCTGTGGTACAAATTTAGGAGGAAAGCCAGAGTTTATCCTAAAAAATAAAAATGCTGGAATTACCTGACAACTTGTTGTGTCCACATGCACTGCAGCCGTGATATATTATGATCCTGGTCCCCTGTGTGAATGTAGAAGTACAGGTTATCATTAGAAGGACTTTGTCAGGCTTCAGCTTGGCTGCAGTGTATGCTTAAACCATCTGGATCAATGTTACTCGGTTATCTGCTGCACATTTTATATCACATTATGCGAGGCCAAAGGTTGGTGTGCTTTTGTATGTGTGCAATTGCAAAAATAAAAACAAATTACCCAATTACTATGAAATACCTTACTGGACTGTTGATGAATCGGTCTAAATCATACTGTAAAACTAGGGTGTATAAGCCAGGTAGATTGGTTCCCTGGCCGTATAATTCCACAATGTATACAAACACAAGCTGCTTCATGTTAGCATGTTTGAGTTGAACTCTGCGATGGCTGTATGACATGTAACGATATGTTCTTTGTTATATATAATACCTGCATTCTATGTATCCAATACCAAATTGAACCTAAACTTGAGAGATGCAAATTTCACTGATCCCTTGTTATCCTTTGGGTTGGTTTCAATTTCATTACTTGTCTTAATGTAATACAGTGCCAAATTAAATACACCTGACTATCTGGTGAATTCTCATAAAACAATTCTTGATATCGCGTTTAACCAAGACAAATTCAATCATTACATTATGTACATGTACATGTACATGTAGTTGTAGATGATCATCTGGTGAGACAAACTTAATTGAAATATGATGACATTGAATAAGCAAATGTTGAAATTGATCACTTATTTGAAACATTGGAATGACCAATAACTAAATTGATTGTAACATTTGCGCGTTCCTGTCTTCTTGGTACAAAATTGAAGTTCAAGGTTTATAAACTGCATTGCTTTTGTTTTCTAAATGTGCAAGAAAACCTATAGTGTAAACTCGGTGCCAAATAAAACTTACATTTACCTAGTCGGTTTCCCTTGTGGTTTATTTAGTGTTTTGTGACTATCTTTTGGGTTGTTTTTCTTGCAAACTATAGTAAATGTTTTCACACAAAAACTTGCCTGCTTTTTACAAATCCCCTCAGGGGCTTTTCATTTCTGGAAATTAGTTCATTTCTTGGGATTTAATTTTCACTCTCAATATGGCAGACTGTACGTAGTTTCATATTTTGTATCTCTCGCCTTTCTAGTATAATTGTATTTTCAACCAAACCACCCATATACATTACCGGTACTCACCATATTTTCAAACCCAACACAAATATGATCAAGATCAGACAAATTTGTTTAAGTAGTTTACAAATATGACAGGAAAACCAATTGGAAAAAATGATGCATGTATATAAAAGTGCACTAAAGTAGTTCCAGCAATGACCAATTTAACCTTGGACTGTGTGTGTGCCACTTTGTAGGAGGGTGCAGAGCTATACAACTCTAATAGCTCTGTGGGGAGAGCATGCTGGAGACATTTTTACTCAAAGACCTCCGTCAGATGTTAAAAAGGATGTGTAAAACCATGGAGAAATAAAACACAGGGAGTTACAACGGCCCGCTAACCCCCCACAGGGTATTTACTGACCAATTAGCGACTCTGGCTGACCAATGGTAAAGGCATGGAGGCCTCCCGCTGTGCGCCCACTGACCGACCACGATAAGATCTCTGGCATCTCATGGTTTGGTACCGCAGCCACTACTTACTGGAGAAACGAATTGCTCGTGCGTTCAATAACCAGTAGTTTCACTAGCAAGCAAACGAACCAGTTTTCGCATGCGCAGTAGCTCTCGGTCGTCGAAACACGTGAGCCATTGTGAAAAATCGATGCGCCTTGAAAAACTGAAACTGCCGATATTTGTTTTGTCGAAATCCGACATTCTGATGGTAAGTTACGTTTGTTATCCTTTTAAAATATGAACAGTACAATCATGGAAATATGGTAGCATATTTTTGTGATTTTGACGACTTAAGGCCGAGTTTGGCCGGCCAGAAATGGAAGGGTTTGCTCGTCGAGGCTTTTGTCTACCCATTCGTATATCGCTCAACGGTGTGCGACGTGTTGCGTTTGTTTTTTTTGCATAAGAAAATCGAACTTTTTTAGAAACTTACGTACTATTTCGATAAATTTGGATGGGTCCGCCATCCTTCTTGGATGTCCTCTATGACAATAATCGCCCGTCCTTGATCAGTTGATAACGAAATTTAGGCCTAACTCACTGTTAACTAATTTTTCAATTTTATTTCAATTTTTTTGGGTTACAATTATTTCCTTTTTTTGTCTGACGTGGTTTTGGATTATTTATCTGACTTTGGATTATTTATAAAAAGAACCAAATCCAAGTGAAAACGAACGTACCAACAATTGTGATTTCAAAATTAAATTTCAGACTGCCTGGTGTGATTACTAAATTATTTAGGCCACGAGAATGAAAGTTATAGATTTGCATCCACCGTCCGCATGCCTGAAAAGCTGCCGCACATACATTTTTCATTATTTAACATGTTTTCATTATTTAAAAAAAAAAAATAAAAATTAAAAAAATTGTTTGATTACATAAATTATGTTTAGAATCGCCCTATGGTAACAGAAAGATGCTCATTAACAGCTATTGTATTAACATGGTATCATCATCTTGCCAATATCTCGCGGCGGCGTTGGGGTCATTGTTGAAATATTAGGCCTAATTTAAAAAAGACCATCAATCGGCAGGATTCGCAGTTTGCAAACTGATGTTCTACTTACTGTTCCTGTTAACTTTGAAGTGAATTTAGTGGACAGTCATGACAGTGATTTACGTGAAGGAAAAAAACCCAGAAATTATTGTTTTTTTCTCGTATTGTTTTTATTTATTTTTTCCCTCCTTTGGTGCTTTGTCACATTTCTTTTCAGAAAAGGATTTTTGATTATTGTTTTTCCCAAAAAGGATACAATTCTCCGCTTAGGCTACTGGGCTACTTGTGATCAAATTAAATTTTGTTTCCTGGAGACTCATTTCAAACAATAATTATTTAAAGGTAGTATACACCATTGGTAATTGCTTGAATTATTATGAATGAGTAGATTTGGGGGGTTGTATTTCATAGTAAATATCGTTTAACTGACTTTTCCGAAGTTTTACAATCATGGATGCCGATAAAATCACGAAAAAGGGCGTTTGTTTTCAACTGGGGTCGAGCAAAAATATTGACTTTTAAAAGTATTTGCCATCTGAACACGACAGTCTGTTGTGTTTTTTTATCTTTGTATTATTTTGTTTTATTTTTAGGTTGTCGTGTGCATAGAACTATTTCCATGTCACCTCAGAGGTATGAATGAGTGTCTTTTCATCGGTGTATGCATGGTATACTAGACTCTATTCACTCAGTTCACTGCAGTCCTATGGCGGTCAATCATAGGAAATGCCTAGAAGTCCTTTGTAGATTATGCGGCGAAGAAAGAGCCATCCCTGATGATCGCCAGCCTATAAGCAAGTTAAAGCAGTCCGGTCTCATCAAGGCATCTTTTAGCATTGTTGTCCATGACGATTTGGCAGAAATTCATCCACCGTTTATTTGTAAAGTCTGTGATGTCAAATTAGGGAGATGGTGGGCGAAGGCCAAAAAAAAAGGGAAGTCCAAATCTCCTTGTAACATAAGCCTCGCTGTTTTCGAAGCAACAACTTGTCCCAAGTGTGAGGGAGGAGAAGCTGCATCACTGCTGACCGATGGTAGAATGGAAAAGTGGAAGGAGGAGGGAATAAAGTGTGGGTTGTTGCCTTGGCAAGGGTTGGATCGCCTGCAGTTCATGAGAATGAACAGTGAAGGGAGACCTGTCGTTTACCTCAGAATCTTCATCGATCTAACATGGCAGCTCGAGGTATCCGGAGTTCTGGCAGTGGCAGTGGCAAACAATGTTTGTAAAGATGTACCATGCAAGCTTGATGCTGTACAGCTTCAGAATCTCATGAAGAAAGTGACATCACTTGAGGTGTGTGAGGGGAACCCAGATTTCCAGGAATTGGTGAACATCATGAGCACAGAGGCCCAAATTACAACAAGTATAACAGTAAATGATGTTTTCCTTGAAGGAACTATTCGACACAAAAAGTGTGGGTTACTCTCCTTCAAGCCGAGATGTTGCGTGTGTCAGATCCACAGAAGTGAATTGATGAAGATGTTGTCACGTCAAAGGTCGAAGATAATGCACCCTATCTCTATCGATTCTTCCATGCCAAATAAAACGATGACATCAGGCCAACTCAAAAAAAAGGTAGTGTTGCTGCAAGCAGAAAGGAGAGCCTTAAAACGAAGGGCAAACACTCTTCAATCTAAAGTGGCTGAGATAATTTCTCAGGAAAGTGTTCTCCTTGACGCCCCCCTTGACACTGGGTTGCGGCAGATGGTCAGTGAGTGCGGCACCCAGATGAAAGAAATCCTGAAAGAGGACACCCCTGCAGGCCTGCTGTGGGAGCAGCAAAAGGAAGCTGTTGTGAAGGGCAAGCAGATGCGTTGGCATCCTGCCATCATCAGATGGTGCATTGCCCTTCACAGCAAATCTTCTTCAGGATACAACATTCTCCGTCAGACAGGGTTCCTGAAGCTGCCACACCCGAGCACTCTGCATGCGTATACGCATTTTGCTGATCCGGTCACAGGGTTTAATGCCGCAATGCTGCAGAGAATTATCGAAGAGAGCAGTGGGTGTGCTGAGCATGAGAAGAATGTGTCCGTTCTCTTCGACGAAATGAAGATCAAATCCGGGCTATTTTTTTCTATCAGGTCTGGCAAAGTTGTAGGATTCACGGATGTGACAAGCATTGCTAATGAGGTAGCAGAATTTGAGAGACGGTGCCGAGGTGTAACCGAGCCGGAGATCGCTACACATGTCCTGGTATTGATGATACGAGGCATTTTTTCATCTCTTCATGCACCTGTGGGGTATTATCCCAGTACTGGCGTGACCAGTAACCAGTTGTACCTCTGCATGTATGAAGCTATCATGTTTTTGGAGACAGCTGGATTTAAGGTTCGAGCGCTTATTTCAGATGGCGCATCTCCAAACCGCAAATTCTACCGGCTGCATGCAGATCAGAGTACGCCAGAGCTGCCCACCCACTCTACCACCAATCCCTTTGACCCAACAAGGAAGATTTACTTTCTGTGCGACGTCCCACATCTGGTGAAGACAACGAGAAACAATTGGGAAAACTCAGGATGGAACAACAAAACTAAACATCTGTGTGTAAGTTTCACTGAATTACTTTTTCATATTTTTTGTGTTTACATGCAAGTGTCTTTTTTTTCAGCAGCAGGTTCAAGATTTACAAATGCATAGTGTTTTTCATGTACTTTAACCCTAACTCCTTACACAACAAAGGAAGTTGGAGGATTTTGAAGGAATTGTATTGTTCAATAACAATGGTGAGGGAGTTAGGGTTAATGCTTGTGTATTTTCTGTTACTTATAGTACAACAAACAACAGGTGACATGGCCTCAGCTGGTGCAGCTGTACGAGTGGGATGCTGGCCTTGATAGATGTTCCCCTGGTTTACGGCGCCTTCATAAAATCAGCCACGAGCATCTGCACCTGACCCCAGCATTGAGAATGCGTGTGTACATGGCAGCTCAGGTAAGCATTGTGTTTATTGTACAACATCAGCACACACTTTTTCCACATAAATTTATCAAAAGTCTTCCATGGATTGAGTTTAAGTACTGCTCAGGCAACAAAAAAATGCCATGTAATTGGAAGCAGAACTATTTGTTTTGGCCTAATAAAATGTATCTTTTAATGCCTAGTCATGACATGAAAAAAAATGGGTTTTTTTCTCCAAGGCATCGCACAAGCTAAGAAAAGTTTTCAGTAATTAGTGATTTTTTCTGCAGATAATGTGAAGTGTTTCAATTTCTATCAATAAGACCATTCCCTTTATATTTTTACAGGTGTTGAGCAGCACAGTAGCTAATGCGTTTAAGTCACATGGGAAGGTTGGTACAGCATCCACAGTGAAGTTCATCACCCTGTTCGATAAATTCTTCGACTGCCTGAATGTGTCTAACACATACAAAGGAGCGCATGCAAGAAAGCCGGCCCTTGCACCATACAGGAGCCCAGATGACTGCCGTTTTGATGTAAGTTTCTGATGCAAAACACAGGCATTCTTGTAAAGTAAAAAAGGGCTCATTCATATCCTAGGCTGGTATCTTTATAAGAAAAAGAAAATAATTTGCCAACAAATATTCAAAAAGATATACACAAAGATGTACCCCATTTTAAATTGATGTCAGGCTGCAAATAATTCGATATTTTCAAAGTAGTTATTTGATAACCTAGCATGTTGTTTTTTTCCCATCGGCTAGACATTTAGCAATTAAAAAAATATATATACATGTTTTGTGGCAAAACTCAAAAAAGCATGGTAAGTACATCTTTAATCTTTAAGGAAATCTAAATGGTTCTTTGTAAATATTTAAGGCTTCTTTTACATTGTTTTTAAACAGTGGCTCATCAACGATTTCCTTGGCTTCCTCAAGGAGTGGGATGAGGAGGTACAATCCCAACAGGAGCTGGACAAGGCCACCAAGAAAAAGATGTGCCTCAGTAAAGAAACCGTGGAAGGCATCCGGATCACAAGTAATTATTTCTCCATGGTTAAAATGATCCATTGATCAGCATACGCAAATTATATATCCCATGCAAAGACAGAAATTTAGGTTCATGTATACAATAGTGTAATTTGTTTTATGCGATATGCCACTCTCCTTGATAGACCTGGATTATTCCCCACCAATGATGGACACAGTTTCACCATAAAGTAATCATCATTTAATTCCACTTTGACCCAACCTCCGTTTGTTCTCTTTTGTTCTTGCACCTTTATTCATGAATTGTTAAATGTATTCTAAAAATTCATTATAAATTTCATTTGCAGTACATTCCTTTGTTGAGCTGGGAAAGCTACTTCTTGGACTTCCAGGGGTGGAGTATCTCTTGAGCGAAAAATTCTCTCAAGACCCGCTGGAGGAGTACTTCAGTAAACAGCGTGGTGCTGGAGGAGCAAACGACAATCCGTCAGTCGAACAATTTGGACACAATATGCTGGCATTGCATGTTTCGCAGGGCTGTGTGAAAGCATCTCGCAGGGGAAACTGCCGACTCCAGGACAGAGAAGATAGCACCACCCTCCTGGACAGTACACCTCTACCTCGTCGAAATTTAAAAAAAAAACCAGGAACGTTGTACGCGCAAAATGTTTCCTCTACACAGTAAGGACTGGGACTGTGGGACTACACCCCCAATTGCGCATGTGACCGGGCTAAAAGTAGAAGTGAATTGATTGAAAAGTTCATTCCAAAACGATAGTTTTATTTATAACATTGCAGTTTTTTCTGACAGTGCTGGCTTTTTTTTATCAAGAAGTATCTTTGCTGTGTGGGATTTATTTTTCTATGAATTTTTACATATGTTGAAACGGTCACTTTTGAAGCAGAAAAAAAGTAGGACAAATTTTTCATGGCAGTTTCTTATTTATTGTGCAAACTAATGTACGTGTATTTAATCGTCTGCATTTTCAAATTTGTTTCATATGTAGGTCCTTATATTTACAACAATGAAACAGACAAATGTGAAATTAGAATAAAATCAAACCTATCAGCCGAAATTGTACTTAAATAAAAAAAATTGAATGTCCATGCGGTACAGTACATTTGAAACTCGTTGGGACCTAGCAAAATTGTTAAATAAATAAATAAATTGTTTGTTATAACCATAATTTTGTATTACAGTTTTTCTCAATCGCTTTAATGCACTTTCCCAAACTCTTACCTCATTTTGTTAACAGCGTCTCAAAACCCCGCATCATAAATGCAATTGGCCAATCCACTATTTCTATTTCCCATTGTGTGCACACAAAATGCAAAACTCTAAACGCACTTGCCATAGCACAGATGCAATTTTCATTCTATTTTGACATTCTAGGCAAAACAGGTTGTTTTATTCTCAACTGACTGTATCTTTCCTATTCGAAATACCGCAGTTGTGCATTGGGTAAATCATTGCATGCAAAATACTACGTACAGTGAGCAGTGTGTTTGTACAAAAGATAACGCCAGCACGATGGGAGTTACTGCTCTTCACTGGCTCAATTGAATAGGCCTACTACCAGAGCATTTTGAGTTTTGAGAAAGAGGTTACTGTCTCGGGAAGTGCATCAAAGCAACTGAGAAAAACTGTAACATAGTTTGTACTATAAACGAGAGTCGACTGTACTCTCATGTAGCTTTCAGAAATCAATACAGCTACAATTTCTGGTGAAAACAATTAGAAGTGATGATTGAAACAACCATCATTTATTACACTCATGGTATTTAACAACTAAAGATCCGTATACATTGTATTTGCTAGCTGAGACACTGCTCAAATGCCAACTTTCAGCATTTAATACCCATGGAACATGTACTACGATGAAATAAAAGTATGTTTAAAATGCACTTGTAGATACACTGCATGCATTATTTATTTTTTTGTATGAAGCCATCTTAACCAGTTCGCGCCAGGATTATTTTAACATCGCCGAGCCCACTGGCGGGATTATTTTTAACGAAATTCGATCCGAAGCAGGATCAGGCTGATAGTGCCGGGAAGCACACCCACGCATTTCCGGCCTTGCTCGCTGCTGACATACATTTCCGAACTTGAACTTGGTTTGTTTATGCGTCATCCGTTTTTAATTTGGGGAAATATTTGCGTTTATATACGTCATCCGGCGCGAACTGGTTAAATAGAAAATGGCAGCCATTTCGGAAAACAGTACAACAGGGCTTCCCCTTTACCTTACAGGTCCTTGCGAAGGGCCTTCTCTGCTTTTTTCGAAACCTTTCCACCTGAAGCTTTCTTAAGACTTAGGTAAACATTTATGAAAGATTTGGCCCTTATTTTTATCCATTTTCTAATTACAATATCCAAGAGTTTTTCTGATTTCTCACCATTAATTTTGCCTTGTGTTAAACTACACCAATAAGTTTGTACCCTATGATGTCTCTGTATTTTGTCAATAACTTTAGATTGTATGTCCACCTGAGGGAATGTATCCAAATTAGCAATTGTCAATATTTTCCTGGTTTCCAATTCCATTGTGCGGAAAAGCAAATACACCCCATCTGACACATGAAATAACCCACCCCTATTCTGAACCTCTACCCATTGATTGGTGTACTCTAGAAACGTCTTCGCAGTGTCTGAACAACAAGATCGCCATGATTTTAGAAATTTACAGAATATTTTAGCTGTCTCATTTAACTGGTTATTAAATTTCTTGTAAAGCGAATATGGCACATAGCCAGCTACATAACGCAATACTTGTTCTTCTTCTTTTGTAATTGGCTTTGGTTCTGAAACTGATTCTTTTGGTGGAAAATCAATCTGATGTCTCTCCTTCATTATTATCTCAATAATAGCTTGTAGAAGGTATTGATATGCAATGTATATGTGCTGACCCTCTTCATAAATGTGTAAAGCTGTCAACAATTCCTTCCATTTATCAATACTTTCCAAACGAAATTTATGGAAAGCGCGCATCACAAGTTCATAGGCCTCTGGTTTTAATTTCTTGTGATCACCTGCTATTATCACTGTCCAAAGGCTGCACACTGTTGACCGGCAAAAGTCACTGAACTCTGGGCTGTCACTGGCTGCACTCAATTTTATGACAAGTGCCATCAGACATAGCGCAATAGGGTAACTGGCCGAGAAAACGGGATGCGCTTTCACCTGCTGGAGTCCTGACTTGAAGTAGCTTGATGCATTCTGGCAGACATCGTCTTCTGTGAACATTGCTCGAGGACGCTTGGGTGCTGGAATTTTAAAAGTAAAAGTAGACCAATCCATAAATTTCAAGCAGGTTTATAATAATATCAAACAAAGAATACATGTAAATGTAATGTACTGGGATAGTTGCTGCAAAAAAAGAACAGTAATTTTGTGAAAGTTATGCTTATTATCTACCTGGCTGTTGGGGTTTCCTTTTCTTTTGCTTTTCTTCTTTCTTTGCGTCTGATGGCTTTTGGGATGACACAGCAGTCGTTTCGGATGATGCTGCAACTGGCTCACAGATAACGGGCTCGCTGGTACATGTTGGAACTGCAAAAATACAAAAAGGGAAAAATATAAAGATATTTAAAACAAAAAATAATCCACTGAGTCTTGTGCTTTAGGCCATGAGAATTTGCTCTTTACTGCTTCTGCATCAAACATTTTCAATATGGGGCAAAACTGAGGGGAAAGACAAGAAAGAAGGAATATATGAATCAATCAATTAACCAATCAATCAATCATTTTTATTTTCCACATAAAATAGTCATAGAGAAAAAAATAAATAAACATAGGCCTAGCTGAATGGAGAAATAAGACACATGCCTAGCTATATGGGCCTACACAGAAGATCTTTCAAGTTTGAAACGATCATGGATATTTCTTCAATGAAAAAGTGGTGCTTTAGGACTTAATGTACATTTATCTTTTGTAAAAAAAATTGGCCAACCTGTATTTTCGCTAATAACATCAGCTCCAGAAGGTCGACAGCGTTCGCAAATCCAGAATCCTTCAGGAATTGTGCTTGAAGACAGACCGGCGCAGTCGTAATGCCACCAGATAACGGTGCATTGTTCGTCGTCGCAAGCCACCATTTCGGTTGTGGACTGCTTTCCACAGATGCAATATTGACGATCATCATCATTTGATTCATTACTAAAACCTGATAAATCGTTTACATCGAAATCTTCCTCAGAAATATCACTTAAATCACTCAAATCTGATCCAGTGACGAACTCCTCTTTACCGTAAGACGCCATTTTGTGTTGCATGCAACGCGTGATGACGCGTACTCGCGCTAGTGCGCAGGCGCACATCTTCCCGAATTCGTGTGGCTGCGGTCGCGAGATTGCCAGCGGGGTGTTTACACAGTCAATTATCCCGTGCTGTTTTACGACTGCGGTACCATAGTCTAAACTCTTGATCCAAAGGTCGTTGTAACTCCCTGTTTTATTTCTCCATGGTAAAACCTGCTAGAATTTTAAAAGGACTGGATTCGTCATGGCATCAATAACTATATGTGAAAGGATTTTTGTAATGTTTTATTATCTGGCTATGACTCCTGTGTTTAAACCTACATTTGTATTTCTAATGCTATAAGTTCTTATTTTCTTACTTTTGACTGATGATAGCTAGTGCCCCTTTAAGTAAAGATCATGAATTATTCATTATTTAGGCCACTGACCACATGGGCACCCACTTCTGTGACTCTTAATTGGCTTATCTAGCCACATCATTTTGATGCATGTGCATGCCATGATCAGTCACACAGTTGGTTCCCCTCATGCAGTCTCGTATTTTGTTGGATTGCCAATAGTTCTCAACCTGAATATACTGTTTTCCCCACTGAAGATCTTGGGTAAGTTTATACTTTTGTTATTTTTGAGTACTATAAGAATTCTAGGTTTCAAGTGTATTACTTGAATTGGAAAATGTCTTTAAAAGTTTATAATTATAGCATAGAGCAATGGTTTTCTAGATTATTGATTTGACCCCAGTTGTTATTTTGTACATACATATTACTTTCAGTCTTTTCAGGATTAAAGCAGCAAGTTATATTGTCGTTTAGAAGATGAGATATATTACTATGATTATCAGCTTGATTTGGTTTACTGTTTGGCCCTCTAAATCTAAGTTGATTATTGTCGATACCATTTGCTTATGGATTTGCTTTGCCAGCATTAGTGATCTAGTTTGCAACTGTGCAGAGATCCCCTTTTTCTTGAGTATATTTTCCTCAGAGAACTGGTACCGTAATTTCCTGCGGTAAAGCCGCGGCTTATCTGACTTTCTAGACCACAAAAACATCGCCGCGCCTTATCTTTCGGTGCGCCTTATATGATGTCGCTTGATTTCAAAGTGACGGTCTTTGTGTGAAGAATTCTTTGAACGCCGCAATCTTACTCAATAATGCGGTCAACCAATTAGCCCAACTCTCCGGACATTGTGACAGTGTTTCCATTAACAATGCCGCGATGTGTTGATCCCCCTACGACCGTACATGTATGTGATTTAGCACTCGGCAGCGTGCGTAGTCTTGTTTGCAAGACGTTTTTCGCGATGCGGGGCGCCCTCTAACGTACGCCGTAGACCACGCGCGAATTACCGCATCGGCGGCCTACACGCGCTGCATATACCGCGATTAAGATCGTCTTGCAAACAAGACTACAGCGTGCGCTGCATGACGCGTACAACAGCGATAAAAAGCTGGCCCGTACTATATGTGGCTTTTTTCTAAACGTTTTTTTCGTCTACGTTCCGGCTTCATGCAATTCACTATCCGAACTACACAGCGCGGAGCATTCACAACGACTGGAAAAAAGACTAGGGGGTGTCGCAATTAGGGATACCATGCACGCGATCGCATGCATGTGATATGTACATGTGCATGCAGTTTATACTGCAGTGATACATGATATGTATCGGCAAACCTCGTGCGATATTGTGACTACTGGTTTGAAGTTTTCATACATTGTTTGCGTGCCAGATAAATTCAAGTACTCAGCAAATTCTTGCTTGGAATAGTGGGATCCTTCTAAGGCAACAAAATGACCCCTTTGTGGCGATGTACCTACACCGGGTGGCGCCTGGTGTTCTTTTGGGTGCGTTCAAGCATGCGCCTTATTCGGCAGTGCGCTTTATCTGTTGACGTTTGAAATTTTTTTGGGTGATTTTAGGGACCTGCGCCTTATCCGCCGTGCGGCTTTACCGCAGGAAATTACGGTACATGTATATGTATTTCTTTTAGTAATGGAATTGCGACAAGACTGTGAAATTTTATTTATCTGTAACATTTTGCTAGGGTAAGATTAGTCCCTCAGTGTTGTGTAATTATATCTATTTTATCAATTACAAGTTTTAGTTGTATAACTTAAAAGACCTGTATCTATGATATCGATATTGTGGTGCTAGTGCTGAGTAGCTGTATTGCTTAAATACATGCTGGACAGACAATTGATATGTTGTCACTGCACCATTGCCAGCCCTGGGTGGGCCAGCCACACATTCCAAGTTTCTGGTAGAGTGATTAACTCCCAGCAGATGGTCTGCTTCTAGACTTGGCCACTGCTCATTATATATGTATTAGTCTTTCTTGCTACAGTGGGATATATAGTGCTATGCTATGGACAATGAAATGGTCAACCTTGAAGAGGTTGCTGGCTCAGGCACTAGTGTTTTTAACAAGTGGTTCAAGGCAATTAAAGTGTTTATTCTTTAGGCTAAGAGGCAAAGGAACTGTTATGACTTTAACCCTTTGCACGCTATCGGCGACTCCAGTCGCCCAGCGCATTTATTCCCACACTGCTACGGGCGACTACAGTCGCCCGCGACAACGTTCTATTTATAAATGAATGAATATGACAAACAATTGACCCCTGACCCTCACCCGGGTACCATTGGATAGATGATTACGAGGCTAACGTTGTTCAATCATAAATTCACACTCGTTTCTTACAAAATTCTCTGCTATTTTCGATTGAAAATCTGTCCGTTCCGCTGTTCGAGTGTTCAATGGACGCCGGAGCTGCATTTCAGGAGATTTTTGGGGACTCAGACTCCGGAGATTCGGACTTTGAAGGCCTTTTTTAGGACGATTATGTCAACGATAGTGTCGACAACGAGTATGCCAGTGTGTACGAGAACGTGGTGAAGGTTCCATTGATGACGATAGTAGTGATGGGGCACAACGCGACGATGGCCCCGGTGAAGTTCGCCAGCAAGCGGGAGGTTATGCGGCTCCTAACGCGGCTCGGATCGCAGCTCGTAATGATGCATTTCGGAAGGCTTACCACCACAACTGGCTGATCAATTTTAGCCATCCTCAGGGCCACCAATGGAAAGGAAATTTCATACTGAACAAATAGTTTATGTTGCATTTTCCTGTAAAACTCACCCATCATAGAATAAAAAGCTTCGGAACATATTAGTGTGCATTACTTAGTGACTTGCACAGGGAATCCAGCGCCATGGGAATACGTGTGTATATGAATGGTAGCGTGCTAAGGGTTAAGGAAACTTTATTATGTTTTGGTTGTTGTATTTTCCTTTTACATTTACTAGTCTTTGGCTTTGGAACTTGATTTAGATTCACTGAGTTATTATTCCGTAGAGCACTGGACATTTCTAATTCATTTATTTACTGTGATGTTTACTTATTATTGTTTTGTTTTTTCCTTTTTCTTTAATTAGCTACCTAAACCAACCCTTTTTGTTTAATATATATTCTAAGTGAATAAACACGCCCAAAAAGAACATTTGCTGTCACAAAAGCGTCGTAGACAGGATAAGGTGATTTACACTTACAAAAAAGGGTTGGTGTGGTAGAAACTGCAGGATGGAAGAACTACAGACGCAGTTGCAGGCCCTCACAACAAAGCTGGCCGAGATGGAAAATAATTGGAAAGCGACTAAGCTTCATGTAGTTGTAGTCCAGTGGGACCGGGCCACCAAGCTCTCTGGACGGCCAAGCTCCGAAAGAGATCCAGAAGTTATTGAGTGGGCAGAGGACATGAGGAGGCTGACAAATGATTTGACTGATGCAGAGGGAGTTCAGCTCATTCTTCGTCACCTTACTGGACACGCCATGGATGAAGTTAGGCTGTGCCCAGCAGAGCAGCGAACGAAGGCAGAGGACGTCATCCAATGGATTCTAATCACGTACGCCTGCCATAAGACTCCAGGGGAGTTTCTGCAAGACTACTCCCTACAGCTAATGAAACTCCTCCGCAGGGTAGAACTTGCATCACCCAAGGACTGCCCCCAGATGATGATGATGATGATCATGCATTTGTAAAGCGCCATCTATCTAGTTGCCTATTCCGAGGCGCTGCCAGGAACACCGGGGCGAACCCCTTCTCTTAGCGAAGAGTGTTACTGGGTTCTTTTACGTGCATTACACAACGCACGGGACCTACAGCTTTACGTCCCATCCGAAGGACGAAGCAATAGTGGTTTAATTGCCTTGCTTAAGGACACGCGTGTCAACACCGGGACTCGAACCCACGCTCTGCGGAACAGAAAACCGAGTTCTTAACCGCCCGGCCACGACACTCCACCAGATGCAGAACAGGGAGACCATTTTGTGCGAGAGATTTGCTGCCGGGCTGGCCGATCACGCACTGCAACGAGACGTGCGGCGATATATCCAGGAGCATCCGGTCGTGAGCTTTGCCACCCTCCGGAGCAAGGTTTTTGCATGGGAGTCTCCTTCATTGCCAATAGCAGGAGCCATGTCGGCTCGTGTGAGCTCGGACCATGGAGAACTGCATCAACGCCTAGACCAGCAGGCAGCTGCGAGCAACCCAGGCAGCCGTTGACAATCTCTGCCAGCAGATGTCCAACCTGCTACAGAGAACTCAGCTGATGCCCCCCCCCCCGCCAGACCCATGCAAAGGCAGAGTGGTCTGACATGCTATTCATGTGGTGGAATGGGCCACATGGGCGGAACCTACTGCCAACAGAACATAATACTCAAGTAACCAGGAACAGCCAGATGCCGACATCCCCAAACAACTGGGTAGAAGCAGCGCCGTTTTCCCTAGCCACCCAGAACCCCAAGACCAGAAGGAAGTCCCCAAATGCCAGCCCTCTATCGTAAGGAGCCACACGGTGGAGGGGGGAGATTGCTCAAGATGTATACCGACGAGGGAGTAGGTGTTTGACAGAGCAGTCGCTAGCAGTCCGGAAGTCACTGTGTCAGTATGTGGCCAAGACGTACCCTTTATCATGGATACAGGAAGTGAAGTGACAGTTCTGCCAGAGACCGTCTACCAACACCTGGGATATTGTGCTCCAGTACATCAAGATGTCAGGAGATGGCTAAGGGTTTACGGGGCCAATGGCCTCGAAATTCCTTACACTGGATACGTTGAGTTAAATATGGAACTACTTGGGGTGAATCTCGGTCGAGTAGGAGCACTCGTCTCTTCTTCTAATCCTAATTCTACTCGTCAGAAGGAAACAGGTCTACTTGGGTCTAATGTATTAAGAGAGCTGCACGCAGCCATGAGAGAGAAACATGGGGGAAACTACATACAGGAAGTCGAAGCAATTTGAGGCAAACAGTGGGTTGCAGCATTGTTTGCATATTATATGACGTTGAGGAGCGGAGCAGAGCTAAGACATCTTTTGCCAAGGTTGGAGGCAGGGAACCGCTCTGCATTCCTGCCCGTTCCACTCGCATTGTTACCTGTGTCACCAGGCAGGTCGGGGCACAACAGGAGGAGGTGGCAGTTCAGGCAATCCAAAATGGAGCTAGTAACCTACCAAAGGGAATAGCAGTCATCGATACATATGCAAGGGTGGAGAGAAGACTTGTTCCAGTCACCATTGCCAAAATAGGAGACGATGATGTGCGACTGCAACCTAGAAGCCAGATTGGGCTTGTGTCTGAAGCTAGTGTCATCCATTCGAGTGACTGCACAATAGACATGACAGATGAGGCTATCTACCTAAGTTCAGATGTTAGGAAGGTTGCTGCCAATATAGTTCACAGAGAGGAGGCTCCAGATCAGGTGGTGAATCTACCCTTCGACATTGACTTAGGAGGTGCACGGTCTTGTCCCAAGCAAAGGGTACAACTTACGAGGCTTCTTCAGAAGTATCAAGACGTCTTCTGCCATAGTGAGGATGACTTAGGCTACACAGAGGCTGTAAAGCACAAGATCCCGACTGTGGACGACCAGCCGGTGTGTGTCCCGCATCGCAGAATACCTCCGCACCAGATGATGGAAGTCAGGGCACACCTTCAGAAGTTACTACAGCAGAAGATCATCAGGCCTTCCGCGAGTCCTTATGCAGCACCAGTAGTCATCGTAAGGAAGGACGGTAGTCTTCGCCTATGCGTGGACTACCAGATGCTCAATGACGCCTACCCCCTGCCACGTATTGAGGAGGCCCTAGATTCCCTGAAGGGGGCCAAGCTGTTTAGTTCCATTGACCTCGCACAAGGGTATCATCAAGTCGCTGTAGAGGAGGCAGATATTCCAAAAACAGCTTTTAGGGCAGGTACTGGAGGATTGTTTGAATACCTAAGAATGCCTTTTGGCCTGAGTAATGCACCAGCAACATTTCAGCGCTTGATGGAAGCAGTGATGGGCGATCTTAACTTCAATGCTCTCCTTCTGTATCTAGATGACATCCTGGTATTTTCTAAGACCTACGAGGAGCACCTCCAAAGGCTCGAAGTTGTATTTAGGAGGCTCCGTCAACATGGTTTAAAGATTAAGCCGAGTAAATGTCACCTGCTGCGGAAGGAATGCAAGTACTTGGGTCACATCGTATCGGAAGATGGAGTTGCCACTGATCCTTCCAAGACTGAGGTGATACAGAATTGGCCACAACCAAAGACTGAGAAGGAGCTCCGCTCATTTCTTGGATTGGCGGGCTACTACTGCCGGTCCGTGAAGGGTTTTAGCAAGGTGGCTGCACCTTTACATGCACTTTTCTCGAAAGAAGGGTGCCAGAAGGGAAAGAAGTGGCGCCGCCCCACAAAACAACAGCAGCAGGAATTTTCGGAGAAGTGGAGTCCCCACTGTACTCACGCTTTTGAAGAGCTAAAGCGGCGGTTGGTTTCTCCACCAGTGTTGGGATACCCCAACCCCTGATAGTGGAAACTGATGCATCTCTTGACGGACTTGGTGCAGCCCTGTCGCAGGAGCAAGAAGGAGAGAGAGTTGTCATCAGTTATGCCAGCCGTGGTCTGAGGCCACCAGAGAAAAATATGGACAACTATAGCTCCATGAAGCTGGAACTGCTGGCGTTGAAGTGGGCAGTGACGGAAAAGTTCCGGGAATATCTACTTGGAGCCGAATTCATCGTTGGGACCGACAACAACCCGCTTTCTTATCTAAAGTCGGCGAAGCTTGGTGCCACTGAAATGAGGTGGGCAAGTCAACTGGCCTAGTTTGACTTCCAGATAAAGTATCGATCGGGAAAGGCCAACGCAAATGCAGATGCACTCAGCCAGCTTATCCCCTTTCTTCACCTTCATGGGGCAGGAACCCACACTCCCTATTGATCTTCTTCTTCGTCGGACAGAAGATGCCTACAAACCACAAGGCTGCGATTCTTGGGTAGAACAACACCAGCAGAGACTACGAGCTGCTGCAGAGGTTGCCAGCAGTAGACAACGGGAAAAAAGTGAGGCGAGATGTAAGCGTAACGAGGAAAGAGTCAATGACAAGGGTATTGCGGTGGGAACTCGGGTCCTGTTAAGAAATCGTATTCCTGGAAGGAATAAGATAGGTGACCACTGGCGGGCAACACCCTAAAAGGTCATTGCACGACCTCATGACAATGTGTAAGAGGTACAGCTGGCTGATGGCACAGGCCCGACGAAAAGAGTAACAAGGACGGAGGTGCTGGACACTGGCGAGGTTGTCCCAGAGGATAAATCTACGTTACATAGGTCTGAGGGAGAGTCAGCTGATGAGGATTCGGACCCTGATAATAGAGTCCCCAGCGATGCAGACCATAAGGAGGAAGCCAGTGGCCAGGGTGCAGATTTTCTGGACCACACAGACGAGGAAGTTGACATGAGCCAGGGGAGCAACAGTGAGGAAGTCCCGCTACTGCAGGATGTAATGGTATTGGTGAAAGTGAGGGACACCCAGCCGCTAATAGTACCATTGCATAGCTATCTTGAAACGGAAATAGTCAGTTCACTGATGCCAGATGAGCCCCAGGCTTTGGACACAGCAGTGGAGATCCTCGCCGATACTACTACTCAGACCCCGGCAGGTACCACCCTCCAGACTCCTTCCCAACAACCCACGGTGCCTATTCAGATGTCAGAACCCCATAGCAGTGGAGAACGTGGGCCAGCATCCCACATCCGAGCAGAGTATCCTGCCAGTACTAATGTTCCAGCCACATGACCAGGATGAAGCAGTGGAGACTGTGATCCCTCCAGCATCCCCGTCTCCTTCAGAGAGTGTTAATGCTCCCGAAGCTCAGTCTCCTTCAGAGAGTGGTGTTATCGCTCCCACATCCCAGTCTGCTTCAGAAAGTGTTATCCCTCCCGCATCCCAGTCTCCTTCAGATAGTGTTGAGCCGGTGGGGCCAAGAAGATCCACCCGTGCAACAGCAGGTCAGCACCCGAATCAACACCATCTACCACAGTCAGCAATCCGTGTTACCAGTAACCAAACTGAGACTTGTGTAACTCCGCATCCAGACTTCATGCAGTTCAGCCAAGCACTTGCTGGTCTGGGAGAGATGCTTGTTGAACGTCTTGGAGGGAGACTACAAGCAGGCTGGTCTGTAATTCAGCCACAGTGCTATGATAGTCAAATCAAAGAACTGTAGATAACTAGACAACAGTCCAAAGGTTTTGTCTTTCAATTGTGCACCTAGAACAAATACAATTTTATTTTGGCTTTAGTTTATTAGTTATAATCCTAGTTAAGCAGCCTACACAAGCAGTTGGTGTGGGACCCAACATGCAAGCAGTGGAGAATTGTGACAGGATTTGTGTAATGTTTTATTATCTGGCTATTACTCCTGTGTTTAAACCTACATTTGTATTTCTTAATGCTATAAGTTCTTATTTTCTTACTTTTGACTCATGATAGCTAGTACCCCTTTAAGTAAAGATCATGAATTATTCATTAGTTAGACCACTGACCACATGGGCACCCACTTCTGTGACTCTTGGCTTATCTAGCCACATCATCATTTTGATGCACGTGCAGTACAAGATCAGTTACACAGTTGGTTCCCCTCATGCAGTCTCGTATTTTGTTGGATCGCCAATTAGTTCTCAACCTGAATATACATTTTCCCCACTGAAGATCTTGGGTAAGTTTATACTTTTGTTATTTTTGAGTACTATAAGAATTCTAGGTTTCAAGTGTATTACTTGAATTGGAAGATGTCTTTAAAAGTTTATAATTATAGTAAAGCTAGCTGTCTCCATTTCTTTAGTTTGCCTAGTTCAATTATTCCAATGGTTTTCTAGATTATTGATTTGACCACAGTTGTTATTTTGTACACACATATTACTTTCAGTCTTTTCAGAATGAAAGCAGCAAGTTATATTGTTGTTTAGAAGATGAGATATATTACTATGATTATCAGCTTGATTTGGTTTACTGTTTGGCCCTCTAAATCTAAGTTTGCTTTGCTAGCATTAGTGATCTAGTTTGCGACTGTGCAGAGATCCTCTTTTTCTTGAGTATATTTTCCTCAGAGAACTGATGTATTTCTTTTAGTAATGGAATTGCGACGAGACTGTGAAACTTTATTTATCTGTAACATTTTGCTAGGGTAAGATTAGTCCCTCAGTGTTGTGTAATTATATATATTTTATCAATTACAAGTTTTAGTTGTACAACTTAAAAGACCTGTATCGATATCGATATTGTGGTGCTAGTGCTGAGTAGCTGTATTGCCTATACATGCTGGACAGATAATTGATATGTTGTCACTGCACCATTGCCAGCCCTGGGTGGGCCAGCCACACATTCCAAGTTTCTGGTAGAGTGATTAACTCCCAGCAGGTGGTCTGCTTCTAGACTTGGGGCATGTTCAGACGGTGGCGTAAGTTAAGCTAATCCAAAAATACTAAGTTATTCCGTTTTTAATCCAAAACATGCTTGCGTTCAAACGACAAAGTTACGCCATTCCCCAGGCGGAAAAGTTGATCAAGTTACGCCATCGTGGTTACGCAACGCAAAACACCACTTTCCCAGCCTTCCGGTTAAAGCGCGTGCGCGCGGGAAACAAGGAAAGTGTACATATACATGTACATTAGTATACAGTATACATGTACCATAGACATGGAGGAAAAAAACGAAAACAAAACTCCATGTCTATGCATGTACATTAGAGCGCAAGCGTACTGCCGTTTTCCAAACTCCAGCCTCTTCAAAATATCGGCTTTATTTATGCAGTTTGGCTATGATAATGGAGCGCAGTGGACCGACTGGCCTAATTAGCTAGGGTTTGTAAAACGGTCTGGTAAATAAGCTGTGTACATGTACACGCACGTCATGCACACACGGCGGACGTGTACATGTAATTGCACGTGCGCGACAGGCCATGCGTTATCAAAATGGCGCCGATGATGATCAATGCTAAAGTTTTTCTCGCGTTTTTGCTTGCCTGTATTCGGGATAAAAGGAAACGATCGTCGGATTCCTAGGCCGGAGAGTTGAATACTAAATCGTGTGCTGAAAAGGCTCAGAAGACTGAAAAACAACCGATTGCGTCAACAAGACCACGCTACCCGTTGACTTTTTTGGCAGTTTGTCAAACGAAGGCAACGGGCAATCGGATGTATTCTCGGCGCGGTGGCCATCATTGCAAAGGGTTAACAATTAAATCGCCTTGTCCGTGTCCGGCTAATGAGCACGGCGTGGACCTGTTATGGAAAAGGTCAATGTGAATAAACTACCACCGGAAGTGGCAGGTCAGTTGCGTTCCAACGGCACTTCACGGCTCGTCGCAGCGGGGGGAGATCGTTATCTTTCGCTCAACTTAATCTAATCGGCCACTTTTGGGAAGCGTAAGTTACGCCATTTTGGTCGCGTAACTTACGCCGCGCGGGTGGATTAGAGCGTTCCAACGGACAGATTAACTTAGTATTTTTGGATTAGATTAACTTACGCCACCGTCTGAACGTACCCTTGGCCACTGCTCATTATATATGTATTAAGCTGTGTTCGCACTGGACTTTTTGGGGGGAAGGTTTTACTGAGACGATGGTAAAATAAAAAATGGTCAAATGTTACCACTGTTCGCACTTGGACTTTCTACACGGGAAAATTTTACCGAGACCGTGGGAGAAGTAGCCAAGCTGTCATTATAATGACTCGTGAGGGCGCTTTGCGTGACCTTTTTGCATTGACCCCGGTGTACCCATTCGCGATCGCGCGCGCTTTTTTTTCAGATCAAATCATTGACGCCATGCCATCGTAGGTACGGTATTGCATCCGTTTCTTTCGTCGTAAGACACGTTGACGTTTTTTATTATCATTTGGAAATGATGCACTGGTAGCACCAATCAAACTTCCGACTGTAGCCATAATATTGACCAAAGGAACCCCAACTCTACGTAATCTTTTTGCAGAACCACAAGCGACTGTGATCACGATGCGATTTGCATGTATCAGCGTGCCCGCATGTAAACAATGCAAAGAGCGCATGCGCAGTGCCTTGTATAGCGTGACCTTGCACTTGAGGGCCGGGTGGACGTTTTTCTGGGACGCTTTTACCGAGTCGCGCTGTTCGCACTGGACTTATCGTCTAGGGAAAAGTGACCAGGGACAGTTTCCCGGGCAGCAGTTGGCCGGTAGAAGTACCCACTGGACTCGGGAGAAGTACCTGGGAGGAAAACGTCCTAGGCTGTCCACACTGGACTTAAAATGGGAAAAGGACTCATCATCTAGGTATGTTTTATCATTTTAAGTCCAGTGCGAACATGGCTTTAGTCTTTCTTGCTACAGTGGGATATAGTGCTATGCTATGGACAATGAAAGGGTCAACCTTGAAGAGGTTGCTGGCTCATGCAGGCACTAGTGTTTTTAACAAGTGGTTCAAGGCAATTAAAGTGTTTATTCTTTAGGCTAAGAGGCAAAGGAACTGTTATGACTTTAAGGAAACTTTATTGTTTTTGTATTTTCCTTTTACATTTTAGTCTTTGGTTTTGGAACTTGATTTAGATTCACTGAGTTATTATTCCGTAGAGCACTGGACATTTCTAATTCATTTATTTACTGTGATGTTTACTTATTATTGTTTTGTTTTTTCCTTTTTCTTTAATTAGCTACCAAAACCAACCCTTTTTGTTTAATATATATTCTAAGTGAATAAACACGCCCCCCAAAAAAACATTTGCTGTCACATATACATACATTCACAGTTTGCCAACTTTGAAGTACAGCTTAGAAGTAAACACAAAATGTATATCCAATTGTTTGATACATAAAAAACATTGGGTATATTTTCAAACCAGAGTCCGGCCACGCCCATTTTGGCCACAATCGCCCAACATTTGTGACACATTTGAACAGGTTTCACAATTCATTATCTAGAGATAAACCCTTAAACTCTGGCCTTTTCACCCAAAATATTTCTATAAAAAATTCAATCTCATTACAATTTTAATGATGGCAGTTTTGACATCCTTTTCAACCTCTGTGGAAAGTCTTTGAGTAACCAACATTTCTCAGGCATGTCTCCCGTTTTAAACCAAGTCATTATTTTATGTACAGTAAGTGTTATGGCTCTGCACGTGATCAAGTACCTTTTTCATAAATCCATGGTATGTCTTTGTACGCACAGTCATACAGGACTAGTGGATACTCTGATGCCATTGAATACTGCGGTTTGCATGGCTGTGCCGGGATGTCCAAAAACCTGTCCATTATCTGCAAGGCAAATTAAAATTCCCAAACATCTTGAATATTACATTTTTGATGATTTTCAGTTAGCTTTACAAATAGAGCATGCATGTACATGTAACTGGGTTTCATAGACAACTAAGAAACACTGAAAACAGGTTCTTTATCCTGGTTGAATGAAAGGCAGTGACGTGGGGTTTAGTAAAATAGGATAGTGTATGAAATTTGCATTAGCGTGAACTAGACACATGTCAAGATATTGCGCGCGTGTAATTTCTGGGGTATAGTGCGCTTTGAGCTCTGATTGGTTGGAATTTGTGTGAGTTGTGAACGGAAGTCACCAGTTCCGCGGCTGAACTGCGCGCTGCATGAAATTCGAAAGGTCATGACTTCCTTTTCAGGAAGCTTGATTAATTAGCTAAGCCAATGAAGAAATGGAAGAACACTGAGGTTAAAGACAAGTTAGAGTCATGTCCTCTCTCTTCAACAATGGACAGGGTCCCAGTGAATTATTGTTCATATTAATACAATCGTGGACTTGAGGAGGGCGTGTGTCAATGTGACCAGGAAAAAGCTTGCAGGTCTTCCAGGCCTCAGGGAAGTACCCCACCTGCTGGACATGTTTGACTTCCGGGCATAGTCAGGTGGCTTAGCAAATTTAACGTTACCGGCCGGACAAAAGTACCAAATTTGGCATGAAGTTCGACCTATCTATTAATTTTATCTGTGGAACCCACTTGATCGGTTCTGATTTTCCAAGATGGCGGCCAAGTCCAAGATTGCCGCCAGAAACTCAAAATTTGTGACTGGTTAACACGCCCTCGATCTTCCATGGATGTGCGGTTAATATTCATGATCACTAAGGGTACACTACGATGAAATGAACGGTAAACAGAAACTCAACTAGAATCTAGATAAACTAAATACGTTTCTTTAATTGGTGACTTTGCTAATTGTTGAATTGCTTATGACTCTATGAGTTAAAGGTACAATGTAGGATACATCATTTGCAGATACTAGTATCACATTTTGTTAACACCGAATTATTAAGAAATATCTTATTTAAAAGTAAATAATGTTTCTAGGCTTCTAGCTAAGGCTGCAACGGTTACACGGTTACACGGTTAACCGACCGTTTAAACGGTTTCACGGTTACATTTTTACGGTTCGATTAACTTTAATCTATTTTTAAAATAATCGACCCTCCCATTTTGGTACACGAAGAAGACATAAATCAAGTTGCGGTCAAGCAAAAAGAAAATCCCGATCTTAAGGAATCGACAGAGAACGCGTGCCAGACGTTTGCTATGTCTAAAATGAGGGGTGTTTGTAGGCCTAATTGCCCCCTTTTCTCCTTGAATGCCTTCTTTGTAGTTGCATTTCTAAGCAACTGTAGTGTGGATGGCATTTTATTACCACTTAAAACATCAAAGGATGGACGGCGTAACCGGCATGGAACGCCAATGGCCCAGAACAAAAGTTCCGTGCGCGTGTACATTGTGACGCGCTGGACATCTGCACTCTATAGACAGGGTATGACTTGTTAATTCATGGGATTCTTGGGACATAATAATTAACCAATAATCACACGTGACAGTTCACGTTTGTAAAGAATAAAATCAACTTGAAGGAGAACCAAAAGTCCAAAACAATCCCGATCTTTTGAAGATTTCACTGAGTACCAGGTAACGAAGTACCAGACATTTGCTATGTCAAAAATGCGTTAAATGCTGGGTGTTTGTAATTGCCCCTTCTTCGTGAATGCCGTCTCTGTAGTTGAATTTCTAAGAAGCAAATGTAGCGTGGACGGCATTTCGTTACCGCTTAAAACATCAAAGGATGGACAGAGAAAACCGGCATGGAACGCTACTGGTAATTAGGCTGGCCCAGAACAAAAGTTCCACGTGCGTGTACATTGTGCCCGTGCTGGCATTTGCACTCTATAGACAGAGTCCGACTTTATTTGTATTAGTTGACTATATAGCACTAGACCATAATCGCATGTAACAGTTTACACTTACTGCTTTTCTGATTTGTAAATTGAACTTGGAATTCCGTGACACGTCCGTCGATATATCGATATTACTCAAAATACTCGATACTATTTTGAAATCGATATCGCCGATGTCACTTTTTTAATCATATCGAAATATCGACATTTCGATATATCGAAAATTTTGATGTATCTAAATTTCGATGTTCCTAAATGATATCGAAAACACCGAAAGATTGTCAGATTATCCAGGAAATCTCAGGGCTTTAGTATATTAGAAAAGCTGCCGTCTTTATTTGTAGCTTAAAACATTTGAGTATGCCTATTAAATAAAATACGTTCGACGGCCAACTGCGGTTGTGAAGTTGTTCTTTGTGTTTCACCCGCGGCCCGCCGCTATAGTTCGCAACCGCGTGCCCGGTAAAATCTCAAAAGAAACCGGCCATGCCGCCCCAGCCTATTGGTTGTTCGGGACGTAACCCAGTTCCTTGATCTGATAACATTTTGGGGTGGCCAATCACAAGTCGGGAATTGCGGGGGAGCGTTCTCTGCACCCTGCTATTGGCCTAGCAAGCCAGTCTGGATTCCAAGACCGAGCTGTTCATTATCTGGGCTTATTGAGGGCGCCCTTATAATAGGGCGCCCTCAATAAGCCCATATAACGGACGGCGCGACCCGCGAAATAATAGCAAGCAGAAGTGGCAACCGTAATCATTTCTTATCTTCGTTGTGTAAACACGCGGGCTAAAACTGACATCGACGGACGTAGGAAATATGCCGCGTAGAAGTAGTCAAGTCTGGTCATTTTTTGACAAGATGAGTGGAGGCAATTATGTGAAGTGCCGTTTATGTAGCATCGAGCTGACGTTCAGTGGTGGCTCTACCGGTTCAATGAATAACCACATTCGTATTAAACACCCGGTCGCCATGACGACCAAGCCAAGCAGTGCAAGCACCTCCGATGGGAGTCGGTCAAACCTGAAGGATTTCATTCTTCGCAAGGATTGCACTCCAGTTCGAGCCGAGAAGATTTCCCAGCTTTTAGCGGAGATGATTGCTGAAGATTCTCTGCCAATAAGTGTCGTAGATGGGGGTGGGTTCGTCAAACTTTTCCACTTTTTGGAGCCAGGGTACAAGATGCCATCCAGGCCAGCCATGACCTCTCGAATAGAGAGAACTTTCCTCGAGACGAAGAGAGAAATTGCTGCCGAGTTGGAGCAGGCAGAGTACGTTGCCTTAATGACAGATTGTTGGACATCACGCAGCCAGGAGGGCTTCATGACGGTTACAGCGCACTACATCGATGACACGTGGTCACATCAATCCGTTGTCTTAGATACATCCCCTGTTGATGCTCCAACTTCAGAAGGACGGTCCTCAGCGACATACAACCGTCGCTTTGTCTCAACAGCTAGGCGCTGTCATCAGCCACTGGGAACTAGATGGAAAAGTTTCCGCTGTTGTCCATGACAACGCAAGCAATGTTAAACACATTGGAGACCTCAACGCGACACGAGATGTGGGTTGTGCTGCGCACACACTACAACTCAGCGTAAATAAGGGACTCGAAAAGTCAAGGGCAATCCAAACGGTGATCGGTGGGGTGAGCCGACTCGTTGGTCATTTCAAGAGGTAATATCGCCACTCAAGGCCTTAGAAAAAAACAAGAGAGCATGACGGATGCGCCAAACCACAGACTAATCCAGTCGTGTAAAACACGCTGGAACTCCGTGTACGAAATGCTGGAACGGGTTGAGGAACAGAGATGGCCGATCTGCGCCGTGCTAAGCGACAGGACCTACACTAAGCTGACTGATGCTCGAACCCTGGACCTGACACAGCCGCAGTGGAATCTCATTGTTGAGTTGGTGAAATGCCTAAAGCCACTGAAGGTTGGTACACAATTTTAATTTATTTTAGTATTCACTTGGATTTTTTTGAGACTTTAAATTTTCCTTTTAAATAATAATAAATGTAATAACACAGTGCACAAGATAAATGTTTTTAACACTGATCATGAATTTGCCCACAAATCCCAGCAACGAACAGATACAAATTATTTTTCTTTTGCCTCGAATCCTCGATAGTCAAGTAATAAATATATCCGTACACAAAACTGGGTACATGTATGAGTCTGTGGGATCAATAGTGCTGCACAGTTGTTCGTGCGGTAAAAGTCGCCAAACATTGACAAGGGCAAGCTGTTTGAGTTGCCGCCTTTCTGCATTCTCGCCAGACAAAAGCAGTGCGTGGATTGGCTGATATCTTATCAGATTTGCCGCGGTTGAGACTTTTTGCCGACACTCAACATTTTAGGGGGTTGGTTGAAGGCCCGACATAATATTAATCCTTTGTCCACATTGTAATCAGCCTTTTTTCTCTAAAGGTTGCCACCACGTGTTTGTCATATGAGTCATATGAGTGTTAGTTGTGTACATCCCATCGTCAATGGCCTCTTGGTTCATCTTGAAATCACGGAGACTGACTCGGACCCGATCAAACTGTTAAAGATGACAACAAGCGCGGATTTAGAGCAGCGGTAAGTTTTAACATTAAATCGTTAATCGCTATTTATAAATACATAAAACAAGCAGTTTTTACTCACTGGCCGTTCTTAAACAGTTGATGAAAAAATAATAACTTTCCAATACTTAAATCAGTGTTCTGTTATTATTGTATTTTTCTTATAATGTAAACAGATTCGCCACCGATGATCAATCAACTGGTGTTGCGATGCTGGCATCTGTGCTTGATCCCCGGTACAAGTCGTTGAACTTCCTCACCCGCGATCGCTGTGTGGAACCCCGTGCCGCCAACCTTGACCTTGTTAACGAGATGGCTTCTGCAGCTGTCCCCGATAAGAGGCGAAAGATATCGGAGGACAAGGTTTCGGCAATGGACTTCCTTCTCGCAAGAATACCGGTAGAGGAGGAGGAGGAGCAGGAGAAAGTAACTGGAAGTGAAGGTGGTGCATCACGATCAATGTCAGGTCCCGGCGCCTCTGAGTTCGACGAATACAGCTGCACAGGTGGGAAGAATATCAACGGCAATCCCGGCGAGTGGTGGAACGATAATGCTGGCCGTTTTCCCTCCGTCGCTCGTCTTGCAAAGAAATTTCTCTGTGTGCCTGCCACTTCTGTACCGGCAGAGCGTGTATTTTCCACAGCAGGAAACATTGTAAATGCAAAACGCAGCTGCCTAACCCCAGAACATGTCAACATGCTCGTGTTTCTTGCCAAGAACAAGTAGTAGTAACCTCATTGTAAACATCCTCCTCAAAAGCTAGCGGACATTTATTTCCGTTCTTGCTTGAAACTATAAAAACTAAAAAGTCTGACTTACGAATATCACTGAAGGTATTAATCGTACGCATAGTTTCATTGACCGTAACATATTCTTAATTAAAGGAACATCAAACGCTATTGAACCAGCAGACTAAAATAATAAAGGAGAGTAGGAGACGACTAAGTTTTAATTTAAATAAATTGTATGTCAATTAAAATGCTAATTGATTACTAGCAGTACGACAAATACACATTTCCATGTACACAGCTGTAATGAAACATCTTATTTTCAAGAACGTAATAAATAAATCCCGAGAAATGTGTACATAGTTTTATTTCTTGCCCGTTAAATGTTGTTTTACCTTCCATTTCTTGACTGTTGAATGTTATTTCGGCTTAGTTTCATTACTTGACAAGTAATGAAAGGCGAAACAACATTTAATAATATTAAATGTTGTTTCGCCTTTCATTACTTGTCAATTTATTAAATGTTGTTCCGCCTTTCATTACTTGTCAATTTATTAAATGTTGTTTAGCTTTTTATTTCTTGCCCATTAAATGTTATTGAGTTATTCTGCCGTAAGAAATACCCATTTCTTGTTTCCAACTTTCTGCTAGGCCTACACGTACACGGACATCTAATTCTTGTAACAACTAAATTGTCTTGATGCATCATGATTCATGATTGGTTAGATTAGATTTGGGGCTATTTTTGGCACGCCTAACCACTTTGTTCAGCGATGGGGTTTGGGCAGATGGATTAACGATGAAGAATTATTCCACGCGCTAACTATAGTTGCAGCGCACACTGCAACCTGTGCACCACGATTGGTTCTTTTTGTGCACTGGCTGTCAACGATTTTGGCTGTTATCCAATGGGGCAGGAGGGGCAACATGTACGTGTAGGTAAATGCCGTAAACGATACTTCCCACGTGCTCGTCAGGGAAGCATGATTGGTTGTACGTATGTATTTGTGCGCGGACTGTCAACGATTTTGGCTGTTATCGAATGGGGCAGGAGGGGCTACATGTGTTTGTCATGTACGTGTACGTGTAGGTGTATGAAAACGATACTTCCCACGTGCTCGTCAGGGAAGCATGATTGGTTGTACGTGTGTATTTGTGCGCGGACTGTCGACGATTTTGGCTGTTATCCAATGGGGCAGGGGCTACATGTACATGTCGGTAATCAATACTTCCCACGTGCTCGTCAGAGAAGCATGAAATTGGTTGTACGTGTGTATTTGTAGCTTGCTTGTCGCTTGTACTTGTCGGCGTTGTATAGGGGCTAGGGAATTTTGTTGACCCGTCTAGATGTACATGTATATGTTTACGATTCCATCTTTAAATTAGCGATGTTTGAACAATTTCTGCCGGCACGCCATAACAAATAAGAATACAAACAAACTTCCCGAGACTTTTTTTTTCTTTGTTTTTTCTTTGACTGTCGCGGTTACGGTTAACCGTAACTGCAAACCATACGGTTACACGGATAATTTTAAAACCGCAAACTGGCAGCCTTACTTCTAGCAAAATGATTAAATCCTGTAATTAAATTTTATTTAAACAAATCACAACTGCCGGATGGCAAATGGCAAACACCGGTTGAAAAAAATTACAGGATATCTAGATCTATATTTTCATTTAAATTTTTTTTTTTTTTTTTTATTCAATAAAATATTCCTGTTTTGATAATGCAACTACTACAAGATGCCAACACTTAGTTTATTAGCACCGTTATTTGCACGTTTTTGCTAACATTCTGTTAGTCTGACGCGTGTGTATACGTCATCCGTGAAAATACCCAGAGGGCCAGGGGACAATTGTACGCGGTAATACAGTGTATATACAAATATTTGCAAGCCAAGCTGAAAAGCACCCTTTTAAGAATTTAATGAGACTAAGAAACAATATGTCAAGAAATTACTGGACACGACTAATAATCCTTGTCTGTATGACTTTAAAGGAGACAATGGAACTACCTTTAGGATGTGAATAGGCCTAATCACTAAATCGTGATACCATAATGTAGCGTATACGTGTCCACCGCCTCAACGAAGTATGTTTGGCAATGTCGACTTATATTCATGTCCACCGCTGTGTATGCCATTTACAGGTACATATCAGTCGTGTATAGGCCTACATGTACCCATCCTTCGCAGCGCTACATGTACATGTAGTTGGTAACATTTGGCATAAAAACACTTCAACCGCAACAACCAAGGAAACTTTTGAAGCGTATATACACGTCCTCCGTGAAATTAAACTGCTGTGCCCGACAGATTAACGCGTCATCCGTGGATATAGACCAGCAGCCCAGAGACATTGGGTTAGATGAAAGTTCTAGGTACCAATATCTGACTATGGGAGTGTAGGGGGTCACCTGAAATGAATGGTAATGAGTCTGCCGGGTATTACCAGCAGCATGTAGACCTGGGGGACCCCTTGATCGGTTCTGATTTTCCAAGATGGCGGCCAAGTCCAAGATTGCCGCCAGAAACAAGGGAAATGTCATATATCTTGCTGTAAAAATCGGAAATGAACAAATGAGGTGTCAATTCAGGTGTTTCCGGGGTCACTCAAACAGATGCTGGTCATGGCATGTTGCTCGGGTCACCCATTTCCAAGATGGCGGCCAAATTGTAAAATGGCCGCCAACATTGCCTGAAATCTCTTCCAATCAAATCGTCTTACCGTCCCAAATATCGTGGTAAACGAGGTGGCCGTCGCAAACCATGGCAGAACGGTGAATGTAATGGTAATTTGAACCGAGGTTCTAATAATCCAATCACAGTCATCACGTCTCATCATCACTCTCCCAACAGAAACAAGACATTTCCTAGATCAGCTGACCTCAGTCAGTTACGGCCAATACCACGCAAAGACTTCTCACGTCTCAGTATTAAACTCTGGAATGCCCATTCAGTGCGCAACAAAACAACCTCAATTGCTGATTTTGTTATCGATCATGATGTAGATATTTTATTTATCACAGAAACATGGCTTGCTCATGATGACTCTGTTATCATTGGGGAACTCACTCCCATTGGATATTCCTTTCTCAACCACCCACGCCGTGAATCTAACCATGGAGGAATTGGCATTTTGTTCAAGGCTTCGCTTAAGCTTTGTGTCAAACCAATGGATTTCATAGCTGGAACTTTTGAATATGTTTGCATCAAGAATGGTAATAACAGTACAACATTTGCTGTTATCTATCGGCCTCCCCCCTCACCTGCTAATGGACTCAAAACAAAGGATTTTCTGGAAGAAATGAATTCATTTCTCATTGATCTCAACCTTTTATCAATGGATATTGTTGCGCTGGGAGATTTCAACTTACACATTGACACTCCAGATAAACCTGATGTAACTCACTTTATGAACATACTTACTTCAGTTAATTTGCGTCAACATGTTTATGAATCTACTCATAGGTATGGTCATGTTTTGGATTTAGTAATTACACGCTCAAGTGATCTTGATCTTATACATGACTGTTTAGTTCAACGAATTCTTGAATCTGATCACTATGTAGTTAGTTTTAACTTAAACCAACGGAAACTGGATCACCAAAAGACAACTTCAACTGTCCGCAATTTTACCAACATTGACATGGATGCTTTTCGTAATGAGCTTGCAATTGAGTTTGATAGATCAATTACATCAGATCTACATGATGTCAATGATGCCATTCTTGCCTTCAACAATGCTATCAAAGGATTGGTAGACAAACATGCTCCTGCTGAAACTAAAACCCGCACGCTTCGACCCAGACATCAATGGTACAATGATGAAATTCATGAAGCTCGCCGGCAACGGCGTCGACTTGAGCGAACCCTTGATGAAAATGAGATTTGCAAAATTATCTCCCGATCGCCAAACAAGTCTTGTTCTTTGGACGTCTTGCCAACATGGTTGGTCAAGCAATGCATCAACATCATTGTACCAAAGCTGACTTATATTGTTAACTTGTCTTTATCAACTGGTGTATTTCCGGATGTTCTAAAGCAGGCAATCATCAAACCCACCCTCAAGAAACCATCTTTGGATATTAATCAATTGAAAAACTACAGACCAGTTTCTAATATACCTATGTGGTCTAAAATCATTGAAAAAGTCATCGCTTCACGTCTAAATGATCACCTTGCTGACAATCATCTGAATGAGACTTTCCAGTCTGCTTATCGCGTCCATCATAGTACAGAGACAGCTTTGCTTAAAGTTAAGAATGACATTATGTGTGCTTTGGATCAAAGGAGAGCTGTGTTCGTTGTACTCCTTGACCTTAGTGCAGCTTTTGACACTGTTGATTATAAGATTTTCTTAAATCGTCTTTCGGACACTTTTTGCATCAAGGATACGGCCCTCAATTGGTTCTCCTCATATCTCCAAGGTCGACGAAATCGTGTCGTAGTCTCTGGATCGTATTCTTGTGTACATACTATGGATTACGGACTACCCCAAGGTTCGGTCATTGGACCTATGGGGTTTTCACTTTACACTCATCCTGTTGGCAAAGTTATTCGTCGGCACAATGTCAATTACCACATGTATGCCGATGACACACAATTGTATGTTGACTTCAATCCAACCGTGCCAGGTGAAAAAGAGAAAGCCTTGGATAAACTAACGTCATGCATAGATGACATCATAGTCTGGATGCACACAAACAAATTAAAACTGAATGCTGAGAAAACAGAGTTCTTTGTTGCTGCCTCTAAGAACAACTTGTCACATTTTAAAGATGTTTCTCTTAACATTGGAAATTCTACGGTAACCCCCTCAACTAATATTCGGAATTTGGGTGTCATGTTTGACCCTGTCATGTCAATGTCATCTCAAGTTAATTCAGTATGTAGCTCTACTAACTTCCATCTGCGCAACATTGCAAGGATTCGAAAATACATTGATCATGATACTTGTCACCATGTGGTTCGCTGTCTTGTCACTTCTCGTCTCGACTATTGTAACTCCCTGTTATCTGGAATCACCAAAGCACATCTCAAACGCCTCACCAGTATCCAATACAGAGCTGCCAAACTTGTTCTCACTGTTAACTGTTGGAGAGCTCATGGATCCCCCTTACTTGCTAAACTACACTGGCTACCCATGGAGAAACGCATCCAGTTCAAAACTCTTCTATATGTTTTTAAATGTTTGAAGGACATTGCCCCACCTTATCTCTCTGATATGTTTCATCTTCACCAAAGCAATCGTCAAGGACTCCGTTCTTCTTCCGATAGAACTCGGCTTAACACTCACAACTCAAGTTTATCTTATGGCAAACACGCCTTTTCACACTCTGCTGCTGAACTTTGGAACAGTCTCCCAATTAGTGTCCGTGACTCTACTTGTGTTGTTACATTTAAGAGTAAACTTAAAACTTATCTTTTTCCTAAATAGTAGATTTAAGTTTTGTTCTAGTTTGTTTTAATTTATCCTTTCTTTTGTTATGCGCTTTGATCATGTTTTGGAAAAGCGCAGTATAAATGCCTGTTATTATTATTATTATTAACAAAAAGAGGAAATTATGTATATCTGGACTGTGAAAATCGAAAATGAACAAATGAGGTGTCAATTCAGGGGTTTTTGAGGTCACTGGAATAGATGCTGGCCATGGAATTTTTTGCTCAGGTCACCCATTTCCATTTCCATACATTTTAGATATATGACAGAAATTTGTATATAGAGGTGTAAAATCATTTTTAGATTCAGCACAGCTGAATCTTATAAAGTGGTATGGATATGTTAATGTGATGTAAGATTTGACGGATTAACTCCGTCAAAACTGGCTGTCAAAACTGGCGCTTCTTCCTGCACCAGCTTGCCGTCCAAATAGGTGTTCCTTGGTGATGGCTAACCTATTCCCTATATCTGGCGGGAAGCCTATGCTTCTTCTGAGGATACCTCCTTCCAGGTTTCCTAGAGTGGCCCCAGCAAGTCCACAGCCACTCTCTCCATGGTCTCGCCCACCAAATACCGTTTGAGCGGGGAAACTCTTCTCTTCGCAGGAGATTTCCTCCTCCCACACAGCCCGCAACATCTAGTCTGATAAATGACCTCACATCCGCGGTCATTCCGGGCCTATAGTATTGCAACTTGACCTTGGCCAAAGTCTTATTGACCCCTAAATGGCCACTCGTCCGGCCACCATGCAGCTCCTGAAGTACGACCTCTCTAAATTTCTCAGGAAGTACTAGTCGCAACCTCACGGACTTCCCATCGCCGGACTCCCAATTTCTAGGACACCGTCCTGCACCTCCAGCTGATCTCAAGAGGACCAGAGGGTCTTGTGTGCCAAGGAGGCGGCTGACACAGTCTCCTAATTACTGGGACGACTGCCCGACTTCTTTGCCCTAATCATCCAACCAATACTTCCGTCACCAAGTTAACCCTCTCTGACTGCATCCTTAGGCAAATGTGACCATACAGGTACTGTCTAAACTTCCTGGGGTAGACAACTACCGCCAGAAGTTCTCTCCGGGTAACACAATAGTTCCTCTCTGCTTTGCTGAGTTTACAGCTCGCAAAGGCAAGAACCTTCTCTTCCCCATCATGGATCTGAGACAAAACTGCCCCAATCCCATCCCCACTAGCAATTGTATCTAAGATGTAGTCGCTATCAGGAACGAGGTATGCCAACACTGGTGCTGTCTGCAGCCTCTGCTTAAACTCAACAAATGCCTGTTTGAAGGCATCTGTCTACTGGAACTCATGCAACTTTTCAGTCAGCACATGCAACGGTGAAGCAACCTCAGCAAATCCCCGGACATACTTCCGATAATAGGAAGCGAGCCCTAAAACCTTCGAACTTCCTTAACCCACTTAGGTGTTGGCCAATTGGCCACGGCCCGAACCTTCTCAAGGTCGGTAGCCACACCTTCAGGCGACACAATATGTCCCAAATAGCCCACTGATCTCTGAAACAAGAAGCACTTACTAGGTTTCAACTTTAAACCAGCTCGCCTCAATCTGGAGAAGACGACCAAACACAATGACATCGTTCTGGTATATCAGCAGGATGTCCCACTGAAGACCTGCCATTACCTTCTCCATCAACCTTTCAAATGTCGCAGGGGCGTTGCACAGACCAAAGGGCATGCATCGCCACCTGTATAAACCATTCCGCACCACAACGGTTGACTTCTGGCTGGCGTCCTCAGCGAGGTCGACCTACCAATACCCAGACGCTAAATCGAGAGTGGAAAACCACTCTGCACCCACCAACGCATCTAGTGTCTCGTTGATACGAGGTACAGGGTAAGCATCTTTGATTGTTACCTTATTCAGACCCCGATAGTCAACACAAAATTGCTTAGCTCTGTCCTTCTCCCGGACTAACACAACATTTGCAGCCAAGGGACTATAGGATGGCGCGATAAACCCTCGCTTCTTCAAATCTCCAATCTGCCTCATTAATTCCTCCTGATTACACAAGGGCTGGCGCCGAGGCCTCTCCTTGATAGGCCTCGCATCGCCCGTACTGATGTGGTGCTTCAGAAGAAAATACATCCTGAAGGCATGCCTTCACCTTCTCATGATATTCCTTATCTTATACGGTCGTATATATCATGCAGGTAATTTGGCAAGCCTCCTTGAACCTCACACCAACGACTCTCACCCGGCACCACTACCGAGTCAACCTCAACTGTCGCAATTGTGCCCAAAGTAATTTGTTGGGTACTTCAGGTACTTGTTCTAGCATTGACGCCATCCACCTAACTGACTAGAAACGGTGCAAAAGTGCGAAAATGCGCTACAGCGATTGGTCACCACTCGCTTATTATCTATGCAGTTACCGGGCAGAAGCTACGTGCACCGGTAATTGGTTGCTTAACCCTGATCATGCAGCCGCGCGTTGATGATTGGCCGCTGCGCCATGTATCACGCATTATGAGCGTGTGATCCTACACGAGCAATATATTTTTAGATTAACTAGACGTGCATACGAGTCGGCATATAGGCCCTACCCAGTTCCGTTACAATACATTGTAATAAAACATTGTAGATAGAATTCCGGAATTCCGGTGGCCCAGGAACCCTTATCAGGCTGGAAGAAAGAATCACCTAAAAGCCAAGATGTAGTTGTGTGTCAGCTGCACTCGTGCTCGATGTTCAGTGCCAACATGGGCGTTCAACAAATCAGGGTAAAAGCAATCATCGATACTGCAGCTGAGGTCACTATAATTTTAGATCGTGTGTACAACTCTCTGGTACTGAAACCACAAAAAATTACTAAGTGTAACCCTACACACGGCCGGAAGGAACATGAAAAAGAGTGGCATCATAGCCAGTCCACTGGACATGATCTTGCTTCCCAAGATCTTCAGAGAGGATTTGTATGTTGCGCAAATTGAAGACGAGATGCTTCTTGGTGTGGATTTTTTTAGAGGTCACTGGAACGATATTCAGATCCAGGGGTTTGAGCTTGTTATGGAGGATGATTAAGCAGATTCACATGGACTTTGGAGCAGAGTAGCCGGTGATGATGGCCCAAACATATGTACTGAATACAACAGTTGTCCCTCCGAACTCGGTAAAAAAGGTCCCATGTGCAGTAACCAGGTCGCTAAGCCCGTTTGTGTTTGAGCCGTTACAGGAACTGGAAGCACTACGGACCCTCCATGACCCAGGTGGGAAGGTGGATCTCCGTGATAAATGCTTCCGACCAAAATGTGAAGCTGGAGCGCAGTCAGCAGTTCAGAAGAAGTTGTCGTCGTAAAACAAGTCGCTTGTAGACCCGCAGTTGGAAGTAAATGTGTCCTTGAGGTGGCCACAACTCCAGACCCAGCAGGTCGACCGAGTGCCTGCACCCAGAGAAACAATTGGAGCTGCAGAGGCTGCTGGTCGAATTTGGGAATGTATTCGCGAAGGAAGAATACGATTTGCAAAACTTCACCTCCCTAGTACATCAGATTGACATAGGAAGTGCCCCCAATAAAAAAAAAAACAGGTTGAGACGCACACCAATGAGCTTCGCCAATTAAGAAAAGACACACCTTACGAAGATGGAGGAAGCTAGGATCAATCAGCGATCTGTTTCGGAATGGGCGTCAGCACCATGCACTTCTCGTGAGGAAGCGGGACGGCAAAGTCCGCTGGTGCATGAACTATAAAGTGCCTAATTCAGTCACAAAGAAAGATGTGTACCCCCTACAAAAAAATAAATAAAAACACCGATGAATGCTTAAACACGTTGGCCGAAAACAATTGGTTTTCAAAGTTGAATGCTAACTCAGCTTATGGCAGGTGAAGACCACGGAGGGTGACCGCAACGTATGGGCTCTAGAAGTTTCTGAGTATGGGGTTAAGATTGTGCAATGCCTCTGCCACCTTTTCCATGTAACATTTTTCTGGCATTTCTCGACAACATCGTAGTCCTGTGGAACTCTTTCCCTGATCACATCCAGAATCTCCAATGAGTGCTGCAGCGTTTCCAAGATTATCAGTTGAAGCTGAAGCAAGCCAAATGTGCCTTGTTACAGGGAGAGGTAGAATTCTTAGGCCGGAGGATCAATGAAGATGGTATGAAGTTTAGAGAGGAACATGTTGAAGCGGTAGAGAATTGGCCAACTTTAAAAAACTCCAAAAAAGCTGAACAGTTCTTGTAATTGGTAGGGGGGGGGGTCTGGTATGCCTATTTCAGCGGGGAAAAAATATGTCGTTTGTGTCATTGATATAGGGGTGTGGTTGGACACACCATGGTGGTGGATTTAAGTGGTACATGTACCTCACTCATCTATTTAGCACCCAGTTGTGGGCCCCTTTAGGGGTCCCCCAGGTCTACATGCAGCTGGTAGTACCCGGCATACTCTTAATTCCATTCATTTCAGGTGACCCCCTACACACTCCCATAGTCAGAAATTTGTACCTAGTTTATCTAACCCAATGTCTCTGGGCTGCCAGCCTAATATACTAAAACGCAAAAGAAACTTCAAACCTTTTAAACCTTTAAATAGCAACAATAACATTGCGTGTAGTAATGTGTGAACTTATTTGTGGACAATAGTGTCCTCACTGTCAGAGCAAACGGTGTCTGATGGTCACTTGAACCTTAAATGGTCACTTTATAGCACAGCTGTTGAACAGCTGTTTTAACAGTCAGTGATTAGCCAAAGGGTATGGGATGATTGTAATGCGCTGCACAGAATGTCTTGGTGTTGGTTTTAAAAAGGCCAGTGCAAAATGAGCATTTCAAGCAACATGCCACGATTGACAAGGGATCAATGGCAGCGTGCCCTGGGCATGCTGCAAGGTGGACTGAGCTACCGTGAGGTGGCACGTCATCTTGGCTGTTCACACCAGACTATATCAACCCTGGTGGGCCGAGAAACCCTCCACATATGACAGACCTCGATCAGGGAGGCCAAGAGTCATCACTGCAAGGCAGGATCGATTCCGTCCAGCATCCCGGACTGCAGCAGAAACTCCGGGGCGGCAAATCCACGGATCTCTAATGATACTGCACAAAGACGACTGCATGACTATGGTCTTATTGCTAGAAGACCATACATAGGCGCCGTGTCGACGGCTGTCCATCGCCGTAACCGACAGAGATGGTGCCAACAGCATCAGCGGTGGACTTTGGCGCACTGGATCATCCTGATGGGCGTGAGCGTGTCTGGAGAAGAACTGGCGAGCGATATGCCGATTGTTGCGTGCGGCAAACCGACAGGTGGGGTGGCCCAAGTGTGATGGTGTAGGCCGCCATGGTGTGGGCCGCCATATCAGGCCGGTAACGGACGCCACTGGTGGTTGTGGATGGGAGTCTTAACGCCCAGCGGTATGTGGATAACATCCTGCGACTGTTGCCATTCCTGCTAGACCACCCAGAACTGAGAACCTTTCAGCATGACACCTTTCAGCTCGTGCCCATGCTGCTCGCTTTACATCAACACCATGCAGTGGCCTTCGCTCTCCCCCGACCTGAATCCCGTAGAGCACCTGTGGGATGAGCTTGGGAGACGCGTAGTTGGCAGGGCCAGGACACGGGCAGAGCTGCTTCAGACATTGAGGACTGAGTGGGACAGAATCCAGCAGCAATCCATCCAAAGACTGGTAGGCAGTATGCATCGATGATGCACTGCCTGTATCCAAATCAATGGTGGCCACACACGCTATTGAAGAGGAACTGACATTGCACCCTCTTCTGTTCTTTACTGTAGAACAAACTGATGGTGTATTTTGATCAAAAACTTGACATGTCATCAATAAAATGCCAATGTTTCAATTAGCAATTGTTGGTTTGTTTTATTTCCAACTGTTACAATTTCATGACATTTTAAACAAGTGGTAAGTTTCTTTTGCGTTTCAGTATAGTAAACGATTTTGGAGGGTCTTGCTCGGGACGTGTTTATACGTCTTCCATTTTGAATCAGATTTTCGCGGATATATACTTCCTCCGGCGCTAACTGGTTAAAGGGGTAATAAACCTTTTGCAGATATCCCAAAAGTACCTAACAAAATAATGTTTAAAAGTCTCCCAAATCCACAGGGATTTTCTCACCTCTGATACCTACAAATGCATTTTCAATGCGCATGCGCAAGCAATTCCAAAAGAAGATTGTGTCACCACGCATGCCCACCCTGCATGTCCCAGAATCCCATTAGTAAATTCACTCCTTTTTCATGTTATTATTAATTGTATTTATTAGGGTTGAGATGGTATTGGAGCCGAGTATTTTCTTAATAGAATAGAAAATCCTTGCGAATTTGGAAGATTATATTACAGAAAATACATCACCTCCGATACCTACAAATGCAAAGTAGCACCGGAATGCCCAGTTATTAGGGTGGGGACATGCAGCGTGGAGCCCAGCAGTTAAGTGTCTTAAACTAAGCCTATCTGTAAGAAATACCAGCAAACTAAAGCTGTTAAGACATGTACCCATAAGCTGAAAGCCTTGTGCTCCTAATAGGATGGGTCAGTAGCTTTACAAGATCTCTGGGCTGAGGTTCGAGCACATGCTTGTAGCACCTGTCTGCCCATCCGGCCTTAGGGCAACGAAAACGTGTGGTGTAGGAGCAACGAAAGGAACCTTGATTGTTCCTATTGTCTTTTCCAGCTGTCTGTGTAGGCCAGGATGATGGCTTACGTGAGGACTGGCGACGAAGGTCTATTCTGTCATCAGCTTTCAGGAGATTTTCATTAAGACCTTGTTAAATGTATTATCTAATATAGGTCGTTGCCAATAAGAGGTAGTGGAATAAATTCCGGGAGATGTCACTCGTCGAAAATGAATCCCCTGGTGGTGGGATTCGAAGGCCGATCGAAGGATTGGAATTAGCGGGGATCATTATGGACGTACGACCAGGCCGGCGGTGGATGATAGTCTTGGCGTGAATGGCTCAGCGACTCCCTTGTGACATGGCGGGAAAATTCCGATGATTGCTCTGCACTTGCGGGGATCGAGCGGTTATACGTTAAAAATACACTCTATGACAACCCGCAAGAACTAGAACTCGCATTCACCAGTGGTGGAAAAACTAGTGGAATGGATGTACGACAGGTACAGAAAATTACCGCAGAAGTTGTAGTACTAGTAGTATTAGCGTCAGTAGAAGTGAAGAACTGTGCGGGTGACGAAGCGCTAGTGCTGTCCTGCCACGATATAAAAGCTTTCCACTGATTCACAGACCACAGATAGCAAACATTGGTTTTTTTCACAGGGACGGCATCTGAAGCAAGATGTATAGATGTTGAACTCCAAAGGCGATGGAAAAACTGTACACGATCTACATTTGATCTTCCTTAATGTCTTTTTTCTGGTTTTAGTAGGCTCTGACATTGTGCTTGCGGAACTGTCGGAAATTTGAGTCCGATAGACTGTTATGTGCAACGCTGGGGAGAGCCAACGAATTCACATGTACACTCGGTCAGTCGCGCTAGAAAAAGGAGTGATTTACTATTGGGATTCTGGGACATGCAGTGTGGGCGTTGGTGGTGACGCAATCTTCTTTTGTTATTGTCAGCGGAATTGCTTGCGCATGCGCATTGAAAATGCATTTGTATGTATCGGAGGTGATGTATTTTCTGTAATAGAACTTACTTGTTATAAATGCATTAATGATTCTAAACTCCCTGTGAAATATTGTCTGTCTGGCTTGTTGTCATTTTGAAGAAAAATTAACCCCAAAATGCCATTTCCAAATATGCGTACATGTGTATCTAAGATGCATTTTTCCAAATTCCTGCAAATAGTGCGGCAAGTGTTCGAATTTGGTCTGTTCAGTGCTTGACACGCGAGTAGCTGCAATCCGCTGGCTGATGGGAATGCCCTTCACACAGATTGTGGTCGCAATTTAAATCATAACTTCCCAGCCAACATGGCATTATCGGCCCGATGCTGGTTTTATAGTGGTTGGTACCGGCAGTACCGTATAACGGCTGCCAGCAAACGGCCAGCAATGTGCCGATATTGGCGGGATGCCGGAGACCACCATTCTGCCATTAGTTACGCGCACGATAATGGCCCATTTCAGGCCGATTCCGGCACGCCCCCCATGGCGGTTTCGCAAAGTATTGTGGGATAGCATGCGAGAAATTCGCACACGGCGGGCGCCATTTTAACTTGTGCATGTGAAGCGAACACACCACACAAGCAACACATTCTGACCAATTTTTCCCTCGGCCCTTTGTTGATTTGTAATCGCGGCTACCGCCACAACCAAGTCGACCGAGAAAGACCTGGGTGAGTTAGTAAGTGAGTTTTTATTTTCTGTGTGACATTTAACCTCATTTTAAACTCTTTTTCAACCGACAAACTGGTCGAGTGACTGACCATGCCATGACGAATTTACGCTGACGTGCGTGTTGTGCCTGTGGTATGTGTGTGCGCCACGTATGCAGTGTGCAATACACTATCACTATACACAGCCGTACGTACGTGTACGGTGAACAGAAACTTGCCTCTTTTAAATGTAATAATATAAAAGCCCATCTTAAAGCCGCTTTTGAGTGCGTGTTTTTGTTTTGTTCTTCGTGTCTTTTGTTTGTCTTTCTTCTATGGTCGTCTTGTCAGTTAGTTTACTGTTTAGATTTTTAGCAGAGATAGGGTCAGAGGGTTTTGACAAATTTGACTAATTCTAAAAATGTTTTTGGTTGATTTCTGGTTGATGTGATATTTGTTAATATTGATTACAATTTATTTGACAGGGAGCATCACCAAGATGCCAATGCTAGGGACTTCATCCAGCGATGTGCAGAAGAAAGTCATGGCTTGGCAACGAGCTACGTCTGACCGGAATGAGGAGAGAAAACAACGACAAGTGGCAACACCAAGAGAAGAGGAGTATACGGATTAGGTTTTGTTCATATAATTATCGTCACCATTTTCACGAGGGGGAAAATTTCATTAAAAATTGTCTATTTGTCGATTTTTCTTATAAAAACGATTAAATATTGCAATATCCACAACCTGGTGAAGTTATACTATCATTAAAAACTTGATTAACCTTACCGAATGGGCAAATTGATCCTCAAGTGCCGTTTTGAGTTTTCAAAAAGAGGCAAATATAAAATAGCATTGACTTGAACTACGTGTTAATGAAGAGGCGTTTTGGTGCGCATACTGACTTTAGCGTTTTTACGAAGAGCCAAATTTGGGTCACAGTGGGAGAAATGTATACATTCTGACTCTTACAGCCACAGGGGCGAATTTGTTAATTTATCGTTTTTTCGTTTTTACAAAGAGGCACTGCTATTAATTGATTAATTATTCAAAACTAATCAACTATTTTTAGCTAAGTTTGCTATATTTAAGAAGATTGGAATCTCTTCTTTCCGATGAGACCCTATTCGTGCATATTCGATGGATTTGTATGTTTCAAACGGATAAACGAAAAAAGAACAAACCTTACCCGCGATTTTCTCTGAAGTTTGCCTTTTCATGAAAACGGTGACGTTATGTAGAAAGGGGGTCGCATCATATTCAGCAACTTGGGCATGTGTTTTGTTCACAATTATTTTATAAGTCCTGTCTTAATTTTTTATATTTTGTTTGCTGTAAAATGTGTACAACTACAGAATTTCACAAGCACTTTTGTAATTCTTGCCACTTTAAACTTTGTTTAATAAATACCTAGGAGAGTTGAAGGCTTCTGATTGGCCGAGACTCGATCACGTGCCGGTCATTATATGTAGTAACATCATGGGTTTTCCAAGGGCCGTTTTCTAAATCCCGGCTTTGGGCTGCACTCTGGCCACATTACAGACGTTTTCCTAGTTCCGGATCGCAAACAATATTCAGGCTGTTTTCGGCAAGTCTAATCCTCGAAATTTAAATGAAATAGGTTTAGTAGTTTACCTTGAGTGATGGAGAAACTACAGTTTTTGTTTCGATATTTATGCTCTTCTTTATTTTAAAATACATACTGTACGACGTCAAATATACCGACATCCCTTTTTCTAGTTGTGGATCAGTTTAACCAATTCCGGATCGAGTAAAAAAAACTGCTTCGTACATGTACGTACATGAACAATTATCGCGCTAGAACCAACCCGAATCAAGCCTATATTTCTGATAAAGTATTCATTAATTTATATAAATACAGTTTAAAATAAATGTCAAATACTTTAACTTCCAATAAAGTTTAAAAAAAGGACTTGCAAAGAAATGCTTTGAAATGTTTTGTCCGTGTACGTGTGTTGCGCGCGGCAACGATCCGATAAACTTTGTCCCACCATGGAGACATTTCTCCATGGTCCATTAGAACACGTCATATGAAATCGCTTGCGCGCGTGCTGTTGATGCATGTATTTTACGGGCGATCCGGAACTAGAAAAAAAAAATGAACGTTCAGTCCTTGGCAGATTTGAGACTTTTACTTCGACTTATTTTTACTTATGTATCAAGAAGCTTGTATGTTTCTTTTCAAAATGCACTTCATCTAAACAAATAGTATTGGAGACCAAGCCATAACAAGGTAGGTTTCTATTTGAAGCGATCTGGAACTAGAAAAAATCCGGAACTAGGAAAACAACTGTACCACTGCTAAACTACATGAACAAAGCCAAAATACGAAAACGAAGCTGCGTTTGTAAAACGGCGTAAAAGAAGCCGCGAAGTCGCGAAATTCGGAGTATTTTCACCATTTTTCTCGTTAAAAAGGTATTTATTAAAGGTAATAACAGTGCGAGAACCCGGTTGTTACTGCGTGGTAATGACCGGGTTGGGGGATGACCGCTGGTAATGGACCTCGCCTTCGGCTCGATCCATTACCAGCGGTCATCCCCCAACCCGGTCATTACCACGCAGTAACAACCGGGTTCTCGCACTGTTATTACCTATATAATTATATACAATTACCAGTGAAACATATTATGTATGGGCTTTTGATTGTGCTTCACAGTAATCAACATCACAATTTAAGAGGAATTTGTATTAACCTTTCCTTGGGTGGGGGGATATAGAATGTTCAATCATTTCGCTCAATTTGAAATAAATGTAGACGGGGTGTTGAATCATATTCGGCCACTTTGGCATGGGTTTTATGCACGCTCATCTCATCTGTCCTGTTTCATATTTTTTGTCAGTAAAATGTTTATAACTGCAGAATTTTTGATGATGAATGTACATGTTTTGTACACAATTGTTAACTTTGTGCCACTTGTAACAGGATTACATGTATATACAACCAGTGAAACGAGTTACATGTGTACTTTTAACCGTGCTTCACAGTTAATAATCAACCTCATAATCTAATAAGGAAGAAATACTAAATATACATTTTTCATGCAAACATGGTTTCCTTGCCACCTTTCTTGTTTTGGGTTTCTTGACAGTACTTCAAGTTATAAACCGATGAGTTTTAAGATTCCCACAAGTAAATCCACTTACAAGCATTCCTTTTATTATATACTTGCATAATCCACACGTTTTAGTGTTTTAACAACTATTAATTCTTAATTGTTTACAATATAGGTGCAAGCGAGTACTTTGTGTAATTTTATACTTCCATTCTTTTTAACTGCTATGTAACAATTTTTAATTCTTGTAAAGTGTAAACGTGGTCACTTCAGCTACTCTTCTGTGGCTGCCTACCTCGTGTTTTAATACGAATAAACCAGAATAAATAAATAAATAAATAAAAAATTAAAGTTAACAAGTTATGTAATTTTGGTATTGTTTATATCTCAGGAAATATCGTGTCTTCCTATGGGGTTTTGTATTGTTTATCAGGATTTATCTGATGAGTGAATAAATTAATGCAACTGAAGTTGTCTTTCAAGTGTTTTTAATAAGATCAACTGAATAGCGTCATTAAGATAGTAGGCCAAACATTTAAAACAAAATAATGTTTTATTTTTTGGGGGCGCTTAGAGAGATTGGACTTAAATTCGCTGCATTCCTCTAAACACAAAAGAAAAGAAAATCGATTGCGTACCAGGACCAATAATGGCCTGTTGAAGGCGGATGATGGCCCAATGCTGGCTACTACTAGGTCAATGCGGTTAGCCATTAACGGCCCATTAACGCGCCGTAACGAGGCCGTTAAGGACCGGTATCGGTAGCCAGCATCGGGCCGATTCTGCGCCACTGTGCAAAATTGTACTGGGCCAATAACGGTAGCCAGCATTGGGCCATTAATGTAGCCGGCATCGGCCCGTTATCGGACCGTTATCGGACCCTTTATGTAATGTTGGCTGGGTTAGCAAATCTTAAATTAAATTGAAATCTTTGATTTTTTTCTTCTTCAGAATATGCAGCATTCACAGAGCTAACAACTTTATCAGGTGGTTTGTCAAGCACCCTCTATTTATATTTTGAGCACTTTTTTGTTTCAAATGATAAAAATGCACAACTGACAAATGGAATACATTGTGTAGTATGCAGTACTGTACATGTGCACCAATGCCAATATTAGGATTTTTCGTTTTAGAGAGGAACATACCAAATTGAAGTGCATTTTACAAAACAAAATATACTACGTTTGAGGCAAATAAAGCTTCAAATAATTTATCCCCGCGGGACAGTTTGCAAGGCTTTGACGGAACTAGAGTTTGGTCAATTCAGGTCACTCCCCTTGTGGTCGGATTGATTTATGGATATGAACTAGTTCAGTCTTGGCTTGATACTATAACCTGAATTCGAGCACTCAGCCACCCACCTTCGTTTGAGCAGTCGACCTGTTTGCATGGTTGTAGAAATTTCGTCTTGCAAAAAATTTCCCTCCTCCACCCCGTCATTGCCTCCTATTTTAATGAACATTGTTTTGAGATTATACTTTTCTTTGCCAAATTCGTTTAGCCTGCATCATGTTATGTTGCAATTTGCCGATTCTAGAGTGTTTGGTAGTGATCTTTATTTTGCTATACTCGGTTGCCATTGTTAGCGGAGCCAGAAAGGAATTTTCCCCTTTTTTTCCCAATGTGGTTTTGAGGGGGTTTTCGCCTTTCTTAGAATCGGCAAGGTTACTAACTGCGGGCGGAAATTGCATTCCAATAGCGCAAATAGGCCTCAAAGATTGGCCAATAAAACCTTAATTTAAGAGGCTTCAGGGAATTTGCGGCAAAAGCACTTAACCCTCTTTCTTTGTCGGTTCCAAGATGAAATCGGAACACGGTAGTTGCAGTCCCTATATGTTTACCACATTCGCTGATTGATATTTTGATTATTGCATTTCTTACTTATTGCCGACGATAATAATAGCTTAAGGTATTGCTTGTGCTACTTGGCCACTACGGTATTGATTAATGGTTATATATGATATGGTTTGCTTTGATAAAATGTCATAATATTGCTTGCTAATGAATATGGCATCGTATGTGCGGATGATGCTATTTGTATCTGAATTATTTGGATTATGGTAATTGCAGATCTGTGTCACAAACTGTGACATCATTGCTAAATTTAATTGCTGTTTGCGTCACAAACTGTGACAATATTGCTGAATATAAATTGCTGTTTGCGTCACCAACTGTGACAATATTGCTGAATGTAATTGCTGTTTGCGTCACAAACTGTGACAATATTGCTAAATATAAATTGCTGTTTGCGTCACCAACTGTGACAATATTGCTGTTCCCCGACATCAGCTTCGGACGGGAACAAACTGTGATAATTGTGTAATATAATATTGCTGTCCTGTGCTACCCGCTTCGGGCTCGGACAAACTGTCATTACATTGCTTGCATTGCTGTCCTGTGCTATCATAGCTTCAAGCTGGGACAGCGCTTACAACAATAAACGGCTGCTCAGGCCTGACACGCAACAAATACATTACGAGTGCTCGATCCTGTATGTCCAGTCTTGTCACATGTGGGGATAATGTTAAACAAAATCATTAAAAACAATGCTGTACGTGTTTTGACTGAAAATTATACATGAATGTTAATATGTGACCTGTCATCCCAAAATGAGAATGAATTTGGAAATATTAAAAATTAAGATATAGCTATTTTCAAATTCTTCAGAAAGAGAGCTTTCCGATGATACCTAACACTTGGGGGTTTTGCGATAATTATTTTTTACAGCGCTCTAGAAAGTCATGGGCTTCACAAAACGTGTTTGTGAGAAAACTTACTTTAAACATTTTAAACAAAAACAGGCAAAAGATTACAAAAAAGGACAAGGTTCAGGTGAGCGTAGCATCGGCTATGTTCTAATCAATATTTCTTCTTGAAATTTTTCACACATACAAACTATTGTATAAACAACAAAATATCAAAATTTCGAAAATTTGGAATACTTACGAGGACTTGATTTGCATACCGTGTTAATTGGACCACTAGTGGACTTTAATCCAAACACTAACTACGCAAAACCGCGTAATTTAAGAGGTTTTCGATCATCTGATCGCACCCAAAAAATGGGAATATGCAGAGGAGGACTTGTGCTTTCCAAATTACCCAAAATCTTGAAATTGTCCACCCCTTCATATTTTGACTTTGGATGGCCATATCTCTGAATCACATTGTGCGACTTTACTCTCATTTTGTGGTGACAGGTCACATATGTGCTTGGCTGGTACTATAAACTTAATAAAACTGGCTGTAGAGCCTAAATGTTGTCAATTTATTCAATGACCCACCCTCGCCTTGGGTTTAGGTCATTAACGCATTCATTACCAAGCCCTTGAGCCAGTTTTAAAGGTAGTTGGTACTTGTTTAGTACTAGCTATATGCACATATTTACTCTGGCATTTGTTTTTTCAGAAATATAAGTTTGTGTATAAATTTAGTAAGGCACCTCTGGTTGTTCTTTGTGCTGTCCAATCAGAAACAAGATGGCCACCATACATCGCACCTGATGGTACAGGAAAGCTTGTCCCATCACCGTCAGTTCATGCATTTGATACCCCATTTCACTGCAAACAACAAACAAATACATACACTTAATCGTTTTAACCCATTATAAAAAATAAAAAAACTTTAGCCGTGTTCCTATAGAACTTTTTTGGTTAACCTACCGCGATCTTTTTGTAGAATGACAAAATTTAATCAAATGGGAATGCACGGTAGACTAAAGTCTCTGTCAACATACCACAATGGTATATGTAAAACTACCAGGCCAAAGGTGGTCGCGGAAATTCTCCGCTCAGCCGGGGTAACTTATCAGGGATAATATTGTTAATGTTTCTCTAGTTTTCCTTGAAAATTATAATGTATATTTCAGGTCATTCCAGCCAGTAAGCAGTTTGCAGCAGTCTTAATCTTATTCAAAATTATAATGCGACAGACATCTGAGACAAACATTTGTTTGCTTTTTTTGGAAGTTGCGAAAAAGCCTTTGTTTTTTCTTTATTTTTTATTTTTATTTGGTGTTCTTAAATCTTATAGACTTAGCATAAAACCTAACCTACATGTAGGTAAAGACCCTATAGTCAACTCATGTCAGACAGATGTCATGACATATTACAGGTTTATATATTACAGGCCTTATATCTAGGAATCGTAAGCTCGATTGGGGTCAAACGTGGTACCGGTACGTTGGTACGCCGGGATATGTTCTAGATACAAAATGAGATGACGCCATTGTACGATTTTATATGCTACATTTTTTTACCTTTAAATCATATCTCTTCAATGGAAAGTGTTAAATGGTTAATATGTTTGTTAGCTTAAACTAGGTCACACATTTTTGGATAATAACATGTCAAGTGTGTGACGTCATGATGACATCATCACAAATGTAATTTTATTAAACGCATAATAGGTAGAACCGATCTTCAGATAACTTGGTAAGATGTTAGATACTGTCACTAGAACGCAAAGTCTAAAGTGACGTCATTTAATTTGTTATTATTTTTTTATTTTTTTATTATATTCTACAAACAAAATTCTACATTTCAAAAGTCACAATGAATTAAAACTTGGCAGAAAGCAAAACTACAGTGAAAGTATGTGAATCAATAAGTTTCATCATGATGACGTCATCATGGGGCATGTGACGTAATTTTAAAGCTTTATATTTTAAGGTCTTATATCAAGAAAACTATAAGTCCGATAGGGTTGAAACTTTGTACAAACGTAGTCCGGCTCGAGTTATAGAGCAAAATTCACGCGACGTCATGACGAGATCATCATGTGATTTTTAAATTTGTTTTTTAAATGTCTGGATTTTAAACAATTTTCAGGCATCAGAATCCTTTGAGGAACGACAGATTTCAGACATTAAGAGCAATGTTTTTTGTTTTAGAGATTTAAATAACAATTTGACGTAAACCTTTTGGACAATTATTACTTAATTTCGCTACACCATCTTTATTTTGAAGACACATCACAGCAAGGATCCGAGATGATTAAGACAGTCTTAACATCATGTATTCGGTGTACAAGCCTCCGATCCAGTCTGATTCAAGTTTTAGACACGTAAGTGTTTATGCATACAAGGAAACAAATACAAGGAAACAGAAAATTCCAGATTTGAAAAAGACTAGTCACACAGGAATGTTTTTATACTGACAATTTAGACATTTTCTACATGTCATAAAATCACAAAACAAGACACATAACTTTGTTTACAAGCCAAATTGACTATGTCCTACAGCAGAAATATTCAGCCTCATATAAATGAGCGTATTATGGAGCACCGATGATACATGTTATTGATTTTTTTTATCTTACCATGTATCTTCATATTTCATGAACAAATTATGCTACTATCAAAATTAATTTTGTGTTAGGTTTAATACCCGGTAGGTCATTTATATATTTTTTAAAATGTAAAATGTATATGTAAAATGCGATGTCGTCCTGAAACTTGATGAGTGGGTAGAAGTGACGTCACTGTAAATCCTATTGGGTTCAGACTTGTCATACACTTTATATGTGTTATAAATGAAATTTGAAGTGGGGTCATGGTGACGTCATCATACGATTATATATTAATTATTCCTTTCTACCTTGTACCTTTAAGTCATATTTTATCAACGCAACATGCTAAATTCAAAATTCATTTGGTAATATAGGGTTGTTAGGTTACACATGACATCATCAAAAATATAACTTTTTAAAATGGATAGAAGGATTGTTCCGATTGCCATGAAACTTGTGAAGTTAGATACGATCATGGGTACGCAAAACCGAAGTGACATATTGCTGACTTCATCAATTCATTTTTAATGTATTCCACTCAAAACTCTTCACACTTGTTTTGATCAGATTGACTACAGACTTGGCACAGACCAATATTATAGTCAAAATATGTTAATTGAAAAGTATTGTCGTGGTGACGTCATCACTGGGCATATGACGTCATAAACGTTTGATTTTGTTTATAACGTGAATATTTCAGGTAAATCAAGTGCTCACCCGTATTATTGGCGGGGGGCGATTTTTTTGACGTGGCGTCTTTCTTCAGGGTTAGTGTTGCAACACTAGCCATGAAGAAGGACATACGTCCGAAAATTCAGCCCCTGCAAATAATAAAGGTGAAATCTTCACGTTATAGTGCTACGCAGCTCTCTATATTTCTTGATTTTGTTTATATGCGTTTATATTCATTTTATTTCCTTTTCAATTCTTTGCAAATGTGTTCAATCGTTCAAATTTGTTTTAATCAATTCAGTTAAATTCGTTTGGAATGTTTTTTATGGTATAATAGTTAAATTTCTGGAAAATTAAATTTAAAAAAATATGCAAATTTGCGAAAAATCTTTATGTTCTGTTCCTCAAACAGCTCTTGTTTTTTGTTAAATTGTTTTATCTTTTTTTTCTTCTATTTTAGACTTTTCTCCATAGGGTTTGTACACGATTTTCTTCAGCCCAAAAATGACACTTTGGTAAATCTGATCGACTTGAGACTTGACATACACTTAGAACACCACCCACTGATGATCCTAGAAGAAATTCGGCACGATTACGTCATTCAAGGTCACGTTAAAGGTTTAATCCTTCCCCATATGATTTGTACACGTTTTTCTTCAGACTATTGAGTTTGCCACTTAAATCCGATCGACTTGAGACTTACGGTAGCAAAAATGTTATGATGACGTCATCGTGGATCATGTTGAAGGTGTAGTTTTTAGGACACTATCTCTGGAAGTACATGTACATGTACATGTACATGTACATGCCCGATTGGGGTCAAACTTGGTACACAAGTATTCCAGGATATGTTAAAGACGAACATTAAGATGACATCATGATGTCGTCAACGGGTGTCATGTGACGTCACATTAAAGGTGTGGGTTTTCCCCATACGATTTGTACACATTTTTTTACCAATATATCATTGGCACTTGGGTAAATCCCATCGACTTCAGACTTGGCTCACACTTGGACCACCACCCACACATATTGAAAGTAATTTTAGACACTCGAAACAGCTCTGTGTTTGTCTACAAACACATTTCTAGTTAGAGTTTGTTTGTATTTCATCCAATAGTTAGTAATAAATTGTACTACTGTTAGAAAACAACAATAGATTGATAGTTTCATCAACTGAGTTTTCAGATATGTATAATGGTCATACATTTTCCGACACGAAAACAAAATTATATGTTTAACAATACCGGTATATTGTTTTGTCTTTCTACCCTGGGTATCTGATTGATTAGTGTGGGAAAATCAACATCTTAAACATTTAATTCGCCTTCCTTGTCATAATTTAGTGTTCTCTTTTAATGAATCTTATATTTTAAATTGTTTTTTATTTGGTCTTTTACTTTGTCAGTATATTTAGCCAGAGCGACTCTTAGAAGCACCATCTCAAACACTTGTTGTCTTTGTTTTAACATTGACAATATTTTTTTCACTAGATATTTGAGTAGTTTTGAGTAAGAACTGTAAGTGTTTACGTTGATGTAAAATGCGGGTATTTTAACGAGTACCCAACCTGATCCTCTATTTGTATAAGGCGCGTCCTTTACTTTTATTTCATCATTTTTTTTCTTGACAGTTTGCTAATACCTCAATCTCCCTCAAAACAGCCATTTTGTTGCTAATAAAAGTAAAATCGTTAGACACCTTTGCGCTGTCTTGTTTTTCTTGAGAGTATTTTGTCTTGAATGCTAACTGAAGTTTGATATTATATTAATTCTGAAGCAACTATACTTTTAATCATCTGGGTGCGAGTCTTAACCAGTTCGCGCTGGAATTATTTTAACATCACAAAGCCGAGGGGCGGGATTATTTTTAACGAAACTCGATCCGAAGTAGATTCAGGCCGATAGTGCAAGGAAGCACACCCACACATTTCTGGCCTTGCTCGTGGCGTGTTTATGCGTCATCCGTTTTGAATCTGGGAAAAACTTTGCGTTATATACGACAATTGGCGCGAACTGGTTACAAAACTGTTCTACATTGTACTAAACAACCTAGGAATCAACTCCCAGTTTCTAAAGTTGTTTCTAAAGGCTCTTGTCTCCCTAAAGTCAGTCTTTTTAAAATATTTGAGAGATTGAAATCTCTTGATCGCTAAAATTAAATATTTTTTATAAATCAACGTTTTTACCCGTCGGTACAAATTCTAGTATTTGATCGTCTACAATTTGTTTTAGCACGGCAAATTTTTTTCTCTTCAAGTTTTTTTGTTTACTCTTATAGCCTCGATAGTCTCAATGAATATGTCTCCTGTTCTCTCGTTCATAAAATGCTATATTATTTTGTTCCACGTACATGTAAATCTGTAGCGCAGATTTAGTCTACCGCGAATAGCTTTTTACAGTCGGTTTTGACTCCATCTTTATAAGTCTAGATATATATTTTTTTTCAATAATACAAAATAAATACACAGCGCGACCTTGAACAGGTCGAGAATTTGGGGAATTCGGGGATTTACGTTTTTTAGATCAGAGTGGCGTGATTTTAGCCCAACCATAAACTTGATCCTAAATGGAATACTTTTTTGTTTGTTGGGCTAAAAAAACATTTTTTTCCCCGCTTTCCATTTTAGGTCTAGGTCCAGTTCTATTGATCTCTACTACTATAATTACAACTAATAAAGAAAAACTCATTACCCACTATCCAACGGAGTTATGTCAATGGATATAATAGTACGCCAAAAGTTGACCACTCCATTTCCAACATCCATCTGAAAGAGAGTGGTTTTCAAATATAAACATTTGTGTAGTTGTACAAAGAAATTGACTAGGGTAGGATTACAATCTGCAAGTTGTAAACGAGTCTATGACAAGAAATCATCTAATGAAACAGTTACATGCATGTACATACACACACGTGTACAGTATACATCGGCAATCAAGGACCCTCTACATGTATGTCCCTCTTTTGTTTGTCTTTTAACTTGTTCGTATACATGTCTTCCAATAGGTTTTGTACAGGTTTTGTTTTTTGGCTTAGAACTCAATGTCCCTAGTCCACAATTGCCGGTGTTTACATACTCACATACACTATCGCAATATCCTATATTTGGCTTAAAAGCATAAAAACATTAACAAATTGGAAAACCAGGGGCTACAATTTTATTCTCTGCTCCTGGGTAATTCCGTGTCAAATCAAACACTTTTTCACATGGATCAATCTCACAGAAGTTTGCTGGAATTATTTGGTCATATGAGAAAATTCCAAAAACCAAGTTTGAGTGTTTTGAATATCGCTGTTTGTGGTCACTGAACTTTTGAAGTTGCAATTTGACGTTGTAATTTCTTTCAGTTTTATCTTTTAATTTTAGTGAGCCATAACATGGATAATGGCAGCATTTTTTTATTTATTAGATTACGAACCCACCAACTCCAAATAATGCTATTTTAGAAGAATTTTTTTTTTTTCACGACGCTCAATTTTAAATATTTTGAAACCCTCCCCCCCCCCCCCACCCCACCAACGCAGTGTTTTTAGTATAGTTGGGATTTTGTTTACCAAAGCATGTAGTAAATGTTGCTGGTGAGTATACGGGAAAATATTATATCAGTTCAATATGAAGGCCTAAACCATATTAAAACAAATATTAAAAAAAAACATTTAATAATATCTATTAAATGTGCACCCAATTTTTTTTGTTTATCCTCTGAAAAAAATTGTTGTATGTGAAAAAACAAAAAGGAAATTTAAAATAAGTTTATTATTAATTTTCCACCCTCCAACCCTGCTAAATTTCATGTTATGTTCGTAATCCAATAAAAAAAATGATGGCCTCAGAACACGAACGAAATCTGGCAACCAGTTGGCTGGCCTTGGTGTCTGCATGATGGCAAATGAAGTTATCATTTAAGCCGATGTGGTAAAAAATAAAAATAACAAAATAGCAAGTTTTTTTAACTGACTCCAATGCGAGAAATTGGGTAGGGTCTGTGTATTGAAACCCCCCCCCCCCCCCCCCCCCCCCCACTCAAGAAAAAAAGTGGTTTGCTTTAAACCGCATCAAAGTACCAGTGTAACAACTCTTCGCCATCAAAACAACCCACTGCTTTTGAGGAAATGTTCATTGAAAACCGATGAATTTGTAACTTACCCATTACATAAGCACTCTGAAATTGTCAGAAAATTAACAGCTCTTAAACCCCCTTTATACTGTTACAACCGGTATCACAACTTAATGGAAATCCAACTCCCTTCCTCTCTCTCATAGTTTGTGAGTTACAACCTATTAATAATAGGTTTTGATACCGATAGCTGGCTAATTGAATCAATTTTGACACAGAGAGATGGAGTGTTAACTGGACAAATTTAACAGAAATCGTTTAAGTTTTTGTAACACAAAATTTAATTTTGATTAATTAAAAATAGAAAGTCAATAAAACAGAAAGTTGCATTTGTATTACCTTACAAAAGTTTCGGAAATCGTGATCACCAACAAGCTTTTGGGCAGCTTCTTGCATAATCTGTTGAAAAAAACATTAATCATACAATGTCAGCATATTTTACTTTAAAAAAAAAAGAAAAAAATTGACTTTACTTAACCCCTACTCTACGAGTGCGTTCAGACATCGTTTTAAAATCACTTAAATCACTTTATCTCGCCGCTATAGGGTCTAGCTAAAACTCTGACCGTTTTATCTTTTTAACACGGTGTGTGAACGGTTTTAGCTAAAACACTTCCTGTTTTAGCTGCCACAGTTGACCCGGTGTTGCGTAAGCTGTTCTTGTGGCGCACTCTTGGTGTAAACAAGGCCAATAAATGTTTACGTGCTCCAATCCAGTACAGTGATTTGCGTACACGTATGTGCGCGGTAGCTAGCCGCACGCCGCATACCCACGCCATTATTAGCCGCAATTGCAACGTTTTACCTCCATGGTTTTACACTAATTTCTTCTAGGACCATCTGTGGGTGGTGTTCTAAGTGTATGCCAAGTCTCAAGTCAATCGGATTTAACAAAGTGTCAAAGTGTATTGGCAGGGGAAAAGTCTAAAACTAGGAAAAAATGAATTTTTTTTTTGTAATTTTTTTTATTGTTTATCTCATTTACGATTTCATTTGTCAAATTTCCGTTTCATTAAATTTTCATTAAATTTTTATTGCATAAAATTGAAAATTGAAAAAAAAATATTGGATTACATCTCTTGCGGTTGATTTTCAGCAATGTTTAAATGTTTTTTAAATGGAACTTCCAATATTTCAATTGCAGTCTGCTGTATATTTTGTATAAGATCAAGAAGCTGTCATTATTGATGTACTTGAACGATCGTGGTGTCATCGTGACGTCATTAACAGAAAACTCGATCGAGAGCGGTCTTAATTTTGCTATTTGAAACAAAAATCTGGATTATCTCCCTCACGGTTGATTTTGTTGCAATATTTAAAAGTGTAATGGTCTTTTCATTATAACTTCTGGTCTGGTGACTTCATCAATTATTTATTAGCTGTTTCGGCAATTTAGCCGAAACAGCTATTGCAATCGTTAAGATTTTGTTATTTTGTCTCCTTCAGACTTTTTCCACATTTTTTTGTTTGGACAATACACTTTGGCACTTCCGATCAACTTCAGACTTGGCCTACTCTTAGACCACCAGCCACGGATGATCCTAGAAGAAATTAGTCCCGATTACGTCATTCGTGGTCACATGACGTCACGTTAAAGGTTCAATTTTTCCCATAGGTTTTGTACACGTTTTTCTTCAGACTATTGAATTTGACACTTTGGTAAATCCGATCGACTTGAACCTCAACCACCATTCCCAGGAGGGCCAAGAGGAAAATCGTCACGATGACGTCTTCATGGGTCACGTGACGTCAAATTAAAGGTTCAGTTTTTAGGACCCTCTATCTCTGGAAGTACAGGACCGATTGGGGTTAAACTTGGTATTCATGTATTCCAGGATGAGTTATAGACGAAAATTTAGACGACATCCTGATGACGTCATCGGGTGTCATGTGACGTCACATTAAAGGTGTAGTTTTTAGGACCCTTTATCTCTAAAAGTACATGTACATGTCCGCTTGGGGTCAAACTTGTTATACAGGTAGGAGACGTCATGATGACATTATCGTGGATCATGTGACGTTACATTAAAGGAGCAGTTTTAAAGACCCTTTATCTCTAAAAGTACATGTACATGTTCGCTTGGGGTCAAACTTGTATACAGGTAGGAGACGTCATGATGACATTATCGTGGATCATGTGACGTTACAGTACATTTCATAAGTTAGGTTACATATCGAGCCGCTCGAAAGGCTCGATTATCGAGCCACTCGATGCCGACTGAGTGCATACTCGATCTCCACTCGATCTCCGCTCGAACGTCGCTCGATGCGCGCTCGAACTCTGCTCGATCCGCGCTCGATCTCCGCTCGATCTCCGCTCGATGCGCGCTCGATCTCCGCTCGATGCGCGCTCGATCTCCGCTCGATGCGCGCTCGATCTCGGCTTGATGCGCGCTCGATCTCCGCTCGACGCGCGCTCGATCTCCGCTCGATGCGCGCTCGATTTCCGCTCGATGCGCGCTCGATCTCCGCTCGATGTGTGCTCGATCTCCGCTCGATGTGCATTAGATAATTATCCGCTCTATTCCAATATTCACGCTCGATATGATGCGACTCATATGACTTGAGATAATGTCTGTAAACCCCTTCTTATTCCTTCATGGTATACCTAACAAATCCCAGTTAAAAAAAGCCTTTCTTTAATAATATAGTCCTTTCCACGTGCAGAGACTGAGATCATATCTCTTAGATCATAAGATCCTGGTGCGCATGGACCATGGTACATTCACCAGAGGGGTTGTCACTTGTCAGGCCCCAGTGGCTTGCTCAGAAGTGGTAAGAAAATAAAGCTTGTACACGTTTCCCGTAGGCTTGTGTACACAAATCCCTGTTGCCATGGATTGCCACCCGTTGACAAAATAGAACAGTCTTTTGATCTCCACCGTTCGTGGTCTGAAGGACGCCGGCCTTGAATAAAAACATTTTAGATGTTGGTGGAGGGCAGAGTAGGGCGGCTCAAATTACGTACAATAGTGAGAACGATTTTTTTTCGACCGGCAATCGTTGTTAAAACCCGACTATTATATTAAATCATTGGTAATTGCTTAAATTCTTAATAATGGGAGGATTTGGGGAGTTGTATTTTTATAAAGTAAATATCGTTTAACTGACCTGTCCGAAGTTTTACAATCATGGATGCCGAGAAAAGCACGAAAAACAGCGTTTGTTTTCAACCGGCGTCGAGCAGTTATTCTTTAAGTGTCCATTTATGAGAAGACCATGCAAAATCTTGAAAAAATGACAAGGTGGGGGGTCAGCGGATTAAGCTCAAATTTTGGCTATTTGATGCCCACCTAGGACGATAACACCTGGTGGAACAGCTCGATCAAAAATCCTTCAGTGGCCGAGTAGGGGGCTCCAACAATTTTCAGCGCAAAAGGAGACTTCCAGGTAGTTAATTTGTGGTGTTTCAAGCGTGTAATTGTAGCCTTGTTCATTCCCTTAAACTATATCGTTTTCTGTCGACTTATATACCAAAAGAAAGAGCGGATTCTCCTCTACGCGATGCAACAAACATATTTGAGCTGCTCACTGCGGATATCTAGGCATTATAAACAAATGCATAATCTATATTAAGGAAATAAGTCCTTTGCGCGGTAAACCGAAACCTAATTAGTGCAGGGCTGAGAGTCAATAAACTTGGTGGAAATATAGTTCAGATATCCAACTGCAATAATGAAAAATAAAAACATTGTCAGCTCTTTTTGGTTTTATTTGCTAGCGGTCAACAAAGATGACAAAATCCTTTATAATTGAGATCAAACCTATACAGTTCTGAGTACAATAATTTGCTCGGAATTCACATCTTGCGAAGATTGTTGTTAAAACATAACAACATCTGTCAACAAAGATGAACAATTTACTTTTAGCAAATTTGGGGTGGATGGGCGACTTTTTAAGGGCAACAATACCGACCGTGATAATGGGACTGGGAGCGGAACGTCCAGTTGCCACCCACTCTGTTTGCATGCGGTACCGAAAGAGGGCGCCATCACGTCGCCGTCGCAGCTGGACGGCATATGTTTCGTCCCCTTAAGGAATCTCGTTTTGATCAGATTGTACGTCAGTGGGCTGACAAGATTGGTGAGATGCAAGCTGGCACCTCTTATTCTAATAAAGGTAGTGAGACAGTCAGTTCAGGAGCAGCTTCGGCCTCCATGTCCCAGGCAGTCGATTCTGGCTGGGCTCGCAAATTGTCTAAGGCGAGGAAGAAGTTTACACAGCAAGTAAAGGATTTTTTGCTTGCCCAATTCATGATCGGCGTCGATACAGGAAAGAAGGAAAACCCAGAAACTGTGTCCCGGCGTTTGAAAAGTCGGCTCCAGAGAAATGACTGGTTGACTGCCCAACATATAACCAGTTATTTTTCACGGCTCGCTCTCCTACACAAGTCAGGGAAACTGCCATCCAAGGGCTGGACTGATGTAAACAAGAATGCCGTAGAACTGGCTGAAATACATCTTCTCGTGGATGCTGTGCAGAAGCAGTGTGATCTTTGAGGCAATAATTTCTGCTTTCAAATTTGATGCTGCTGGTGTATTTTATATGCTACTGGTGTATTTTTACCACTCTATCTTGACTGGTGTAGTCAGTGATTACCACACACCGGTGTGAGGTGAAAACTAAAATATATTTAATGAAGTTTGTTCTTGTTGCACACATCAATATGTCAAATATTGTTTTTAAAGTCATTTGTGTTATTATCTAAATTTAAATGAAGTTCTGGGGTGTTTAGTTTTTCGATTCTCAAAGGATCGTGGCTTCTCCGTGTGTGGTGCAACACAACAATGGCCTGTCCACCTGAGGACCCAAGAGCTTACACTGATAGCTACTCATTGGATCATACCAATCAGATATGGTGAAACACTGGGAGAAGGTGGTTGGAACTATAAGATGAATCAGGATATATGTGATAGATGCAAAGTACATGTATGACCAACTAATTGTAACGTTCAGTTATAAGGTTATTGTCCCATCCTGAGGAAATCGATCATGTTCATCACATTACTAGTAAGAATAAATAAGCATTTAAGGACCAAAATAATTGTTTATTAAGGGAATAAATGTGTGTTCGAGAGGTTTTAATCAGTCTGTTTAATACCGCTTGGAGTCTGGGTGCTGATAATTACCCGAGCCGAAGGCGAGGGTAATTATTAGCACCCAGACTCCAAGCGGTATTAAACAGAGTGATTAATACCGACCGAACACACATTTATTCCCATTCATAAATACCTTTTTGTAAAATTCAGCCAAAAAAGCACCGAAAATCCCGGAAAATTGTCGCAAGTAAATTTCGGTGTTTCGCCATTCTGTGCGTGTCAAATGACATGTTTCCGCCTCTGTCGCTCGATCTACACAATACATGCAATAAAGCGTATTTACTATGAACCAGACTATTACTGCCATTGGCAACCTCGTTCCCAGGGTGTCGAGCTGTACGCGCTCAACACTACCCGCTCTTACTATTATCGACGAGGTACAATTGGAAATAAAGTGTGCCCTGGGGACGGGTACAATGCGACATCGAGTGTTGCCAGCTGGTTTTAAACACTTCCAGCCATGTCTTTATCGTCCGTTTAATACCGGCCACGTGACAGGCTCTCGACCAATAGGAATGCCTAAACTGTCCCAGGTATTTATGAATGTAGCGTAATGAGAGGTACCGTTTTTTCAACGATAGAAGCTAAGTACCCATTATAAGGTCAAATTTAACTAGGCTCCTGCCATTTCATACTGAAAACCGCTGACAATTTTTTTATTGATGCTACCAACAGACCACAATAAGGACTCTCTGTCACCCGAGTGTCATTGCCAAAATACCTGCACTAATGACTCTACGGCGACTCAAAGATGGCAATTAATATGACGTAAATTTGGGGGTACCATTAAGTAAAGATTTGTCGTCGCTTCTTAAGAGCAATTTTCCCCCATATTTTAAGATCCAGGTTTAGGTCAGGATACAATCTCAAGACCCTGCAAATTTTACTGCGCTACTGTTTTCAACTTTTCGGCAGTAAGGGTTTAAACTTGTGTAGCCCAATATCATCAAAATCATCAAAATCACCCATTTACCACTTAAAAATACATTTTGGGCTCATTTTTTTGCTAGGGAGGTCGGATTGGCCTAAAATTTTGCACAACCTCAAGGCTACCTATGACCCACCTACCAACTAAATTTCAGCCAAATCCGCCGACCCCCACCTTATCACAGTCTGCATGGTCCTCTTGTGGACATGCTCTTAATATGTTATTTGTGTTTTTTATACAATTATATTTTTCAGAATAACTACAGGATATCTAGCGCAATCATTTTGCTGGATGCCTAGAATCATTATTTATTTTCAGATGAGTAAGATATTTCTTAATAATTCGTTAGTAAATATTGTTGATATCTGCAAATGACTTATCTGCAAATGACTAATCCTACCTTTTAGGTTTGAAATTGTTGTAAATATAATGTTGTTTATTTTAGTCTTTACAAAGTTGTATAAATAAATCATTTTTAATGTTTGGTTTGAATTGCCAGTGTGCCTTAATTACTTCAATTTGTGCCCTTTTCTTTCAAAGACTAAGTTTAGAGAGACACATTTTGGTTATCTTTATAAAACTACGAAACTTTTGATAAAAATGGGGGTGTACAATTACTGAATAATTCCCTGGGCCTGGGCCTGTTGTCAGAGAGAAGCTTGGCTTTTGTCGTCTAGGCGAAGTTAACCGCAAAAGTCCAGAATGTCAACAAACATCAAAGACGCCCGACACGGCAGTTGGGTGGGTTTTTTCTTCCAAGTACTGAAACCACACAAAAAGGAGCTGATCTGTCTAGCCAGTAAAGTCTGTTCGTACTATCTGTGTCTTTTTTCATTGGACGGCAATTTTGTTAACGCGCTTTTTAATTGGTCAACGTTTACGGCTAGTGCATAAAAAAAATCAAAGACGCCCGACACAGCAGTTGGGTTTTCTTTTGTTATACAGAAATGCACACCAGCTGCTCACATACGAAGGGGAGTTTATCTGTCACTCAAATCTGGGTGAGCCAGGAAGGTGTGTGATGTAGTCTATTCATTGCATGGGGATTTTTTTAAAAGATTGCAAGGCCTAGGCTTTTCTCAGGCCTTGCTCGGCATTTGAACGGCTTTCATGCGTCAGAGATTTGCTGGCCTCCCTAGAAAAAAAGAAGAAAAACAATGTTTTAATGTTACCGGACGTGTCTAGAGCTACAATCAAACGTCAAACTGTTTTGCGCATGCGAGAATTTCTTGCCGTACGGGGCGCGGCGTAAACTTGGAAATGAATAAGCTAAATTATAGGAACGTATAATCCAATGAAATCATCGTCCATCCTTTATGAATATTCATATTTTTTTATAGACACATCAAATTTAGGCCATATTAATTCTTCCCGAACATTTTTTTCTGCACAAATTTATTTATTTTTTATTAAAAAGTCACGACGAAATAAAGCCGGTAAAATACGCAAAAAAATTAAAAACAATATTGTTTCGATTAAACTTTCTCAATTTTCTTTGTTTTAGTTTTCTATAGAATAGACAACTTTTAAAGTACTCGTAGAGACTGCAAACTGTGTTTTAAGGGTGAAAGTTCACCGCTCGAATTATTTTCTTCAGGGTGCCGGGTAAACAAAACACGTTCATGCTCGTCTCGATGCTCGTCTCGATGCTCGTCTCGATGCTCGTCTCGATGCTCGTCTCGATGCTCGTCTCGATGCTCGTCTCGATGCTCGTCTCGATGCTCGTCTCGATGCTCGTCTCGATGCTCGTCTCGATGCTCGTCTCGATGCTCGTCTCGATGCTCGTCTCGATGCTCGTCTCGATGCTCGTCTCGATGCTCGTCTCGATGCTCGTCTCGATGCTCGTCTCGATGCTCGTCTCGATGCTCGTCTCGATGCTCGTCTCGATGCTCGTCTCGATGCTCGTCTCGATGCTCGTCTCGATGCTCGTCTCGATGCTCGTCTCGATGCTCGTCTCGATGCTCGTCTCGATGCTCGTCTCGATGCTCGTCTCGATGCTCGTCTCGATGCTCGTCTCGATGCTCGTCTCGATGCTCGTCTCGATGCTCGTCTCGATGCTCGTCTCGATGCTCGTCTCGATGCTCGTCTCGATGCTCGTCTCGATGCTCGTCTCGATGCTCGTCTCGATGCTCGTCTCGATGCTCGTCTCGATGCTCGTCTCGATGCTCGTCTCGATGCTCGTCTCGATGCTCGTCTCGATGCTCGTCTCGATGCTCGTCTCGATGCTCGTCTCGATGCTCGTCTCGATGCTCGTCTCGATGCTCGTCTCGATGCTCGTCTCGATGCTCGTCTCGATGCTCGTCTCGATGCTCGTCTCGATGCTCGTCTCGATGCTCGTCTCGATGCTCGTCTCGATGCTCGTCTCGATGCTCGTCTCGATGCTCGTCTCGATGCTCGTCTCGATGCTCGTCTCGATGCTCGTCTCGATGCTCGTCTCGATGCTCGTCTCGATGCTCGTCTCGATGCTCGTCTCGATGCTCGTCTCGATGCTCGTCTCGATGCTCGTCTCGATGCTCGTCTCGATGCTCGTCTCGATGCTCGTCTCGATGCTCGTCTCGATGCTCGTCTCGATGCTCGTCTCGATGCTCGTCTCGATGCTCGTCTCGATGCTCGTCTCGATGCTCGTCTCGATGCTCGTCTCGATGCTCGTCTCGATGCTCGTCTCGATGCTCGTCTCGATGCTCGTCTCGATGCTCGTCTCGATGCTCGTCTCGATGCTCGTCTCGATGCTCGTCTCGATGCTCGTCTCGATGCTCGTCTCGATGCTCGGCTCGACGCAATTTTGATCGAGCGGCTCGATAATCGAGCCTTTCGAGCGGTTCGATAATCGAGCCTTTCGAGCGGCTCGATATGTAACCTAACTTATGAAATGCACTGTACATTAAAGGAGCAGTTTTAAAGACAGTTTTACAAGTCCGATTGGGCTCAAACTTGGTATACAGGTATTCCGGGAAGTGTTATACATTGTAGACAAAAATTTAGGTGACACCATGATGACGTCACCGTGTGATTTGTATATCAATTTTGTGTTTTGTGACCTTTAAGCCATATCTATGGTGGCCCTAGAGGGACTACACAGAGCGACAAATTTCACGACTTGCCCTAAAGTTGCAAATATTGACGTCAATATTGACGTCAAATTTCACGACTTTCCCAAAAAGTTGCGATTATTGACGGCGATTATTGACGTCAATATTGACGTCAAATTTCAAGACTTTAATCCCCAAAGTCGCGAATATTGAAGTCAATATTTGCGACAAAATTCATGACTTGTCCCCAAAGTCTTGAATATCGACGTAAATATTTATGTCAAATTTCACGACCGGTCATACAATTTGACCTAAATTTTCTAGCAAGCTAGGTACTGGTTGTCTATTAAGTCGTTATTTTAGTAATTATATTTATGATCGCTGCTGAATACACATTGAGTGAGGTGTACCGGTATGTTGTATTCCCGTAACGATGTTATACAAAAGCCGACTCATTAGTAGGCTACAAATTTGCCAAAACCTAGCTTGCTGGATTCACGTCAAAATTTATGTCAGGTCGTGAAATTTGACGTCAATATTTACGACTTTGAGGGCAAGTTGAGAAATTTGTCATCAATATTGACGTCAATATTTGCGACTTTCGGGGAAAGTAGTGAAAATTGACGCGAATATCTAAGTCAAATTTTAAGTCAATATTCGCGACTGTGGAAAAAGTCGTAACATATTTGTAGCGAATATGAACGTCAATATTCACGATATGCATTTCTCTCTAGGGCCACCATATATCTTATCAACGGAACATGCTAAATTAAAAATTCTGATTGGGGTCAAACTTGGTATGCAAGTATTCCAGGATGTGCTAAAGACGAAAACTAAGATGACATCATGATGAGGTCAACGGGTGTCATGAGACGTCACATTAAAGGTGTAGTTTTTACGACAGGCCTCGAAATAGTACTAGCCCTAGCCCGGCGTACAAAGTCTAGCGAAAACTGCTCCGGGCTACACAGACCCACTTCCTTAGTTGCCCGGTGGTCTAGTGAAAAATTCAGTAACCTACCTGTAAATGTTTAGATCAAAATACATGTTAAAATTTGTATTGTTTTTTTGTGGATAAATTTCGGATCAAAATAAACCGAGTATAAACTGTCTTTTGTTTGTGTTTTTCGGCATGATTATCGATAGCCTGGGAGCGCTCGATCCACGCGTGCATGCAGTGCATTGCTATCTCACGAATAGAGTAGACTGGTGGGCTTCAGTGAGATTAATATAGTATAAACTACGGCGCAGGGTACCGCACATAATGTGCAATATTCTCTTTCACATCGTTCAGCCTTTCTTACCATAACGGCCCACTGCGTTGCTGTATTACATGAGCGTGTTGCCGTGTCACTAGTAGTCGCGTCTGATAAAGAGTCTGTTCAGAACAGCGCCCTCTGTGTACATTACTACGGATGTACATGTACATTATTGTACGTACCGCGCCGGTACATGTACCGGTACGTGCCCGCGCCGAATGAATAGTTTTGTGCATTGTACATGTACCTACGGGCAAGCAAAAATGTAAACGGGCTAGTAAAATCTGCAGTTTGCTAGCCCGGTGGGCTATCCAGGAAAAAAAGTTAGCGCAAGGCCTGTACGACCCTCTATCTCTGGAAGTACATGTACAGGCCCGATTGGGGTCAAACCTTGTATTCCAGGATGTGTTATAGACGAATATTAAGATGACGTCACCATCGGGTATCACGTGACGTCACATTAATAGTTTTCCCCATAGGATTTGTAGCCGTTTTTTTAAACCAATATATCTTTGGCACTTGGGTAAATCCGATCGACTTCAGACTTGGCACACACTGAGACCACCACAGACACACATCGTTTTAGACACCCGAAACAGCTCTGTGTTTGTCCACAAACACATTTCTAGTTTCTCCTTCAAAATGTTCTCAGCATAAAGCCGACTATACAATGTATGTATACATTAGTTATAAAGTACAAAGCTGTCTAAGGGACATGATAAAAATAATAATTTTCTCTCACTTCAGCTAACTCGTACACGCCGAGTTATATGTCGTACGTACCAGTTATATGTCGTACGTACCAGTTATATGTCAGACTTATGTCGTACGTACGACATAAGTAGGCATACGTATATATGTCGTACGTACGACTTAAATGTCAGACTTATGTTGTGGGTACGACATAAGTAGGCCTACGCAGCGTGCACCTCATTTGGTACGGCTTCACGGTCACCCTACCGACTGAGGTGCACGCGGCCTAGGCCTACTTATGTCGTACGTACGACATATGTCTGACATTTAAGTCGTACGTACGACTTATAACTGGTACGTACGGTATATAACTCGTACGTACGACATATAACTCGTACGTACGACATATAACTCGTACGTACGACATATAACTCGTACGTGTACGACATATACATGTAACTCGTACACGTACGAGTCAGCTGAAGTGAGATAAAATAATTATTTTCACCATGTCCCTTAGACAGCTTCGTAAAAAAGTGATTTTAGCAAACTTCGCCACAGACATCAACTGATTATTCAGTTTAAACATGTTTTCAACCTGCCCCTAGAGGGCGCTATAACATTTTATGAAGTAACTTTTGTGTAACTTACAAATTAGCCAGAGACTAACATCGTTGAAAGTACATGTAAGTTCACATCATTTTTCATTTTCAAATTATAAGTCACTTCCGGTTTGGACCAGAAGGAAGGGTCAAATCATTTTGCACGTTATACGAAATATGAAGACCCTGGATTATTCTATCAATCGGAATTTTTACAGTGGATTTTATATTGATTTTTGAAGATTAAATTTATAAATCATTGGTTGCTTGTACATGTAAATTTGATACTTGACTGATGACGTCATCGTGACGTCATTAGCATAAAGCTCGAGAGCTGTCTGAACTTTGCTATTTATGGCCAAAATCTGAATTTTATCTATCGCGGTTTGATTTTTCAGCAATTATTTAAGGTTTAAAGGTTTTTTCATTATAACTTCCGGTCTAGTGACGTGATTTTTTTTTCTCTCTGCCAACTTGTTCCTAACAAGATGCTGATTATATATACACCAGTTATAAAGTGATTTGGAGCAAACTTCGCCACACACATCAACTGATTATTCATTTTAACCATTTTTAAACCTGCCGCTAGAGAGCACTA
>JBAIAA010000526.1:0-85000 GCA_037893245.1 Crossaster papposus
AATTCTCTTCCAAATTCACATTCTCAGTTAAGTCGTTGGTTAAGTCGTTGGTTAAGTCGGTGAAGTGGATGTGAATTTGCATTTCAGTGAACAATGTTATTATTTAGGATGTGAATTTGGAGCATTTATACTTTTAAACAAATATTTTGTTGAAATCACACTCTGCTACTGGACGCATCTGCTTTGAATGCGAAATCACATTATGCACATTTCTAATGTAATTATATCATCTTGTATTTCTCTGTAAAATAAAATGACACAACGTTGTCAACAGCAACAACCGTGTTTAGCGAATAAACACTTTTAGAAAACAATTCCTTTATTTCGGTTTGTAAACATGAAATGGATAGTGTTTAGGCATTGGACGTTGACGTTGAGAAATGGAAACGTGCGTTTAGCTTTTAAACATGTTTACACACTGACAACAAGAACAGTGTTATACTTAGAGTGATATACATTTAACATGAACTCTCGGGTTGATTACCAACCTTTATAATTTCAGAGATTTTAAGCATATCACTGTTTTCAAGAAGCCCCACCACATCGTTCACCACTTTACGGCAGGTATCGTCGAAAGGTGTAGTTCCCTTTTGGATATTGTCCTTGTACCACGTCTCCAATTCGCTTGGACGCAAACACCACGGCTCTGTGTTAGGTGATGCCATGCCGATGAGGTCAGTGGATGGACTCCTCTATATTCCGAGGTGCATCGAATAAACAAAAAGCACTGAGTTTAAAGTTCATTCATCTACACGCTAGCTGCATCAAACGGTCACGGTTATGAATACAGATTGATTAGACCATTCTTCGAAGAATATACTTGGTATGTTTTTTTTTTTTTGTTTTTTTTTTGTTTTTTTTTTTTTTTGGGGGGGGGGGGGGGGGGTGGAGGCATGACATTTGGCATAGTCTTTAGAAAAATGTTTGGCTATAGGGATATAGCAGATTTGTCATTTAAAGAATTAAAGGTAGAATAACAAGCAATAACAGCCATTTTGACAATTTTGAAAATTACTCATTTTTCAACACAAGGAAAAAGCTGCGATGGCCATATAGACAAATGGCTTCCTCATGACATACTTTGACTGCGTGCTTATGTCATTAAAGGCACAATCCCATTACCTATCTGCCGTAGGGCATACTATAGGTTTTGAAGTACACTTTAAATTATAAAATATGCATTTGTTTTGACGCAAATAGTATAAACGTTAACAATCACGTTTTATATCAATTGATAATGGATAAAGGTGCATTCAGTCGTGAAAAACAGCGTATGATTTACAGAATGTGCTCTGGTGTATGTGTTAAAAAAAATTACATATGGCGAAATAAACCAGCTGGTCTTGTATTTTGAAACACACCAACTAATGTAATATTGGTTTTCCCGGACGATATCGCAAAATGTGCACATTCATTTGTAAAATATGTATTCAATTTCGCGCTGAAGTTTAGAACGACGTATGTCCGAGTTTCATTTTCGCAAAAACGAGCATTCAATTATATTTTGTTTAATTCAAATAAATGAATGTGCTTAGCGTTTCATTTAAACGATTACAAACACGTGATTGGGCTTTCGGTTTGACGTATGCGTGGCCGATTATTAAGAATGTGCAATCTATTTCGCAGCAAACCGATTTATCATTGTGTCACGGCCTGAATTGAATATTGCTTTTCATTTGTTATAATTTAAATTCGTATATTCTGCATTCAATTTCAATAAAGTACATAATATGTAATACATATTATAATACATATTATGGCTATATAATTCACGATACAACTTGGATTAAATCATTAATAAATCAATGTATCGTGGGACTAATTGATCATTAATGTGTTGGCTCTTAAATAAATTTTAACTCTAACCATCCCAAATGCTCCAAAATCCTCTTTGCAAATAAAAGGTTTTTGCAGGAATGAGGTCACTTGGAAGTTGATGCATCAGATGAATTTGCAGGATTGAGGTTACTTAGGAATGTATCCAAATGAAGATTTTGAGGAATTGAGGTTATTTTGTTTTTGTTAATGACTTCGCTATCATTTTATCAGTTCAATTGTCTACCCGTCAATGAACTGTCCACCAAGACATGAGTGGTTGATGTCCAGTCTATTTGCTACATCTAAGTAGTCCGAGTCGTCAGCTTCAAAGGCATCGATAAGACGATTTAAATCAACGTCCGAGACTCGTCTGTGTCTCCCTCTTGCAGCCATTATTGGATAATTTTAGGGGGCATAAAGTAAAATGTAGCTATACGATGCGATCGTGGCAAATGCTGAGCAAATAAAGATTATTTTTTTCAACTTAGGGGTTTGATATAGCATTTATTTTGTAGTTTCAAAGACGAGACCACCTAGTTTAATTCCCCATAATGTTGCTTTCGATAACACATAAATGTATTCCAATGCTTGACCAGGCATACAAATGCGTAGAAAATCGGCTGCACATTTAGCGAAATTGAATGTTGATAAATTAAAAGGAAAACATGATTGCGGGTGTGCATTCAAATTCGCGCTAAAATGAACTATCAATATACTAAATTCAGTGCACATTCAGGAAATCGTGCGCTGATTTCTTACGACTGGATGCACCATTATGCTTCACAGCATTGACGCGTTGGTAATTCCGAGTTTTATGTTTTTCTTTACTATGCTTCGCGAATCATCATTACAAATTGATATGTATATTTCTCAATGGCCAATCACAGATCACCAACTGTTGGTTTGCATCATACTCCTGAATTATCGCATTTCAGAATGTTCAATCAGCTTCTTAGAATTTGCAAATGCTATCCAAATGCTATCCAAATGCAATCAAAATCCAATCAGATCCCGTGGTTTGAAAGCAGCGCATTTTATTAACATAACAAGAAAACTAGAAAGTATACTAACACGTCAAGGCTGTCTAGACTCGATCATGGGTGTACAGGACACACCAAGCTAGCAAAACAATTGAGACCCAGTTGGGTTTTAACTGGGCCAAATGGGTCCCAGTTTTCACAAATGGGTCCCAAGTGGGCACGAACTGGGCAAATCTGGGCCATTTTGTTGTGACTGGGACCCTGCACCAGGGCACAAGTTGGGCAACTTGGGCAACTTGTGCTCGCATCTTCTCAACTGATTTCAAAGTGATGGGACCCAGTCTGGTGGTGGTAATGTGACCCTTAAGGATATATTTCACATTCTATGAATTGCATTTTATAAGGAAATAATCAAACAAATATATCTATTTTTAATAATTAAGTCACAAACTATATAATTTTTACATTATTTAATTTTGCCCAAGCAGCTCCCGTATCACTGCTGCAGCACCAACATAATATTGTATGCAGAAAGCATTATTAAAGAAACATGGAAGGAATTATAACATACACGCAAATGCCCTCCGTCAGCAAAACTATCGACAGAGGCGGGTTCACTGGATTAAATGGATCCCTACAGGAGGAAATGGCTGTACTTGTATATGATGACTGCTATAGTTCACAATTTGGAGGTGCCGGGGAACTCTTGAAGATCATAGATGTGTCCGGCCGATTGCTGTCCTGTTTGGACAGGCCAGAAAACGTGTCAGTGTGGGAGGACTGTTTTTGGGTTTACACATCGCATTGGGAACTATAATAATCCAAGCACTGTACGCACATTTTGTTCGTGTGGTCTTTTCTAGTATTCATGATGTTGTGTTCTGATATATCCATACAACGCATTAAACGGCATTCTGTTACACGCCAGCTATGTGTTTAGAGCTACATTTGTATCTGTGTATGATAACTACACATTTCCATCAGCTGCTGGAATTGCCTTTTTTTTCTTCTAGTTCTTGTTATGTACTGAAAGGCACAAATCTCATGTAATGAGTAAATCACATGTAAAGTGTACATGTACATGTACATGTAAATTGTGTATATATTTTCAATATGAAGATGTGTGTGCCATCTATATTGTTTCAAGGTGCATACCCGGGTAAATCCCAATTTTGCCCAGATTGCCTACCAGTTGGGCCTCATTCGAATCCCAGTTTGCCCAATAAGGTTGTTTCACGTTCCGCGGCCATCTTGGATTAAGCGCAAAAAGGGGTACCCAACTTACCCGGATGATAGCGTGTTTATATGGGTGTTCCCCTCTTCCTACATGTAGTAGGCCTACAGAGGGCGCTCTACTGAGCATGCGCAACTGGAACGTGAAACAACCTTATAGGGTCCCAGTCAATTTTCCCAACTGGGCCCCAATTGTTACCCAACTGGGTCCCAATTGTTTTGCTAGCTGGGCATGTACAATGTACAGCATGTACAGCACATGTACAATGCAGCCCGCACTAGTGACAACATGTATACGTTGCAGATAGGCCCACAGCAAAGCCTTGTGTTCACGGCTAGCTGAAATACCGCATATTATGTTTGTAATACATTTCATTATTGTTTGAACAAGTTTTGTTCACCAACTCATACGTGGACTGATACTTCAGTACTGCCATACAAACGACTAGTCTTACCTTTATACTCCCTCCGTAAAAAAACATGTATCCGGAATTCGGCGCCGAAATGTGTTATCTGTGATCTAGAAACAAGAATCAGACTGATTCATATTCTTGCTATGGAACGACTTTCGCCTATACTGTTATAACGGCAGATTATTCAGACAGACAGTGTAAATATATAGCCAGTTTTTATAATCTTTCTTACAGTGGTACACTTTATTGAAAGTGAGTATACAATTCGCTCCCACCTATAATTTTACTGGCTAATATTTAACGAGCGGGTGACTAATATAAAAAGGGAAATTCCCCGATGAGAAATCGACGAAACAGTCTACAAAGTCTGAATGTAAATTATTAATGCGCCACCCGGCTGACATATCGTCCGACTATCAGACTATGGGCGGCCATTAGGGCAAACAAAGACAACCGCAAAATTAAAGTAAAGCAAAAATAAAATTAAAATAAAATGCAAACAAATTAACAATAAGCTCCAAATAACAATAACAATGCAACAAAATAAAATTGAGAACTCCAACACAAAATTAAACGCCAAAACAAATTACAAGAAATTAACAAATAAAGAATTAGTCTGAATTACAAAAACTAAAAAACATGCCGTTGAAATTAACAAATCCCCGCGACAAATCCCAACGATAAAGTTTTGCCACAACAAATTTAAACTCAATCAGCAATAACAAAAGTTAGGCATCGATGAATCAAAGCAACGCTCCTCAAAAATAAAAGCCACGCAACGTGAATAATAAATTCCCGCTCGCGACGAATACACGCCACACAATGAACACAAGGGCCGAGTCCCGCAACGATAAACCCCTAAATTACTAAAAGCAGGGTACACGGGCTGGTACCCTACGGCCTATTTTATATCATTTCACGTGGTTCTGTCGTGTCTATAGGGACTTTTCGATTTGCACGTTTACTAGTAGACTGCGACGTATGCGGTCATTTGTGAAGCAGTGCGCATGCGCATCGACGAACTCGTCGTTCGTAGCAGAATTCTCGAACGCGTTCAACCTTGTTTTGCCGTCGTTGGAAAACTGTGACGACGTAGTGTGCATAGCGCGCGCATGATAAGGCATGACGTCACTGAGTGAGCGTAGTCGTAGTCGTAGAAATCGAAAAGGTAAGGTACAACATTTAGCGTGCCGCATACGTCGCAGTCTACTTGTGACCGCATACGTCGCAGTCTACTAGTAAACGTGCAAATCGAAAAGTCCCTTATACTAGACCACCGCGGCGCGCCGTCAAGTTGGTTATTTATTCCTCGTACGATGTTCAACATTAAAACAGTAAACGTTACTTATTCGACATTCGCGTGTGCACTATGTGGACACGATGCCGATTGCACTGAACGTGGAGATTTATGTGTACAAATTATTATGGCAAATGCAGGGGGGGGGGGGTTCTTCGAGACTGTGATTGCGCAACGCTGACGTACCGTCCATTCTCAAAATAGGGGGAACAATTTTCTCACGCGAAAAATAAAGAGTTTTTGGCATCCAATCTTAACATCTTGTCTTTTGTAGTTGTAAAAGGTTGTTATTTACCTTAATTTTTATCATCCAATGACAAAAATTGTATTGAAAATAAAAAAAGCAGTCGAAAAAATTAAGCGTTGACGTACCGTTGATGCGCGTGGAGATTGTGCACAAATACTCAAACGACGTTGACAAATACCTCCCCTAAAAAGGGCAATAATAATCGATAAATTGTGAAAAATCGTGCTTCGAACACACTCATTTTTTTTCATGGATACGTTAAAAAAGGATGCAGCAGTGATATACTGAATTTTTTTAAAAATCTGCCTGTGAACCCCTTGCGTTTTATCGTGTTGTTTTCGAACGAAAATGGCAGAAAATGACATCGCCCCAAATCAAATTCGTGTAGATCGTGCCTGTGTACCTGCCTTTGCGGACGCTATATGAATCACTGAATTCGGGGAGCGAGCGCGGAGCAAATTTGTACGTGTTTCAATGGTACGCTTCGAGGTAGCGATCTATACGTATTTACTGTGTGAGATGTGTGGCTCATGAGCGTGGAAGAACGAATGAGATACATTTCAACGTTGGTGGCGCACTTTGTTGCGCCCCCCCTCCGCCCCCCCTCCCCCCCCCCCCCCCTGGGCAAATGTGAAACGCGTGTGTTAACGTATATAAAAGAAAAACCGAAATGATATACTATAAATCCATGCCCCGGGTCAAATTTTATTTTGTTATTCTTGGAGACCCCCTCTATCTCCTCACACCGAGCCCTGCCGGGGGCATGCTTTCCTTCATACCTCAAACCGCCCTTATTTGTGTGTACAAACCTATGGCGAACTTGACATATACATTTTATCGACCCAAAATCGAAATAATATACTAGAAATGCTAGAAACCCATGCCCCAGGTCAAATTATTAATGTTGCTATTCCTGGGGACCCCCCTATGTCTCATCAGACCCAGCCCTGCCCGGGGCATGCTTTTCTTCATACCTGAAACCGCCATTATGGGCGGAGATTGTGTGTACAAATATACAACATCGTTAAATCTTTGCATTTTGCGCTAGACCTGCGCGTGTAAAGGCCCAGTCACATAGTATAGTAGTAGACAGCTCGCGACCGAACCTCTTCCCAACTACACAAGACCACCATTTTATTTTTAAATCGGCTGCAGTCTTTTTCAAACTTGCAAAATTTACAGTGAAAACCCTCACAAATGTCGATGGGATCAATACACTTCCTGTGTCAAAGAGTGGCTTAATTTCTGCGGCAGAGCTCATAATATGAGCTCTGCCGCAGAAATGAATAATCACCGGACATACACACAACGCGTGGGCCTGTCGTTACGTACCTGGTTACGCCTACGATTACGATCTGCATTGGCAAAGCATTATGCCCTGATGCCTGGGCCCTGCCGCAATCAAAGTCCGACCTGGTGTACTACAATCTTTTGCAAAGTATAACACGCCTAAATGCTGACATGGTTTCAGCCCCAAAAATCCCATCTTCTGGACATGCTAGACATGATGGAAGAAGCAAACTTTTTCGATGAAACAAATTGTCACCCATTCGTTGCAGGTCCCAAAGTAATGGCCCTTGTAAAATTTCACTGAGTGTCTGGAAATACATGTAAGTGGATGTAATTAACATTCATTATTATGTTTCTATCATGTATAGATTTGACCGTATACGAAATACGATAAAATATGTCCTTGCCATGACTTGGTCTTGGCCAGCAACGTCAGATGAGTAACTCTGGAGTTGCAAAAAGATTTATTCCCTTGGAACTTTTCAACTGAATGGCTTGGTGTATTTGGGTAACTGAAGTGCCAAGCATCACAACCTACGTAGATGTAACATTTTAAGATAAGATCCAATCGTGTTCTTGTCTGAATGCAGAGCTACCATGTCCAGATCTGTGCAAATGCACAAATTGCAGCAACTTTACAGAGGTAGCTGATTTTGCAGGTGCAGGCGAGGATGACTTGTAGCATAAACTTGGATGTACAGTTATTAGCAAATTTGCTTTGCAATAAATTGGGTTAGATGAATTTAAACTAAAACAAATTATCAGGAAGCGCGAAACATTCAGAGTTTTCAACTATTGTGACCTGTCACCACAATATGGGAGTAAAGTCGAAAAAAATTAAACATCGAGATATTGGCATTTTCAAACTCCTGAGAAGGAGAGCTTTCATACACAACACCTGTGGGTTTTGCGATAAATACATTTTACAGCGCTCCAGAAAGTCATGGGTTTCACAAAACTTGTTTGTGAGAAAACTTACTTTTCCACAGTTTCCCTTAGGTCGTGATGAAGACTAGTAAAGTCATTAGTGTCAAATCTTGCATAAAAGGTATTCAGATCATTCAGGAATGTTGCAGGGTCTTCACAAGGAACCACTAGGTTGTTTCGCTTCCCAAATCCCGTGATTGTTTTCAGTCCCTGCCATGCACATTTAGGATCACCCTGACGAAATTTCCCCTGCACCTTTTTGCCGTATTCCTTCTTCCTCTGTCGAATATGAAGAGAAAGCTCCTTCTGGATTGTCTTTTTTTCCACAAAGTCTCCGGTCTTGAAAGCACGTTGTTTCCTTTCTAGGAGTTCAAGGATATCCCTATTTACCCATGGTTTACTGTTGGGGAAAATTTTGATTTCCTTTTGCGGTATGATCATGTCTATGCAAAACTTGATGTAGTCAGTGACGACCTCCGTAGCCATGCCAATCGTGGACGATTCGGTTAGGATGTTCCAGTCAGTACATTCAAAGCATGCACGTAGAGTCTCTGCACCATCATTCGACCACTCTCTAACCTGCATAACTTGTGGTTTCTCCTGCTTCAGTTTCTGCTTGTAGGCTGGAACTAAATGAACCATATCACGATCTGATGAACCAAGCCCAGCTTTTGAATGAGCTTTATAGGCGTTTTTAATGTTTCCATAGCATTTATCCAGTGTTCGATTTCCTCTTGTTGGAATATCTATATATTGATAATAGTGCGGAAGCACTGTTTTAGATCACATCTGTAAAAATATCCAGTAATTAATTTTACCGAGTCGGGTGACTGATGAACGGGGACAATAATATAAAAAAAAATCAACGGATCTGTGGCTGTGCTCCGTGGCTGGTAGGGTCAGTATGGCATCGACTAGATCACGTTGTAGCCGCGTCCTTCGCAATTCAGCTTCTCAGCTGCCAGTAAAGATGAGTATCCCCCCATTATTATAACATTATTGTTATGTTGGATGACATCACACCTTGCGATACATCTTCACAGATTGGCCGTCAGCCACTGCCAGCTGCCCATCTGATGTGAATGTGATTCCACGTTGGCCAAACAGACCCTGAGCAAGGCAATCAAGAAAGCTGCCATCTGGGTCATACTGGTGAATATGCCCATTGCCAAACCCAATGAACACTGCTAGGTAGATGCCTGAGCTGTCACAGCATACACCCTGGCAGTACCCTACTGGCTGACCGTTGATGGTTGGTTTGATGGTGGCGAGTGTAGTACCTTTGCTGTCGGCAACATCCACTTTCTTTGTGTGTCCTCCACTGACCACAACTCGACCAACGTCGTCATCAACAGCCAGGAAGTAAGGTGGAGTCTGTACTGGTATGGTGTGTAGAATCGCAAAAGATTGCAAAACAGGATAAGTAAGGTTTGGTTGGGCATAGCAACGGCTATGTTCTAATCATTATTTCTTCTTATGACTTTACACACATACAATTTTTTATATGAACAACAAAATATTGAAATTTCAAAAACATGGGATAGTTACAAGGTCCTAATTTGCATATTTAATCACCGTGTTAATTAGACCACTAATAGACTTTAATCCACACACTATCTACGCAAACACTACGCAATATCGTGTAATTTAAGAGTTTTTTTGTCATTTGATCGCACCCCAAAAATGGGAATATGTAGAAAAGAACTTAAGCTTTCCAAATTACGCAAAATCTCAACATTGACCACCCCTTCATAATTTTGACTTTGGATGGCCATAGGCCAAGAGTTTTAGTTATAACCTGGAAATAGCTCATAACAAGCTGAATTTTTCAGGATACGTCCAGGAATGTGTGTAGCTTAACATATTAAAGGACCCCGGAAATTCCCCTGGAGCTTTGCCACTAAACATGTTAGAAATACAAATTAAGTGTCTAAACATATCAGGTAGCCAAAACCAAGCCAAAACCTGAGCCACGATGGTTTAACGGGCTCTTGAATTGTCGCAGCAATCATTAAACAAGTTGGCCAATACATGATATGAACGACCACCTCTGGTATAAAGGACAATTTCTACCTTTATTCTTAATTTTATTGGCGTTTACGTAGCTTTTCAGTCTTTTATGTTTCTTATTCTGTATAATATATAATAGCAAAGCTTTATTCCACGTAATGTACGTAATTTCTTTCAATTTTTCCGATTAATTAAAACATTTACGTGGGAGGATGAACATTTGTGAGAACACCTCAGCTGTCCAAGCGAATGGACCAATAGAAATGCGCGTTGGTTTGCATGCCTTTGGCTGTTTTTCGAACCCCAGCTTTGTCTTCGTCTCAGGCTTCAATCATACAGGTTAGCAATATACTGTAGCCGGGGAAGGATCAAAAGCCAGGGTTTGGGAAATGTCCTTGGTCTGTTTGTAACGGAGGCTCTGATTGGGCGCATGATTGTTTGCGCTAATAACTACGGATCTGGCCAAATATCCGCAGGGGTTTGAGCGCTATTATTAGTAGAAAGCGCGTAAAAGCGCTGCGTGGTTCAGGATGGACATGGAAGGTATAGTGACGAAAAATATAGGTTTTCCCGGACGATATCGCAAAATGTGCACATTCATTTGTAAAATATGCATTCAAATTCGCGCTGATTTTCAGAACGACGTATGTCCGAGTTTCATTTTCGCAAAAACGAGCATTCAATTTTATTTTGTTTAATTCAAATAAATGAATGTGCTTAGCGTTTCATTTAAACGATTACAAACACACGATTGGGCTTTCGGTTTGAGGTATGCGTGGCCGATTATTAAGAATGTGCAATCTATTTCTCAGCAAATCGATTTATCATTGTGTCACGGCCTGAATTGAATATTCTTTTTCATTTGTTATAATTTAAATTCGCATATTCTGCATTCAATTATATATGGCTATACAATTCACGATAGGCCTACAACTTGTATTAAATCAATGTATTGTTGATCAATAATATGTTGGCTCTTTAACTTAAATGTATTTTAACCCTAACCATCTCAAATCCTTCAAAATCCTCTTTGCAAATTGCAGGATTTTGCAGGAATGAGGATAATGCAGGTTCCAGGTCATAAGGCCTAATGCTGGATGAATTTGCAGGATTGAGGTTACTTAGGAATTTATCAAAATGAGGATTTTGGTGGATTGAGGTTAATATGTTTTTGTAAATGACTTCTCTATCATTTTATCAGTTTAATTGTCTATCCGTCAATGAACTATCCACCAAGACATGAGTGGTTGATGTCCAGTATATTTTCTAAGTAGTTCGCGTCGTCAGCCTCAAAGGCATCGATAAGACGATTTCGATCAACATCAGAGACTTGTCTGTATCTCCCTCTTGCAGCCATTATTGGAAATTTTAGGGGGCATAAAGTAAAATCTAGCTATATCATGCGATCGTGGCAAATGCTGAGCAAATAAAGATTTTTGTCCTTCAATTTAGTGGTTTATTTAGCATTTATTTATCAATTGTTAAATAGAAAACGGGAATGTGAACGTTCATACTATTTCGCACGAAAACGAATGCACCAGTTACAAACTTATGTGCACATTTCGCGATATTGTCCGGGAAAACCTATAGTTATACAGGACTCCTTCGAGGCCTATAATTGGAATGAGTACACTTACAATCTTTTAACGAGGATATATTGAAGGGCAACTTAAGTCTGGTGCCAACAGCCGGCACAGTCCATATGAAGCACGATATGTGGCAGATAACCCCCCCCCCCCTCTTTTGTGTTGACCATTGTGTTCCCGGAATCTCAGGAATTCCTTTTAGGTTTCAAGGGGGGGGGGGGGGGTGCTGGGTTAGTTACAATAGTGTTGAGTGCGTATAAAGTATAGGGATAAGAGGGGGTACCCCTCTGCCACATATCGTGCTGGGTAATGGCCCTGTCACACCAGAACGTTTTAGGCCAACGCGTGAGTAGCGCGTTAAAAATAGTTGATACGCTGGCAAACGCTGAACTTCCACAGAAAAAGTCAAGTGGAACCGTGATTTCAGCGTGTCCATAACGCGTTGATAACGGGTTCATAGCGTTCGCCAGCGCGGGAGTAACACGTTAGTAACGCGCCCGACGACTGATGAACGACGCCTAGCGCGTAAGTAGCGCGTTCCAACGCGCGCCAGCGTACTGCAACGACCACATGATTAGTTGTGTAAAAAGCCGACGCGCTACTACAGTAATGGCCCTGTCACACCAGAACGTTTTAGGCCAACGCGTGAGTAACATGTTGGAATTTTGGCAACACGCGGGTAAACGTTGACCAACGCTAGGCCAGCGTTCGCAACACGCTGAGCGCGTTACCCACACGCTGAAACACGCTGTCGCACGCTGAGGCAAAAATACATTTTTTCAACATACCTAAAATGTTCAGCGTTTGCCAGCGTGTGACTGCACACGCTGGCGGCGCGCAGGAAGGTCGTTACTCACGCGTCAAACGCGCTAGACGATCGTTACCAACCCACTACTCACACGCTGGGGACCCGCTGTCGTATTTTTACTATAAATCAGTGATGAGTTCCTCACACGCTGAGCGCGTTCATCATACGCTACTCACGCGCTGGCATACGCTATGAACCCGTTATCAACCTGTATGGACACGCTGAAATCACGGTTCCACTTGACTTTTTCTGTGAAAATTCAGCGATTGCCAGCGTATCAACTATTTTTAACGCGCTACTCATGCATTGGCCTAAAACGTTCTGGTGTGACAGGGCCATAACGAGCGTGTCGCCAGCGTACGCCAGCGTACGCCAGCGTGTGGGTAGCGGCTTGATAACGATCGTCTAGCGTGTTCGACGCGTGAGTAACGAACCACCAATGTGCCGCCAGCGTGTGCATCCACACGCTGGCAAACGCTGGAAATTGTAGGTATGTTGAAAAAAATATGTTTTCCTCAGCATGTTACAGCGTGTCCCAGCGTGTGAGTAACGCGCTCAGCGTGTTGCTAACGCTGGCTAGCGTTGGTCAGCGTTTGCCAGCGTGTTGCCAAAATTACAACACGTTTCTCACGCGTTGGCCTAAAACGCTCTGGTGTGACAGGGCCATATAGCACAGTCTGGCGCAAGGTGGCGGTCCGCCGCAAGGCACGCCACTGCCCGTCTGGCCTTTCTCTCGGTCTCCGCCCGGTTTTCTTGACCGAGTTCCTAGCGCGGCCGAAACGTTTACTTAACAAAATTTGACTATTCAAAGCAGTCTGGCCGCTTGAAAAACAGAGCATGGAATAAGGGAAAAGGACCTCAGTTCTATTCTGTTGATTTTTAGAACTCGCGGTAATGATTAAGGGGAACTGACAGTGGCATTCGTACTGCGGTGTGAGAGGTAACATTCTTGGATCGTCGCCAACTTCAAAAGCATTTGCTACGAATGTTTTCATAAAGGAAAGAGGTTCGAAGGCGATCAGATACCGCCCTATAGTTCTAACCAAAAACGATGCCGACTGGCAATATGCCGGCATTACTGCAATGACGCGGCGGGCAGTCTGCGAAAAATCAAAGTCTTTGGTTTCGGGGAAAGTATGGTTGCAAAGCTGGAACTTAAAGGAATTGACGGGAGGGCACCACCGGGAGCAGAGCCTGTGGCTTAATTTGACTCAACACGGAAAAACTCAGCCGGATCGGACACAATGACAGATTGAGAGCTCAATCTTGATTCTGTGGGTGGTGGTGTATGGCCGTTCTTGTAGGGCGCTGACTTCTTAGAGGAATAAAAGAGATAACAGGTCTATGAAGCTCTTAGATGTACAGGGCCGCACACGCGCTACACTGAAGGGGCAGATCCTGGCAGACCTGCTGCGGCGGGGCGCCCACCGGCGCCTCGCTCGTGCGCCCGAAAGACGATCGAACTTGATCATTTAGAGGAAGTAAAAGTCGCAACAAGGTTTTCGGAGGTAAACCTGCAGAAGGATCATTACCGAGTGAGACCCGCCCCCGCGTGGGTGCGCCTGGTCGGATGTCCACGGCTGGCCACCGAGCTGTCTTCCGGGTGTAGGCGGGAGTTATACCCAACATTAGAGTCCTTAGGCGGCCTGCCAACAGTCGGTCCATGCCAGCGCCACGTAGGGAGACGGCGTGGCCGCGGCAGGTACCGACCGTACGGACGATTGGGGTCCCGGAAAGCCATGGCTCAGTCAGTTCTGCCTCGGTTTACGCCACACATTTTGAGTGGCCGCGAAATTTAAAAAGGGGGGGGGGGGGGTCAATTTTTGGACGGCAAATTACCACACTAAACGTACACTAGGACCAGTTTTGCTTTTTATTCACATTTAAAACACATAAATCTATTAATTTAAAACAACAATTGCGTAATGAAAATGTTACACTGCATATGTTTTCTTTAATAATATTGTTCAGATGCCTGTAAATTTACCACCCATTCCCCACGTACTTTCCGTTAGCTGTCCCACTACGACCAACACTAGCACTCGTTCCGCATTGCCTGTTTTCACTTCATTCACTTCTAGTCTTGCGCCTGTACAAGACTATACCCAGCGCTGACTAGCGTTTGTGACAATCTGGGGATAGGGGTTCCTAAACTAATTCAGGACAACATTTGGAATGGGGAGTTTATCGAATTTGGTTATCAAACAATATCAAGATCTCCAATAACAATGGACCGATCCGGATTTGACCATAAGCCCCGCCCACCTTAGCAACGGCATGGCGACTCCATTACCTCGGTCAAGTTGCACACACACACAGTCGTGAACCACATAACGACCGAGGATCGATATTGTGTTTTCCTTTCTTCCTTTACTTAACCCAATCCCCATTGCTTTGCGCTTGCACTGTCGATCGAGGACAGAATTCGGACAAGCAAACCGTCGATCGAGGATCCTTTGTTCCCTTTGTTCTCTTTTGTGTTTCGATCCTCGATCGTAATGCAAGACAAGAACACATGAACGTGCATGTACGTACTTACGTATACAAATGTACGTGTAGGCTTGATGTACACATACATGTACAACGAAAATATTGATTTAAACTTTAGGAGGGGACTATCAGCAAGCTAGCGGGCGATGACCATTATTTTAAGGAAGGGTATGTACAGTACATGAAGGATGGTTACGTTGCAGTTGGGGGAAATGAAGCATGCATGCCATGAGTCGATGAGAGAAGAAAAACCATGTCAATTTTATGGACGGTGTATCTGTATCTGTATGTTGCTTGGTAAGTACCGGTACTGGAATAAATCATAGCCTAATTATTAGACTGCTATACATACATGTACATGTAGAACATTACTATTAACTCTACATAGGCCCCTATCCTACCTAAAGGCCCAGTCCCACTGCACTTGCGCACGAATTACTCATGAATTGCGCATAAAATTTTCTTCGTGCGTGATTCGTCAGTGATGTGCGTAAATCCCACGTGTTTCACACGTGGAGCATCAGTTTTTGTAAGTGATTGTACGCGGAGACGGGTTTGTGCGCGATCGCCGGTTTTGAACGGTTCAAAAATTTTTCCACGCACAACGTGCGCTATTATACGCAGTTTATGCGCAGTTTGTACGTAGTTTGGACGTGGAAGGTGCGTGATATGTCCGTGTTCTGTCAGTGTTCCGTCAGTGCTTGTGCGTCAGGAACTGGCTCCTAGCACGCACATCACTGACGAATCACTTACAGAACACGCACATATCACTTACAAAACACGCACAATCCACGTATGTTCCACTTACAATCACTTACCAAAACGTCAGAAATTGTATCGGGTTTGGGCTTGTGCGTGGAATGTTCTTTGTCAGTGATTGTAAGTGATACATGCGCAGTTTATACGCGATTCATCGGTGATTCTGACCACGCACAACCCCAGAAAATGACCAATTTCTCCACGAACAATCACGCACAAACCAATTTTATGCGTGATTTATGCGTGATTTATGCGTGATTTATGCGTCATTGGCAATGGGACTGGGCCTTTAGACTGCACTGTACTTGACCTTGTTTATCTTCTTGACATTCCCGCCGTTCACGTCACACGAGTTCAACGGTAATTCTCATTTTCGTAATTTGTTTTGGTATTTAACAGGGAAAAATGATGCCGTGATCCGAGTACCAGCGTGTTATTTACATATTTCATGACCATTTCATGCATATTTTTGACAATTTTTAAAACTCTATACAGTCGTATTTTGATTGACAAATACGGTGCCTTTTCGTACCGAAGCCATTTGTTTGTGTACACTTTTCTAAGCACATGTGATATAGTTTGACCGAGCTAATGGCGGACCATGCCTGAAGCAACCGTTGCTAAGTTACCTGAACAAAACTCGTAATCTTATTGGTCAATGCGCGCGTAGTGATTGACAGGCCGGATCGGTCCATTCCTCAGATACAGATGCCAATAAAAAGGTCTTCTCATTCTCATTTTGCTGTTTTGCGTAACCAAAACAAGTTATGTGCTGGGTTACCAAATTTTCAATATACATTTTCAATATGTACATGTACATACACATAAAACAATTTTTCTTTAGTATAGACAATTTCGGAAAATTCCAAGTTAACATTTAAGAACTTCTTTCAATGGTAAATGTCATGTATGACCCATGTGAGGTTTTACCCAATATTGGGTGAAACCGTGGTGAAACCTACTCGAAATTTCACGTGAGTAGAACAAATGTTTTATACTTTTATAAACAAAAAACTACCCATGTGGTGGACTCTCGACCAATAAAAAGGGTAAACTAACTTAGTCTTCGGTTCCCGCTTTGCTCAAGTACAAACAGCAGCATTGTACAGACGCCAAAAGAGAAAGCATTATTTCCTTGTCCAACCTTCCAGAAATGCACGCTGCAAACTGTCTACGTTCGAACGTGACCACACAGGTCCACAAGCACCGCAATTGACAATTGAGACATTCGCTATCAAATGACAACACTTACAAAACTAGGGTCAGCCCTTGCTGTTGGGCAGACTGGATGAATAAACTAGGATCAGGAGCAATCAAGTGAAAACTGTATCATCCCTTTATACAACATTTGCTTCTGCTGCAATTTTTTAGAAATGTGTGGATTTAGGTGGTTTTATTATAGCATAAACAAATACTGGCTTGTTCAGATTTAGTGTTAATAGATCTTAGACAAACTAACTTCAGACACGTAAACAAATTAACATTGCAGGATTTAGGAATGTTGAGGTTAATGACGTCCATAATTTTGTGAACAAAATGCTTGTGTAAAGCCCCAAATTAAACATTTTTAAAACACAAAAGATATACAAAATGCAACAAATAATAATAATAATATTGCTTGTATTTGGCCCCACGATATTTACTGTACATGTATTAATATTCAACTAAAGTTGCAGTTCAGTGCCACTAAAATACATTAGCGGTTGTCACAGTTTTCTCTTTTCATTTTGTATTACTGAAAGAAAGGGCAGGTCAGGAGACTGGTGATGAAGTCTAGGATTTGGTGGTTCACTCTTTTAATTACTGATTGTTCAATAATTATAATTATGAAGAAAGAATTAAAAAGTCTGTGTGATGCAGTGTCGTGGATATATGGCCGTGTAAGCCGTGTAGTGTAAGCCGTGTAATGGGAGCCGTGGTTCTACAAGAAAACCAAATTAATACAATAGTACATATTTTGAACTACTGGAATTATAATGTGACATGAGACCTACAAAGTCATGTAGAGGAATAAGGAATGTTACCCATTATCAACAAAATTAACCGACAAACTGAGCAATTAGGTGAGCTATTTGCCTTAGATTACACTCAATTATCCAGTAATGATGATTAGATGCAAGATAATATTCCTTAAATATCAATAAAACTGTACATGTGTACCCATGTAACGACAAGAAGAAAATCCACATTGTTTATCAGTTACAAACACCCACAAAATATCCCTTAAAATCATCCATAAAATGTACTTACTTTCAATATCTACGCACCGTTATAAGGACAGCACACAGATGATTAGGAAAATTGGCTTCAACCTAGGATTTTAGTTTGATTACCTAAATAATTGAGAGATTTATTGGAACGGTTTGAGGAACGTTAGTGAAACGAGAATCACGAGGGAATTTTCAAGAATCACAAACACGAGAGGGCACTATATAGGATTTCAGCTTAGACACTTTCGTACAGCCGCCCTTAAAATTGTACGTTCAATTTACTAAACCAGAAAGTGTTCTTATGAATCAAAAATTAAGAAAACAGTTCAGGTGTTAGTGTCATCACCCTCAGGTAGGTTTCATGGCGTCATCACCCTTGGGTAGGTTGTCATCACTGACCTTAGGAAGCTGTATCAGTCGTGCCACTGGGCGAGTGTATGTTTTACCTCGTACTCTCACGCTGGCAGCGCGGACACGACCGTCAGCACCATGAAAGGTCTCCGCAACTCTTCCTATGGGCCACTGAGCTCTGCTGAGTGCTGGGTCGACAATTATAACATCATTTGTAGTCAAGTTGGGACGGTCTATCTGCCACTTCTGGCGCTCCTGGAGAGTCGGCAAGTAGGACTTGATGAACCCGGACCAAAAGTGATCAGCAAGGACCTGGCTGTGCTTCCAGCGTCGTCTGCCAAGTAGATCCCTAGCCGGGTAGACGACCTGGGGTAAGGATGCATCATGCCGCCCCATCAGCAGAAGGTTTAGAGTGACTGGATCGGGATCTGCAACATTAGATGAAACATACCCCAGAGGTTTCGAGTTTAGGATTCCTCGATGAGCACGGTGCGTAGTACTGACTCGGCAACGGACTGCTTATTCAGGGCGACTCTCAGGCCATGATCTCGCGTTCCCATTTCCCTCAAAAGTGTGGAGCATTCGGGGCGTTGAACACGAACTCGACCTGGTGCTTGGCGAGCTCCTGCTGTAATATGAGATACATGGCAGCAAAGGCGTCTTTTAGCTCAGAATTGCGCCCTTTGAAATTTGTGCCACAGTCACAAAGGATCTCGTGTGGTCTGCCCCGTCTTGAGATGAACCGTCTAAAGGCTATCAAGAACGCATCTGTATCGAGGCTGTCTAATAGGTCCAGGTGAATGGCTCTGGTAGTCATGCACTTAAAGATAATCCCCCAACGCTTCTCGCCTCTTCGCCCAATCTTGCATGTCATCGGACCAAAACAGTCTATCCCTGTGGAATAGAAGGGAAGCTTGAAGAGACGGAGACGCGCCGGAGGCAAATCTCCCATCTTTGGAACTTGAGGACCAGCTCTCCACTTCTGACATACAAAGCACTGGCGTTGATGCTTTCGGACAGCTTCTCTTCCGCGTAGTATCCAAAACATGCGTCGGATTTCTGCCAGTATACGCCAGTATCCGTAGTGGAGCAACTTCTCATCGTAGTCACAGATGACAAGTCTTGTAATGAGATGAGCTGGGTCCATCACAATGGGATGCTTGGTTTCATAGGGTAGATCTTGGGCACGACGAAGACGTCCTCCCACTCATACAAGGGCGCAAGATTTGTCATACTCCGGAGCAAGTGTAACCCAGAAAAATGGAACAAAGAATTTGGACCTAGGATCGCTAGAAAATCGCGAGGAAAGTTAAGTTGACAAAGAGACAGAGATTAAAGAACTATCACTGGAACACATTTATTTCTCCTGAACGACAATTAAAACGAACTAAACCAAAAATAAAATTATAAACTACCGATATTGTACCTGATACTACCAACCTTGATGTTCTCCTAACCAAACAAATATAAATGACCTTTGACTTTCCTCAAATAAAAAATGCTATAAACCAAAAAAAACTCAGTATAATAATGATATAACTGAAACTAAGTAAATGAAGCAAAAATAGACTAAAAAATCTAAAATGACACGAACCGACAATAGACTAAAAAAACCAACTCAATCACTTCAAGCAATAAACCAACCAAGAACTTAAACCAGATAAAAAATCAAGAAACCAACAACTAAAACCTAAATCCAACTAAACTAAAAACCAACACAGCAGCAAAAGAAGGTCATAAATCGAAAACAACAACTTAAACAACCGAATCCAGCAGCAGACCAAACTTTCAGGGTAGAAAAGCCATAGATTTTCAAGGTAATCTGCAGAGCAAAACTAATTGATGCTGCCCTGCCTTCTACCAGTCTGCAAAAATGAGGCATGGACCACATGGTCTCACAGATAAAGGGGTCTCTGTTCTGGACAGGATGTTTACTCTATCCAGGGGCGTACACTACTATCCTCCTACAGCACTGCTATTATTTTGACCTCTACTAAATTAACTTAAGAGGGCTACAACACAAACTAAGTGTATGCAAGTCAGGGGGAGGGACTCCTATGTCGAAAACCAAAGCTAATACAAGTTAACTATGTGGCCCTGCCACACAAGCTGCAAGAGTCTGCTGCCACGGGGAAGCTCTTTGCCTGCTTTGATGCAAGCAATTTCTTCTGGGAAGGAATCTTCTTGAGCACGCTGATAAAGGCGCATCTCGACATCAACCCGTTAGTCAACTAAATTGGCAGGATTAGCACCGTCGGCCGCCCCATGAAGATGCTGTATGGTAGCTGTAACAAGGTCACCCCAAGTGTCATATTCGGACGGATCAGGTAAGTTGTTAGGCTGAATTATGACAGCACCACAGAAGGCGGACTTCTTTAACTCAGATGGGTCTTCTGTCTGTGCGGAAGGGTAAGCTGGCCACATGTCTAAGGACATCCACAGAAAAGGAGGACCATCTTTCCATCTGTTGGCTCGGCCGAGGTCAACCAGGGTCTTGCCTCTTGTAAGGTCGTCAGCGGGGTTGTTCTTGGTGTCGACGTAACGCTGTAGCAACCAGGCACAATTATTAGCCTTTTTCTTAAACTAAATCCAATATTTAATCATACAATAATAATCTTAGCAAAATGTTTATTCTAAATCACCCCAGAAGTGTTGTCCTGCGAAATCAGTTTTGTACACTGTTTCATGAATATGTATTCACGTCCAATGGCTTAACCAATCAGAGTTCGAATTAATATTCCTGTCTGGGGTCTTTTTCTCGTGTAAAAGTGTGCGTTTTTCGCGCTCGCCTGACCTATGTATCAGAGTTAACTTCAATGTTGTTTTCCTCTGCCGATTTAACGAATTGTATGAGTTTATCATACCTTGTTCACACTAAATTTTGCTACTAAGCTTCGTGTAGTGAACCAGTGATTAGTTTGTGTATATTACGACAGCTAAGTCGCCTCAAGAAAGTGACATTCTAACTGTTTTGGAACACCGTGTTTTCTTGAGCATTTGACCTGCGACGCCATCTTTGGTGTTCACCACATGCGTGCGTGGCAACAGTATTAGCGTATCGTCGTGCAGCACGCGCCGACTGTACTGGGGACTACTGTTGTGAATTGGACAACATACCAGGACGACTTCAACGTCTAGAATACAGTACAGACAGTATTTCTCGCTCAGCTCCATTCCGGATTCTGGCCCAGCTAGCCTACTACTGAATCATCAGCGGACGCTTACTGTTTCGCCTGTCCAGTTTTCCGTCAGCAGCCTCGTCCTGTTTTGCAGCGGTCACGAACAGTCGCGACGCGTGAGAGAGCAGTTTTTACGCCGACGTCACACCGCGGAGTTCCTGACCTTTTCGCAATCGAGAGACCGCTACTTCCAGTTCCACTGTGGACTTTTCGTTCAGCAAAGTTTCGTCGCAGAACACTTACAGTTACACTCTACGTCCCCACTCGAGAGCACCGATTAGTTGTTTATCTCAAATGTGTATAACGTTTTCAATTGTATTTTAGATCTTTTGTATACTGATTCGTAAATCATTTTGAATTGATAATCACTTAATCTGTGCGCATTATTGCATTGAATTGGTCAACAGAAGCCAGACCAATTTTGGTACTTCATTTGAGGAGTATTTACTTGCTAATGCTAATACTATAGTGTGATTTATCCTTTGTCATTGTTTTGTGTGGCAAAGGGTGTGTTGTTTTTGTATAATCAACACTGTAGAAGAGATTTAAATTTACTAGATTAAATTACTTTGAATTGTTCATGTGTGCCTGATCATTTAATTTCTTGCACGTGGGATCGCACAGTAAAGCGTAGGGTTCCTTCTTATAATTTTGTTTGATCGATTCCTTTCCATTTTCCCCATTTTGGAGGCATCCTATTTTGAATCGGTTCTCCCTTTAGAAAACATATCCCTACAATTTGGTGACCCAGACGTGATCTTTCCATGTGCAGGAATAACATGATCATACACTCACTGATAATTGTCTAGAAATCTATGGTACGTTACTGATAATCATATCCATACACTTATTCTAAATCATACCAGCATATTACCTTGTGCGTGTACTTGGCACTCATACTAGTCATGTCTGCTTCGGACGATGAGAGCAATCCCGATGTACCCGCACCGCCTGAACCACCTCCACCCCTGCATGTTGTAAGTCTCAAGATCCCACCTTTCTGGGCGAGTGACCCCCACATATGGTTTGCTCAGGTGGAAGCCCAGTTCTTGACCCGTGGAATTGTACAGGAGTCGACGAAATATGCACACGTCATCTCCTCTCTGCAGCCCGAGGTGGCGCAAGAAGTGCGAGACCTGCTCATATCCCCGCCGAAGGACAAACCGTACACCACTCTCAAAGAAACTTTGATTAAGCGAACATCTGCTTCAGAACAGAGGCGCGTCCAACTTCTTCTCAACGAAGAGGTTCTTGGCGATCGCAAGCCTTCTCAACTCTTACGCCGGATGCAACAGCTTTTGGGTGGATGCCAGATAGAAGCCGGCATCCTACGTCAGCTGTTCCTACAACGTCTGCCACCCAACATTCGTCTGATCCTAACATCAGCTAGCGACTCTACCACAGTCGATGATCTCGCCATTCTAGCCGACCGACTGGTTGAGACGCATGTACCAGCTATCTCGCAAGTCTTGTCTCGATCCGAAACACACGACATCAAAGAGCAACTGGCGCAACTAACACAGCAAGTTAGTTCCCTTCAAGTTCAATTGGAGCGCCAACGTTCTCACTCGAGCTCTCGTTCCCGCTCTCGTGGCCCACCCAGAAATCGTGGTCGTGCAGCTACTCCCAACGCAGTTGGAGGACAAAATGGCTCTACCACTTCGTCCAGCACACATTGTTGGTATCATGCACGATTCCAAGACAAAGCTCACAAATGTGTACCACCCTGCAGCTATGGTGACGACCATCAGGGAAATGCACCTCCCAGGGGGTAGGTGCGGCGCTTCCCACTGGGCGAGACAGCAGCCGCCTGTTTTATGTCATGGACAAGTTCTCTAACCACAGGTTCTTAGTAGACACCGGTGCAGCGGTGAGTGTGTTTTCCCCCAATTCAACGGAGCGGCGTAACAGCTCGTCCCTTGCCCTGCAGGCTGCCAATGGTACCCCTATCCCCACCTACGGACAGCGTTCCTTAGCGCTAGACTTCGGACTCCGTCGGACTTGCAGATGGGTATTCATACTTGCCGATACTCCTACTCCAATTTTGGGGGCCGACTTTCTGAGGCATTTTGCTCTGCTAGTCGACGTGGCAAAGCAGCAACTCATTGACACTACTACTCACCTGGTCGTAAAAGGAGTCAACTCCTTAGAAATGCCTGTCAGCCCAGTCTTCTCTACACCATTCCCAAGTCCATATGATATCGTCCTCCAGGATTTCCCAGAGATTACACAGCCATTGTGTAAGGAAACGCCATTGAAGCATGATGTCACTCACCACATCTTGACCAAAGGACCACCAGCCAAGGCTCGTCCTCGCCGTCTGGCACCCGACCGCTTAAAGATTGCCAAGCAAGAGTTTGATCATATGCTTGAGTTGGGCATAGTACGTGCATCAGACAGCACTTGGTCCTCTCCCTTGCATCTTGTACCGAAGAAGTCACCTGGAGACTGGCGTCCTTGTGGCGATTACAGGTCTCTCAATCGAGTGACCCTGCCCGATCGTTACCCAATCGCTCACCTTCAGGACTTTGCGGCAAATCTTAAAGGCAAGACCATTTTCAGCAAGGTTGACTTGATACGGGCATATCACCAGATCCCAGTAGAACCAGAGGACGTGTGCAAGACAGCCATCATCACTCCTTTTGGACTTTTCGAATTTGTAAAGATGCCATTTGGGTTGCGAAATGCAGCACAGACTTTCCAACGGTTTATTGACCAAGTGGTCCGCGGCCTTCCGTTCGTCTACACATATATAGACGACATATTGGTTGCCAGTGAGACCCCTGCACAACACGAAGAGCATCTCCGTTTGCTGTTCACCAGACTCCATCAATACGGCGTCGTCATCAATCCGAGCAAATGCATGTTCGGAGTTTCCGAGCTCAGTTTCCTTGGCCATCACGTCGATGCCCAGGGAATTCAGCCACTACCAGCAACAGTTGAAGCCATTCGCAACTTCCCTCAGCCGACTTCATACAAGCGACTTCGGAGTTTCCTTGGTTTGGTCAACTTTTACCGTCGATTTGTCCCCAACTGTGCTGATATCCTTGCTCCTCTGACCAACCTACTTGGCAAACAGCAAAAAGGATCCCGAAAACCACTGGTCTGGACAACAGAAAGCAGCACAGCCTTCACTGACGTCAAGGATGCTTTGTCTCACGCAACCATGCTTGCTCATCCCAGTATTGACGCTCCCATTAGCCTTATGACTGATGCTTCTGACGTAGCTGTGGGTGGAGTACTCCAGCAACTCACTGACAACTACTGGCAACCCATAGCATTTTACTCTCACAAGCTCCTCTCTGCCGAGACGAAGTACAGTGCTTTCGGTCGTGAACTCCTCGCCGTCTACTTGACTATTAAGCATTTTCGACACATGTTGGAAGGGCGACAGTTCTGCGTGTTCACGGATCACAAGCCTTTGATACACGCCTTCCACGCCAAGCCAGACCGACACAATCCACGGGAAATCAGACACTTAATTGGACCTGATCTCGCAGTATACCACGGATCTAAGGCATGTTAAAGGCAAGGACAACGTCGTTGCTGACACATTATCTCGTCCTGAGGTTGACGCTCTCTACACTGACACCGTGGTTGATTTTGAACGACTGTCAGCCGATCAGAAAGATGACACCGAGTTGCAGACAGAATTGCAAAACCCTACTACTAGTCTTGTTCTCCAGACGCTTCCACTGATTACCACTGGAGGTAGTATCATCTGCGACACATCAACCGGCACCCCTCGACCGTTTGTGCCCAAGAGACACAGGCGTGCAGTATTCAATGCCCTACATGGTCTTTCCCACCCAGGGATTCGCGCAACCCAGCTGACCGTCACTTCTCGTTTTGTCTGGCCTGGAGTCAAGAAGGACATCCGCAAGTGGGCACAGTCATGTGTTCAATGTCAGAAGTTTAAGGTTCACCGACACATTAAAGCCCCACTTGGCACCTTCAGTTCTCCAGATGCGCGATTTGAGCATGTCCATATCGACTTGGTTGGACCTTTACCCACCTCCAATGGTTATACTTACCTCTTCACGTGTGTGGATAGATTCACGCGATGGCCAGATGCCATCCCCATTTCAGACATTACAGCGGAAACAGTCGCGAAAGCTTTTGTGGAGCGGTGGATTTCCGTTTTTGGTACTCCTGCTACGATTACTACTGATCGTGGTGGACAGTTCGAGTCTCACCTGTTTTCAGAACTCACAAAGTTGCTAGGCACCTCGAGACTTCGCACTACATCCTACCATCCAGCCTCTAACGGGCTCGTGGAACGTTTCCACCGGACTCTCAAAGCTGCCTTAAAGGCACACGAAGACCCTCAGCGATGGACAGAGTTCCTCCCTTTGACCCTTCTTGGCATCAGATCTACAGTCAAATCTGATTTGAACTGCTCGCCAGCAGAACTGGTTTTCGGAACTACTCTACGTTTACCTGGACAGTTTGTGACCCCCGATCAGTCGTCCACAACACTGGACCCTGGCAGATACGTTGACAGGTTGCGCCAACACATGCGTAACATCTCTCCATCTCGTACCAGAGCTCAGCCGGTCAAGGTCCAGATGCCTACAGGTCTCACTCAAGCCGCATTTGTCTTTGTGAGAGTTGACTCAGTGCGGAAGCCCCTACAACAACCATATACTGGCCCCTTCCGAGTTTTGAAGAAGACGGATAAATTCTTCACGCTTTCCATTAAAGGAAGGAAGGAGAACATTAGTGTGGATCGCCTCAAAGTGGCGTATGTTGAGCCACCTTCCTCACCCTCATCAGGACCAGTAGCAGATGTAAACCTTGCACCACCTGCCAGTATTCCTTCTGCTACCCCTGCTGCAGCCCCAGTGCCACCCTCTGCGACATCCACGCTGCCTGCCGACTCTCCATCTGCGAGCAGTCCTCCTGAGCAACCACGAGTCACTCGTTCAGGAAGACACGTGCATTGGCCCAAACGCCACGTGCAAGTCATGCAAATTTAATGTTCTCAAATTCATTTGTCCAATGTAGTGCCAATACCCATTACTTCATGCATATTCACAAATTGTAATGCATATTGCATTTGCCAAATTACCTCTTTACAATTTGTTTATTGTTCAATTGCCACATATCTCTAATCCAGTACTTGATTATGGTTCTACAAGTACACGTACAGGGTTTAATAGCTGTGGTTAAATGCATAATTTCCATCTATATTGATTTTTGTGTCAAGTACTGAGCAATGTCAATACATGCCCATATCCTTGTATAATGTTTATGATGCAACTGCAAGTAGCAATACTGTCCAAATTACAGGTCTGATTATTAGCATCATTAACTTTCGTGCTATTCTTTGTGAAATCCAATCCAATCCAAAAGATATTTGATATAGCGCCTTTTCCTTGCAGTTACAAAGCGCTGCACACACGCTCCACAATGTTTGGGCCACTTAAAACAAAAGTTAGACACTTCTCAGAGATCAGTAAAGTATATGTAGGCTGGTAATAAGTAATTTCTAGCAGAATAGATGTGACTTGAGTAGTTTCTTGAACTGGTCAACAGATGAGGCCGTCTGCACAGCAGTAGGTAGTTGGTTCCACAGTTTTGCAGCAACCGATGGAAAAGACAATTCACCAGCACGTTTCTTAGAGAGACGCTGAGTGAGCCAGATGGATGATGATGAGCGGGTATTTCGGACTCGAGGACGACGAACCAAGCAGTCAGCTATGTACGGGGGACATCGGTGGTTGAGAGACTTGTAGACCAGTAGTAGGATCTTAAAAGCTATTCTCTGTCGTACAGGCAGCCAATGGAGTTCAAGTCGAAGAGGTTGTATGTGAGTCCGAAGAGGAGCAGCGAAGACAAGCCTTGCTGCTGAGTTTTGGAGTCTCTGAAGGCTATCAAGGTCCCTCTGGCTGAGAACACTGAAGAGACTGTTGCAGTAGTCTAGTCTGGAAAGGACAAGAGCCCTTGCCGCAGCGTGGCATGTTGACTTATCAATAAACCGCCTCACCCTCCACAGGTTACGTAGGTGGTACTTGATGCTTCTGCTGAGAAGGTTGACATGAAGACTTAAGTTCACAGATGGTTCAAGTGTTACTCCCAGATTGCGGATGGACTTACATGGTTGGAAGGATTTCTCACCAATCATCAGTTTGACATCGTTCATTAGATGGGATGACCGATGATGCGGTGAAGCAGAGACAAAAAATTCAGTCTTGCCATCGTTGAGTTTGAGCTTGTTCGCATTCATCCAACGCTGAATTTCAGCGATACAGCTACTGAGTCTGCCAAGCGCAGCATCAATTGCAACTGGATCAGTTGGGTCAAACATCACGTAGATCTGAATGTCATCTGCATACATGTGAACGAATACTCCATGAGCCCGAAGAATATCACCAATGGGACGAATGTAAAGGGTGAAAAACAAGGGTCCGATGACAAAACCTTGTGGAATTCCATGTGGCAATCTACAAGCTTTCGAAAGCTGACCAGAGATTAGAACATGGCTGTTTCGGTCTTCAAGGTATGAATGGATAAGCTTGAGAGCGAGACCTGTAATACCAAAATGGTCTTCAAGACGATTCAGCAGAATCTTATGGTCCACTGTGTCAAACGCAGCGGACAAGTCAAGCAGCACCATCATTACTCCTTTCTGACTGTCAATGGCTTGAAGTAAATCCGTCTGAATCTTAAGTAGTGCTGTTTCAGTGCTATGGTGTTCTTTGTATGCCGATTGCATAGGCTCAGCAAGTCCATTATCCTGGATGTGCTCAGTAAGTTGTCTAAGCATTATTCGCTCGATAATCTTAGACCGAAATGGTATATTTGATACAGGGCGATAGCTCCGCAGATCATTTCTATCCAGTGACGCTTTCTTGATGACTGGTAACACTAGCGCCTCTTTGAGATCTGTAGGAAAGACACCACTAGACAGAACCTGGTTCGTAAGATGAACAAGTTCAGGAAGTACAACTCTCAGATGTTTCTTCAACAGCCATGTTGGTAGAGGGTCAAGGGAGCAGCTCTTTGAGGATGAACGTTTGATGATATTCTCCACTTCACTCTCAGATACTTCAGCGAACTCTCGGAACCGAAGACCTATCCCCTGATTACAGCAAGATGTGAACATTGGATCGGGGTCGTTGGCATCAAGTTCATTCCGAATCTTCAAGACTTTATCAGTGAAGAAGTTGGCGAATCTGTCTGCTAATGCAGCTGGCAAGTCATGTACAGGAAGAACCTTTTCATTGGTGTTCAGTAACCTATTCAGTACTTGGAAGGCAGTCTTTGGAGTACACTCCTCAAGAGCACAGGTGAAGTATTCACACTTGGCCATGGTGATGCACTTTTTGACATGAAGTTTTGCAGCTTGGAAAGCGCTCAAATTCACATCGGTCTTGTGTTTTCCCCACCGCCTTTCACATCGGCGGCGTTCACGGCGTGAATCCCCTATTGTCGAGTTATACCACCTGGGCCTGCGACGAGCCTTGATGATGACTGTCTTCATGGGAGCAGTAGAGTCAAGAGTCTCCTGGACGGCAGAGTCGAATTCCGATACGATCTTATTGAGAGGACATTCATCAGCAGTCCCATTATTAGCTTTAGGAACATCAAGTTTAGCCGCGAGCTCAGAGGCAAATTTAGAGTGATCCATGTCTTTGAAGTTCCTGTATGATATTTTTGTTGATATCAACTCAGGATGAGACACTCTTAGAGAAGCACATACCACGTGGTGATCAGAGATATGATTGACGTGAACTTTGTAGTTCATCAAACTATCACCATCAACACGAGTGATGATAGGGTCAAGTGTATGTCCCAACCTGTGTGTTGGCCCCGAGATGTTCTGTACAAGACCATTTGCAGAGAGTGAAGATAGAACATGAGCCACGTCTGATTTCCCTGGAATATCAAAATGAATATTCATATCACCCATCAGCACAAGCATACCTGGCAGCAGACTTGCAGCATCAATAAAGTTGTCAAAACAGCGCCGTACATAATGTTACTCACTAGAACCTTTTGAGAGCGTGATAACAAAATGGTGCATCAAGTTATAACTTACTTTTTCAAATTTTCGTACCCTCCATCACCAGTTTTAGTTAGTGCAGGAGAAATGTTAAATATCTTGCAGTCATCTCTCATGTTTAATCTCTCGTTTGATTGCAATGGTTATTTCCACAAACAATTCTCAAGTATTTTTTCCAATGTGTTTAGTCATGTGAAGTGTTTTCACAAATTATTCATGACTTGATACCATAGGTATTTCAAACCATTTGCCAGCACAGTGCTAGTATTTTATATAATGTTACGTTTTCTACGAATTTACAGTTTGTTTTTTTTTTGGTTTTTTTTCTAATAATTTTTTTGTTTGTTTTTAACTAAATGTATCTAAAATATGTAAACTTGTATTTTGTCGCCCCTCAGAGGTTTATACCACTTCAGGTCTAACGGGGGGTTGATGTAGCAACCAGGCACAATTATTAGCCTTTTTCTTAAACTAAATCCAATATTTAATCATACAATAATAATCTTAGCAAAATGTTTATTCTAAATCACCCCAGAAGTGTTGTCCTGCGAAATCAGTTTTGTACACTGTTTCATGAATATGTATTCACGTCCAATGGCTTAACCAATCAGAGTTCGAATTAGTATTCCTGTCTGGGGTCTTTTTCTCGTGTAAAAGTGTGCGTTTTTCGCGCTCACTCTCTCGCCTGACCTATGTATCAGAGTTAACTTCAATGTTGTTTTCCTCTGCCGATTTAACGAATTGTATGAGTTTATCATACCTTGTTCACACTAAATTTTGCTACTAAGCTTCGTGTAGTGAACCAGTGATTAGTTTGTGTATATTACGACAGCTAAGTCGCCTCAAGAAAGTGACATTCTAACTGTTTTGGAACACCGTGTTTTCTTGAGCATTTGACCTGCGACGCCATCTTTGGTGTTCACCACATGCGTGCGTGGCAACAGTATTAGCGTATCGTCGTGCAGCACGCGCCGACTGTACTGGGGACTACTGTTGTGAATTGGACAACATACCAGGACGACTTCAACGTCTAGAATACAGTACAGACAGTATTTCTCGCTCAGCTCCATTCCGGATTCTGGCCCAGCTAGCCTACTACTGAATCATCAGCGGACGCTTACTGTTTCGCCTGTCCAGTTTTCCGTCAGCAGCCTCGTCCTGTTTTGCAGCGGTCACGAACAGTCGCGACGCGTGAGAGAGCAGTTTTTACGCCGACGTCACACCGCGGAGTTCCTGACCTTTTCGCAATCGAGAGACCGCTACTTCCAGTTCCACTGTGGACTTTTCGTTCAGCAAAGTTTCGTCGCAGAACACTTACAGTTACACTCTACGTCCCCACTCGAGAGCACCGATTAGTTGTTTATCTCAAATGTGTATAACGTTTTCAATTGTATTTTAGATCTTTTGTATACTGATTCGTAAATCATTTTGAATTGATAATCACTTAATCTGTGCGCATTATTGCATTGAATTGGTCAACAGAAGCCAGACCAATTTTGGTACTTCATTTGAGGAGTATTTACTTGCTAATGCTAATACTATAGTGTGATTTATCCTTTGTCATTGTTTTGTGTGGCAAAGGGTGTGTTGTTTTTGTATAATCAACACTGTAGAAGAGATTTAAATTTACTAGATTAAATTACTTTGAATTGTTCATGTGTGCCTGATCATTTAATTTCTTGCACGTGGGATCGCACAGTAAAGCGTAGGGTTCCTTCTTATAATTTTGTTTGATCGATTCCTTTCCATTTTCCCCATTTTGGAGGCATCCTATTTTGAATCGGTTCTCCCTTTAGAAAACATATCCCTACAACGCCACTTGTCAACATCGGTTAGGGTCTGTATTTCAGCAACACGGGTGCCAACAAACACCTTATACCGTCAGGATTCTGATTTTAGCCAGGTGAGGACAGTAGTGGAGTCACTCCACATGGTAACATCGTTGAGAGAAAGAGTCAACTCTTTCTGGATGAGATCAGCTAATTGGGCACCTGCTAAGGCTGCAGAGAGCTCTAGACGAGGCATCGAGAGTTGCCGTTTGGGGGCAACACGGGACCTGGCCATGATGAAGCTAACGTGGACGCTGTGTTCTTCATCTTCTGTTCGCAGGTAAGCCACAGCTCCGTAAACTCTCTCCGAAGCATCATCGAAAATGTGAAGTTGGCGATGAGCAGCCTCTGTCTTGATCTTTTGGGGTGTGTAGCATCTGTTTAGCTTTACTCCAGTCAGAGTTTACTCCAGTCAGGTGGGGAAGTTTACTTTCCCAGGCTTGCCACTGGGTTTTGATACCACCCGGCCCAAGTTCATCATCCCAGTTGCGCTTTGTCTTCCACAGGTCTTGGACAATAACTCTTGCTCGAGCTGTGAACGGAGTTAGGTACCCTACGGGGTCGTACTGGCTCGCAAGAATTGTATACATATTCCTCATGTTGAGGCAGTCATAGCTGATGGGTCTATGGCGGTACAGCAAGGCATCTGAGCTGCATTCCCACATCAGTCCAAGTGTGGCTTCAGTGGAGTCCGTCTCCCCTAAGGTTAACCACACCTCACAGCCATCGGAACGATCAGCTGGTGGGAGATCTTCCATCACTGCAGGAATGTTGCTAGCCCAATGTCGTATTTCAAAACCACCGTCCGTTAGCAACTCTCGCATCTTCTGGACGATGATTTTAGCGTCTTCTTTTACTGGTAGGCTCTCCAAACAGTTGTCGACATAAAAGTACTTGTCGACTGCCTTTGCAACCTCAGGGTAGTCCTTCTCATGGTCAGAGGCGTGCTTCCTCAGAGCAAATATAGCACAGCAGGGACTACAGGTTGAGCCAAAGGTAAGGACCTGCCATTCATATATGTCTGGCTCGACGTCAACTCGTAGGTTGCGCCACAGGAAGCGGAAGAGGCATCGGTCCTCTGGTAGCAGGCGTACTTGATGAAACATCGCTTTGATGTCTCCTGAGATTGCGACAGCATGTTGTCTGAAGCGGAGTAGTACACCTATGAGGGATGCACCAAGGGTTAGTCCTGGCAGGAGGTGCTCATTAAAGGACTTGGTTGTTGTATCGGAATGAACAGTTGAATACTAGTCGATACTTTCCATTGTGGTGTACTGTGTGATGGGGGATAAACCAAGACTCTTCGGACTTGGCTGCTTCATCTTTTGTTATGATCCTAACGTGGCCCGCATCGACCAACTTGGAGATCAGCTCGTTGTGTTTTTGAGCAAGGTGTGGGTGTTTGTCAAGTAGACTGGTTTGATTTTGAGAAAATATGACTGCATGAGGCATTTATGAGGAAAAGCAAACAAATAGGTGATTCTGAACGGTAATTGTATGCTGAATATATTGTTTGTGTTTCTCAAAATTGTCTAATTAGGTCAGTAATTAAGGTCAAAGGTCAGTAAGTGCAATTTTCATTTTTTTACAAGAAATTGTTTATTTTCCTTTTTTTATACAATGGTTCAAATCATTTTGCAATTTCTCTTATAATAAATCACGCACAGCATATCAAAATATCTAAAATAATGGAAATTGTTAAAGAATTATTCACTTCCTTTTGCGAATATCTCCGTAACCATTGAACTTTCTCTCCAAAGGATGAGTTTGTACCTGTTTTTCACACCTAAATGCCTTTTTGATCGGTGTTCTCTGGCTGATTTACATTGTTTTGGGTATTGAGAGACAGGAATATGGTATTTGGTTTCATAAATTATTATAATTAGGACAGTAATTAGAGCAAATGGGACTGATTGAACGAAGTCCAAGAAGGTCTTTCTTCAGCATCCTGGCGAGCCACGAGGAAGGCCATGTCTTGGGCGTAGCTTGATTCAAGGGCAGCTCTGTTATCTTCAGATTGATTGAACCAGTCTATCGCCACATTCCCAAAGTCTGGACGAGTGACTCCTCTGGCGACGTTCGTGTCGTGGACTGTCTCTAGGGCTGAAGGTACCTTCAGAGTTGTGTTTTTTGACGGATCAATAGTTGCCATCACACTGTCTGCAGGTGGAGGCCCCGTCTGCCACGCCGCAAGTTGGGTGGCATGAAATGTGTTCTTGCCGTCTAAGGTGTAATCATTTATATCGAGATTGTCGCCCGAAAAATGGACAAACTTACCTGCAACCAAGTTATTTGGTACTACAGCTCCAGTTTGAGCATCAAGCACTTTTAATGTGGCTTCTGCCATACCTGTGTCGTACTTAAGCACCCTGTTGTAGCTTATGGTATGACCTGCATTGTGGAACAATTTAACAAGTTTCTTAGAACGCGTTGCTTGATGCAAAGTAAGATCCAAGCCAACATGTTTGGGTGGGGCTTTCTTGTCCCCACAAACTGCGTACACCATGTCTTGCCCAATGCTAAGGACTCTTGTCTTTTTGATAGCAGCAGTTTCATTTCTGGAAACTGCTTCAAACTCTTGGTCTACATGATCCTGGCCAACAAGTAACACATTGACAAACATATTTACAGATGATGGTATGCTAGCTATTTCAGCCTTTTCATTTACATCTGTACCTTTGAAGGCTACATGTGACATTATATCACTTCGAAGTTTCAATGCCACATGAACTATGGGAAGAAACTCACTATCGTCTGGTTTGAAAATTGGAATGCTGTCAAGACCAGACTGACTAGATGACTCTGATATATCAGTCAGAGGTACATGAGCAAATTGTACTGGGACCAAGAGAGTTCGTCTTTCAGACGGTGCTACATTGCGCAAAACTATAAATTCGTAAAAGTCTGTAACAAACTTCAGCAAAGCGTCCTTGAAAGTTGCGGTCCGGCTAAGAAATGATGACGGTATGATGATGTATGTTTCATTGGCAAGTTCTTTGTATCTTTCAAGTACCGAAGAAAGCTCAAGAACATGGCCTTTCTCGGCAGATTGCCGAAGTTCCTGAGAAAGCCATACCATGGCCAAGTCAGTAGATTTACTTTCAATCTCTGCCTTCTTTGCATCTCGTAAGAACTTCTTCATACAGTTGGGATGGTAGCAGCCCTCAGCCGCAATCAGGTTATGGACATCAGCAATTCTAACAAAGATTTCATGAACGAACTTTGCATTGTCACAAATGTTCGAACTCATATTCAAGGTGCAAACCCTACTGGTTTTCTGTTTACTTTCGTCAGATTGACAAAATAAGCACAATGTCCAGTCCATTCCAGTCGACTGACTGCGAAGAGGAGGATGTCTCGAAGGTCCTGCTTCATTAACACGAGACCTGCTGTCCATCTGACGTTGCTCTTTGGACCGTTCGCGTTCAAGTTTAGCATTTAGGTTGCTTTTGTGCGTATACTTGGCATAGCACTGCCTGTGCCAGCTCCGAAACAGGTTCTGCAGATTCGACAAATAGAGCTGTCAGCCTGTCAACCAAAGCCCGATATTCGTCACACCTTAGCTTCTTCCTTTTATCTGTTGATTCCTTGATGGATGCTATGCCCCGTTTGGTCTGGTGGAAAAGCGTATCAGTCCGCCTTGACTCCTGGCATTATTATACAGAGATTAAAGGAGACCTCTTGTGGGCGCTTTAGATTTAGAACTGGTTCCATAGTTCCCCTGAGAAGAAGAAGGAAAATACAGGGGTAGAAGGAGGAATAAAGATTCCTTGTAGGCAAGAAATAAAAACACTGATGAGTAATTTCTTTAGTTTTCCCAAATGTTTGTTACCCATGGTAGGGTTGCCCGGTTTTCCCCATCTGCAAAGGAGGAGAGAGTGGTAGAAGGCGATCAGTCGTTGTTTGACGTGAGCAACAGGTTTATTCATCTCATCTCTACTGATTCTCATAATTAGAGATCACTTCTTAAATAATGGTATTCAATTGATAATTACCTTAAAGATAACAGTTGGCCATAAAACTGTTCTATAACATAGCTCATATCAATGTATAATTACCACTAAGCAGTAATTAGAATCCAGCAATACATATTTTCTTTGTAAACAAACAATTCTCGCATAAATAGGTGTTTTCTATAGTTGAAACCAAATGCGCATGCGCAGAAAATTACCCAACGACGGGGATTTCCCTAATTACTGTAATTAGTACTCACCGCACATGCCCAGAAAGTATCGAACCACATTGACAACGCCACTGAGTCACCGACTAGGTGCAACATAACATCTAGGCCTATATCAGTTTAGATTAACTTGTAATACACTTGTAATGTAAATTCAGCATTTCGACAAATCATGTATGTTGAAACCTGACCTTTAAATATCCTGTGTCAAGGTCATGCAATGTCTAGTGGAAAAGTGATTTTATCGATGAAATATGGCAATCAATACATCGCTTTGGTTAGCTACAAATAATATCAGACGACTATCATGATAATTTCTTACGGTATCCTGACATGCATACATAACGCTAGGCCAAATGTTATGGAAAATCCAGTTTTATCCAAGAAATTACTTCAAAATCGAGTTGCTGAGTCGGATCGACCATTATTCATGCAAGTAACACATTTCACACGTACACGTCAGTTCATAGTTTGTTAATTGTAAAGATAACGAATTTAATAACCTGCAAAGGTGGATGGAGTGACAGAACCCAGCCAGAAAGCGATCAGTCGTTATTTGACGTGATGCAACTGTGCAACAGGTTTATTAATCTGTTGATTCGCCCTCAATTTGATAGGAACTTCACAGAAGTTGCCGATACAACCAAATGTGTAGGGGGGGGGGGGGGGGGGGGGTGGTGTCATAAATCTAACCGTTACATGTTCATTATGTATACCTATCAATATCCACATAGGCCTACTGTCATTATACATTATACTAGTATACTGCTGGGCTTTGTTTTGTATAACTAGTGCATTTATTACTACATTTGTATTGCCGATCTCGGTCGGTCTCGGCACCGAGACCAGACATCCGAGACCAAGACCGAGTCATTAAGATTCGAGACCAAGACCGGCTAGCCATGACCGAGACAAGGCCCGAGACCGGTCTCGAGTACTACCTCACTACTTTAGACAGTGGGTAGGGAATCCCACCCTGTGAGGTATTGTATATAGGGGCCTACCACAGCACCAGCATTGTGTAGGGATGCACACAAATTCCTAATAATTGGTATTTTGCACTAATTGACCCTTGGCTCTAATTACCATCCTAATTATAATAATTTATAAAACCAAATACCACATTCCTGTCCCTCGGTACCCAAAACAATGTAAATCAGCCAGAGAACACCGATCAAACGTGCATAGGTTTGAAAAACAGGCTGTTTGAAAAACAGGCTGTAGAAACTCATTCCGTGGTAAAAAAAGAGAAAGTCCAATGGTTAAGGAGATATTGTCAAAAGAAGTGAATAATTCTCATTAATTTCGATATTTTGACATGCTGTGTATGATTTATTAAAAAAGAAATTGCTAAATTATTAACATCATAAGATTTAGAAGGTAAAATAAACCATTTCTTGTGAAAAACAGAAATTTGCACCCAAAGACCTTTGACCTTAATTACTGACCTAATTAGGCAATTTCGAGAAACACAAAAGGATATTCATATTCAGCACAAAATTATCTTTCAGAATCACCTATTTGTTTGCTTTTCCTCAAAAATGCCTCATGCAACTTAAATAGGCACATTTCTGGATTTGTTGCCTAGACTAAAGTCTCTTTCCGGTCCCCTTCAGAGTCAGTAGCACATAGCGCCATACCCCATCAACTTCAGTGCGCTGAGTTCTGGCTTCAAGCATCTGGACTGCCTGCTGATCGTGCTTAGAGCGGGTAGTCTGCTTGTCATTCTAGTATGGTACCACGTCTGCCTGCCACAGCCTCTCTACGTGCTGCATGATGTCAGTGGTTTGTGGAAACAGAGCAGTTTTAAAGACTCTTTGTTCTCTCTGCTGCTTGAGGTTCCCCGCAGGTCCCTGAAGAGTCCAGCCTAACTTAGTATTGATGGCAACTGAAGCACCACAAGGGCCAGACTTTATTGGGTGTCTTGGCACAATGAGATCTGCTTGATCAGATCCAATGAGAACATGTGGGGGAGCGTCATCGACTACAGGCAGCTAAAGGTGACGGAGATGAGGGTAGCGGTACTGTAGAGATCTAACAGGATGGGTGTAGGCTACTGGGACAAGCACAGGTTACTGGCTGAGAAAGCTCCAGTTACGGTGTAAATTTCTTCCGGTGTTTCCCTGGCTGATACCTTGAATGTACAAGACTGGCCTTGACCTTCGACGATGTCTTTACGTACTGTCCTCAGCAACAAAGTCTCTGAGTTGCAGCAAAGCTGGAGTCTGTCAGCTGCTGACTGGAGTATAGCAGGTTTTTTTCAGAACCATCATCTAATATGGCGTATGTGTCGATGGATCCCCCTGGACCATGGAGGGTCACTGGTAGAATATTCAACATGACGTTTTGGGGGCGAGTGGGTTTGTCCACGAAGACAGATTGATTGGACGTCTGGAGCCTATACACATGACTGGTGGCCTTCTGGGCAGCATCATGTTGGACGATGAGGTGAATTTCCTTTCAAGTATGACAAGGCTTCTTCAATGTACAGTCCTCCGGCTTATGGGCTTGCCCACACTTCCAGCAACGTCCCTTGTCTTTGATCCAGTGAACAATCTTGTCGGTGCTCAACTTCTTAACCTCTGGGCATCCGCCAAGGAAGTGCTCTTTGTCATCACAGTAGGGACAGCATGGTTTGGGTTTGTATTTGGGTTTTTCCTGGGTGTTCGGTGAGGCCATGAACATGGTTGTAGAAACTTCCTTCTTCAATGGTCGGTGCTGAGTTTGTTGGGCTGGTTTAGAGCTTGCTGGATTGTAACAGGATGAAGCTCTGCTTGCGAAGCTTTGAGACTGAGACTTTGTACGAAGCTACTCCGCAAACTGGGGCAGTTGTGTTTTAGTATCCCCTGTTCAGACAGTACTCCATGAAGCTGTTCCGGTGAGAGGGGCCAGTTTAGTCAGAAGCCGATCAACATGTGATCCACATCTAAGTTTAACTCTGTCTGCTCCTTCCAATGCTTTGAGCAATCCAACGAGGGACAGCACTTCAAGAGATAAGTCTTCAAAGGCATCAATGTCTCCATACTTTATAGGAGAAGTTGACATGATAGCTCCAATTTCACTATGCACAAGCTGTCTGGGTTGTCCGTACTTGCCGGTGAGGGCTTGGAGGGCCTCGGTATACGGTTGACTGGCATACAGGAATGACTTGGCAAGCTTCAATGCTCGGCCACCAAGTCAGTCGATTCAATATTTGGAATTTATACTGCTCGGTAAGATGAAGATGTACATCAATAAGATTCACCAAAGCCAGTTTGAGAAGGGCGAATTCTGTATCCTTCCCATCATTAAACTTTGGTAGGGTAGGTTTGGGAATCTCATGTGACGAGGCGACAAGGAGATCCATGACTGTTGGTGTCGGTGACACTGTCGAGGAGGGCACAGAAACCACTGGTATGGCAAGTGCGGAGTACAAGCCCTTGGAGTATCTTGTCTTGGAGCGACATCGCTGGTTACCACTGATGCAGACATGTTTGCACTCACTGGGGAACCGTGACAAACAAAGGCTGAAACACATGGTTGTGTCTGCTGAATGTCCGGTCGTGAGGTCAAGAATGGGGCACCAGATGGAGTTGGATGACAGACAGAGGATGAAACACAGGGTAGTGTTTGCTGAATGTCTGGGAGTGATGTCAAAGATAGAGCACTTGGTTTACTTTGACAAACAGAGGATGAAACACCTGAGGGTGTTTGCTGAATGTCTAGCAGTGGAGTAGAGGAGGGGTCACTCTGTGAAAGTGGCTGATTATCTGTAACTGGCGAAGGACTAAGTGTCGGAGTTTTGGTTGGTGGAATCTCACCCGTTGGTGATGACTCGTTGTTGATCATAGAACTGATGGCCTCAGCTTCAGTAAGTTCTTGTTAGGCCAAACGTAGTCTTCTTTGGCAAGACAATTTGGTAGTGAGGGCTTCACAATCTCGAATAGCTTGATGCTCTATTTCTTCGGCTTTAAGTCGGGCAGAGCGAGTCTGGTTATCAAGTTCACGAAGCTGTTCATCGGCAGCCTCATCTTCTTGAAATTGACATTTTAGCTCATCGAGACGATTTCTCCTTCGTAGTGCGCGCATCTTGGCTGCACATTTATCACTCGGACCAGACAGGTTTGAGTGGCGGGAGCTGGATGAGCTATTGGTATGTTGGCTGTGTTTGGAGGAGTGTTTACTTGGGGGAGTACTCTCATCACCATCATGACCCTGGTCCAGAACATCATCGGTATGGTGTTGAGACATTCTGGTATTAGTAAAAGCTGAATGTATCCGCAGGTCGCTGGTTCGAAGAATCCGCGACTCGAAGGACCATGAAAGAAGGGGCAGGTCAGGAGATTGGTGATGAAGTCTAGGATTTGGTGGTTCACTCCTTTAATTACTGATTGTTCACTAATTACAATTATGAAGAAGTCTGTGTGATTAAGTGCCATGGAGTGGTGGCGGCCGTGTAAGCCGTAAGCCGTGTAATCGAAGCCGTGGTTCTACAAGAAAACCAAATTAATACAATAGTAAATATTGGGAAGTACTGGAATTATAATGTGACATTGAGACCTACAAAGTCATAGAGGATGTTACATTCACACTTATCCTATATAGCGCCCTCTGTTGATATAGCCAACTCGCTTGTCCAAGATGGCACTGATAGCGACTAGGAGTAAATAAAACAGTTCAGTTCTAAAGTCTGTCAGTCTCTTCCTCATTAAAGATATAGCCTACGAGCATATTACATGGTGGCAGCGGTAAAGCTAAGGATCTATGTGAGTACCGAAACTAGATCTCAGATGATGTTTTAAGCTAAAATTGACTGCATTTACGGCCACGAATTTTTCAACGTGAATACTCAACCACATGTATACCGCTACAACAATAACTGTACACAATGGCATTCAGCTCGGCAGTTTCTGCCCCCAATATGGATTGGGAGACCACAGATATTGTCGTAACTTTCACTAGATTCAAACAAAAATGCCAACTGATGTTCTCCAGTGTCCTGAAGACTGCCACTGATGAAGAAAGAGCAAGTTACCTCCTCTTGTGGGTCGGAGAACAAGGCCTGGATAAATACAATAGTTGGAGTTTCGATAATGAGGATGACAGGAAGAAACCTGATGTGCTGTTGTCTCGCTTCAAACAACACATAGAGCCCCGGTCAAACCATCGCATTTTCCGGTACAAACTACAGGACATGAGACAAAACCTGGACGAGACTGCTGATGATTTTGTAACCAAAATAAAATAGTAGCAGTGAAATGCAAATATCGCGATGATAAGGAACGGGAGGACAGACTGGTTGATCAGCTCATCTGTGGATCAGCCCACAAACATGTACAGAAAGCACTCATTGGGAGAGACGAAACTCTGACACTGAACGAGGCCATCGAAGCTGCCCGAAGTCATGAGGCAACCGCAAAGCAGCTCCAGTCACTGCCAGATAAAGCACAGACCCCCCAAGTACCAGAGCAGAAAGGACTGTGAACGCAATCAAGCCAAAGCAGTATCGCAAGCAACAAAAGCAGAAAACATGCAACAACTGTGGTCGTGTACATGAACTACTACCAAGAAGTAACTGCCCTGCCTATGGCAACACATGTCGTAAATGTGGAAAAGACAACCACTGGCAGTCGGTGTGCAGAGCTGGGAAACCCCAGCGACGCGATGGACGCGATCAACGCTCCAAGTCTCCACGCAGACGCGTCCACTATCTCGTTGCTGATGACAGCCCTGATGAATTCCTCACGATTGGCACAATCGACGTCAGCAGCACTGGATCAACTGGCGATACTAGAGAAGAAGTATTCGCCAAACTGTGCATCAAACAAAAGAATAGGTGACCAGTCATGCTCCGTTGCAAGGTTGACACTGGAGCACAGAGCAACCTACTACCCCTTCACCTCTTCCGCATCATCTTTCCGGATAAACTGGACAGTGAGGGGAACCCAAAGCCCGGTAGCCTAGTGAACAGTAAAATGGCTCTCACAGCATACGGCGGTTCCAAGATAACACAGCTGGGTACCATCGAATTCCCATGTGCTTACAAAGACACGAGATACAGCTGTGTCTTTTACGTCACCGACGCAGCGGGACCAGCTATCCTTGGTTTGAGAACGTGCCAAGCTTTGAACCTGATAACATTGCACTGCTCTGTGGAGAGGAATCCGATGGTTGATACCAACGGGCCCAAGATTTCAACCGAAACCGGAACAACTGCGACCCAGTAAAGTACGACGAGTTCACTTGGCTGACCCGATAACGAAACCTGCTACAACACCTCCAGTGCACAAGTCTCCAAAATACATTCGCAGTGATAGACCACTCGAAGATCGACCACCGATCAAAGACAAGGCAGACCTGCTAGAAATGTACCCCGATTGTTTTGATGAGACAGTTGGGTGCTTTAAGAACTTTAAATACCGCATTAGCCTTGACCTAGAGGCGAAGCCAGTTGTACACCCACCACGCCGAGTCCCCTTGGAGCTCAAAAGCAGGCTCAAGGCAGAACTCACAGAGATGGAAAAAAAATACATCATTGCGAAGCTATCAAAACCAACAGACTGGGTGAACTCCCTTGTCATACGTGAAAAAAAGAACGGCAGACTACGCTTGTGCCCCGACCCGAAGGATCTCAATAAAGCGATCAAGCGAGATCACTACCCCGTGCCTACTCTGGAAGAAATCATCCCAAAGTTATCCGGTGCCAAGATGTTCAGTAAGCTCGATGCACGAAACGGCTACTGGGACGTCCAGTTAGCTGAGGACTCCACATACCTCACTACGTTCAACACCCCCTTCGGACGGTACAGGTTCCTGCGCATGCCCTTTGGCCTTTGGATGAGTCAAGATGTTTCCCAACAGAAAGTTGACGAAACCTACCGTGAATGTGCAGGCACTGTTGGAATAGCGGATGACGTTCAGGTATACGGCTCCAGTGAGCGTGACCATGACATACACCTGCATGAGGCCATGGAACGCACTCGCAAATCCGGCATCAAACTCAATGCATACAAATGCGTCATCAAGACACCAGAGTGCAGTTTCTTTGGGTTACTGTACTCAGCAGACGGGGTGAAGCCTAACTCAGAAAAGGTTAAAGCACTTTCGGAAATGCACCCTCCGGGTACCAGAAAGGAACTACGCACCTTTCTTGGCCTAGTGAATTACATGGGCCCCTTCGTCCCTAACTTGGCTGACCACACATTGCCACTAAGGGAACTACTTCGTCAAGATGTCGAGTACAACTGGTCCCCATCTCACACGAGATATGATAGTCTATGATAGCTATGATAGCTACATAAACCACACTGGCATATTACAATCAGAAACAGCCAGTAATACTTCAAGTCGACGCATCGACCAAGGGACTGGGCGCCACACTGGTACAGAATGGCCGACCAATCGCATTCGCATCGAAAGCCCTCACTCCAGCGGAAACACGATACGCGAACATTGAACGAGAACTACTCGCAGTAATGTACGGATGTGAGAAATTTCATACATACCTCTACGGTAGGGAGTTCACGGTGGAAAGCGACCACCGTCCTCTCGAACACATCCACAGGAAGAACTTGATGACAGCTCCACCACGACTACAGCGAATTCTTCTGCGCCTACAGGCATATGATTTTGAGTTACGCTACAAGCCTCGAAAGGAAATGGTTGTTGCAGATGCTCTTTCACGTCTATCGCCGCATGAGAGACATGCGATCCCGCACATGAAAGTGCGCATACACGACATCGTCAGTGTTACACCGACAAAGCTTGAGAAGATCAAACAAGAAACAACCAAAGATGCCAACCTTCAACTCCTAATACAGCAAATCACAGAAGGCTGGCCGGACAGTATCAAGAAGATACATCGAACCATCAGACCATACTGGTCAGTCAGACATTATATCGCGATCGAAGATGGGGTACTTCTAGTTGGCAGTAGAATCCTGATTCCAGCAACACTGCAACAGGACATACTCCAGCAAGTCCACAACAGTCATCAAGGTGCAGAAAAGTGTAAACTGCGCGCCAAAACCTGTGTCTATTGGCCATGAATCTACAAAGACATTGACAACATTGTGACAGAGTGTCAAGCATGCCAGAAATACCAACGGTCCCAACCGCGAGAACCAATGATCACCATGGAAATCCCACCACGCCCATGGCACACACTGGGAGCAGACCTCTTCCATCATGACAAAGTGTGGTACTTGATCATTGCAGATTATTATTCAAAGTTTCCCTTTATTCGCAAACTGGACAACCTCACAGCGAACACAATCACCAAAATTACACGAGTGCTATTCGCCGAACAAGGCATTCCACACGTTATAATATGTGATAATGGCACTCAATTCACCGCAGCACAGTTCCGAGCTCTAGCACAGCAGTATGGTTTCCAGATTCAGACATCATCACCATACTACCCCAGAGGCCATGGTTTCATTGAACGCCACATTTAGTCAACTAAGCGCATCCTAAACAAATGCAGTGAATCCGGAGACGACCCAAACCTCGCCCTCCTCAGTTTGCGCACAACCCCACTGAAGTCCAACCTCGCGTCTCCTGCTGAGCTACTGAACAGACGAACGTACAAGACAACACTACCATCACGTCCTCGCCCCTCACCAGATCACGAGGATGTCCGCTCACAACTTGCGTCGAACCAGTCTTCACAAGCTCACAACTACAACAAACACACCACCCCACTTTGAGACCTCCTCCAAGGTCAACCAGTCTACGTCCAAAACCCACTTAGCAAGACGTGGAGCAGAGACAAAATAGTGAGCAAATCCGTCACCCCACGATCTTTCCAGGTGGAAACTGATACAGGAAGTCAACTCCGACGAAACAGGATTCATCTGAGACCAGCACAACCGAAGTCTACAAACCCAGCACGCAACGACATCACCGCTCCTAACCCTCCGCGCAAACTACCCCCACCTCTCACACAGACACACCTACCGGTACATGCACTCGTTCCGGCAGGAAGATCGTCAAACCTCAACGACTTGATTTGTAAAGCTTGTATATTTCACAGTAAGATTGAACTAATCAAAATCAAACATTCAAACAGACAAGATTATAAAAATTAATGACAGTACATTTGAACAAGTTTATACGAAAAGATTTTGAACCCTGTGAACTCTCTAAACTGTGATTGAACTCTGATTGAAATAATTGGACTCGTGAACAATGGACATTGTTGAACTCATTTAATTATCAGATTATTGAGATTATACACTGTATCAATCTTTAAAGAAAAGGGGATGTTACATTTACACTTATCCTATATAGCGCCCTCTGTTGATATAGCCAACTCGCTTGTCCAAGATGGCACTGATAGCGACTAGGAGTAAATAAAACAGTTCAGTTCTAAAGTCTGTCAGTCTCTTCCTCATTAAAGATATAGCCTACGAGCATATTACAGAGGAATAAGGAATGTTACCCATTATCAACTAAATTAACCGACAAACTGAGCAATTAGGTGAGCTATTTGCCTTAGATTACACTCAATTATCCAGTAATGATGATTAGATGCAAGAGAATATTCCCTAAATTTCAATAAAACTGTACATACCCATGTATTGTAACGACAAGAAGAAAACCCACATTGTTTATCACTATCAGTTACAAACACCCACAAAATATCCCTTAAAATCATCCATAAAATGTACTTACTTTCAATATCTACGCACGGTTATTAGGACAGCACACAGATGATTATGAAAATCGGGTTCAACCTAGGATTTTAGTTTGATTACCTAAATAATTGAGAGATTTGGAACGGTTTGAGGAACGTTAGTGAAACGAGAATCACGAGGGAGTTTTCTAGAATCACAAACACGAGAGGGTGCTATATAGGTTTTCAGCTTAGACACTTTCGTACAATTACCTATTACCATTACGTAAAGTTTTTGGGCCCAACCGGTTTTATAAGAAGCCTAAATACACGGCGGATCTTTCAAAGGGCAGGAAAGCAAATCCAGTTTTATGATTGGCCATTTTTTTATGAAGTATTTCCGCGCACCTCACTAATTATAGGTGCAGTCTTACGCGAGTATTCGGAAGCCATATTGTCAAATTTCCGCGAAGCGCCCTCTTCGGTTGATTTTCGTCAATTCATGAGAGAGGCTAATGACGAATATCTGCCACCATATAAAGCTAACACCGGGTGCGGGAGGGGTGTTATGGTGTTAGTGGGAGGTCATTGCATAAGCACTAAATGTGACACGAACAAGCGGAATGAGTCGGATGTCGGGGAATCCCCAAAAATGTTTTAATCAGAACTGTTCTTCGTTGGTATTTAAACAAATTTACATAACTCGACAACAAAACATCGTATCCACATGGGGTTTTCAGTTTTTAAAACGTACAGATGCCCTCTTTAAAACTACATGAAAACATGACCGGGGCCGACATCCGACTCATTCCGCTTGATCGTGTCACAAACACTCACCCAAAAAACTGTTTTCCAATTAACCCAAAATTTTGTTTCAAGCCATAATAATAATAATAATAATAATAATAATAACATTTGTATAGCGCTTTTTACAAAGTTGATACAAAGCGCTTAAGCACAGATACAAAACTACACATTAAACAAACAGTAACTTCCTAACAATAAAGAGACCAACCAGAAAGTAAACACTTGTGAACATAATTCAAGATACAATTAACGTAACTTAGGATACAGGTGGGTTTTAAGTTGAGATTTAAAAGTACTGAGGGTGTCAACTGATCGAACAAAGTTAGGGAGACGATTCCAGCATTTCGGTCCAGTGACTGCAAAAGCTTTAGAGCCAATATTTGTGCGAGATCGTGGGGTGATCAATACTACAGCAGAAGTGGATCTTAAGTTGTACATAGACTGACGGGTGTGGAGTAGATTACAAAGGTAGGATGGAGCTAGATTATTTAACGATTTATATGTAAGTACAGCATTCTTGTATTCAATTCTTTGAGGTACCGGTAGCCAATGTAGGGACTGGATGAGAGGTGATGTATGCGTGAATTTAGGTTTCCTATAGATTAGACGGGCAGCTTGATTCTGTAGGAGCTGTAGGGCGTGCAAGTTCTTAGTTGATGCTCCATAGAGAAGGCTATTACAATAGTCTAGCCTTGAAAGAACGAGTGCCCGAATTGCTGCGTGTGTAGAACTTTCATCGAGATACTTCCTGATCAGGGTCAGGTTTCGGAGATGAAATTTGACAGTTCTTGAAATGTTTTCCACCTGAGCATCATGAAGGAGACGATTATCAAAGATGACACCGAGAATCCGAAGGGACTGTGATGGTTCCAGAACAACATCACCAAGGGTCAACTGGACATCAGTGAGCTTTCGATGATGTGCTTGCGATGCAACTACTAGAAATTCGGTTTTGTCTTTGTTGAGCTTGAGTTTGTTGACAGTCATCCAGGTTTGAACGTCTTTGAAGACGTCTTTCAGCTTGGAGAGTGCACCTTTCATGGAATTCTGAGAGCCTGGATCACATGTTACATACAACTGTATGTCGTCAGCATACATGTGATAGTTGACATCGTGTTTGTGAAAGATTTCAGCAATTGGTTGCAAGTACAAAGTGAACAGCAGGGGCCCTACGACTGACCCCTGTGGGACCCCATACTCAAGTTTATCCTCGGCAGATGTTGCATCATCAATGGCAACAGAGCATGTCCTGTTCTGAAGATAGGACACAAACCACTCTAAGGCTAGTCCGCATATACCAAAGTGAGTATGAAGTCTGTCAATGAGAATCACGTGGTCAAGCGTATCAAACGCTGCGGATAGATCAAGGGATAACATGAACGTAGCCTTCTTGTCGTCTAAGCCACGGGAAATGTCATTCTGCAGGGACAGTAGAGCTGTTTCGGTGCTGTAGTTTCTCTTATATGCAGACTGTCTGGGATTATCAAGGTGATTCAGATCAATGTAATCCTGCAGCTGATGAATAACAACTTTCTCCAAGACCTTTGCTAGGAAGCGAATATTGGAGATCGGCCTGTAGTTACAAAGGTTGTCTTTGTTCAAAGACTGTTTCTTGAGTACGGGTGTGACAGTTGCTTGTCCAAGACAAGAAGGAAAAACACCAGTTTCTAGCGAAGAATTGACAGTCTCTAGGATGGTGGGCATGAGTACATGAATGTGTTTCTTCAAGAGCCACGTCGGCAGAGGATCGAGGGAACAGGTTTTATCAGGCAGTTTCCTGATGATGACTTCAACATTGCTGTATGTTACCAGATTGAATGATGACAGTTTGGTGACTGGTTCGGTGGATACATGTCCAAGAACAGATGCATCAACATTGAGATCATCAATGTACTTCCTAATGTTTCTCACTTTGTTGGTGAAGAAGGAACAGAAAGCAGAGGCAAGTTCCACAGACGATTCAGCATCGGGTAGCACGCGTTTGTTCTTGTTTAAAAGTTCGTTTACTGCTTTAAACATGTTTCTTGGTGAAGATTGCTCAAAGATGTTTTGATAGTAGTCCTGTTTAGCATCAGATACAACCGACGCTACTGCAGACTTTGCTTCTTGATAGGGTAACGGATCACTCTCAGGGTTTAGTCTGAAGGATTTCCGCCATTTTCTCTTCTCTCTCCTCTTTTCACGTCTTGCAGCGTCAACATCATCGTTGTACCATTTGGGGCGATGACGAGTTTCAGTTTTCCTTGAGCGCATTGGAGCATGCTCATCTAGGACACTCTTGATGTTGTTATCAGCGTCAGAAATAAACTTGTTCAAGTCATCAGTCATGTGGACACCACGCAACTTTGAGGAGAGATCAGCGGAGATACTTTGATGATCAAGATTTCGAAACTTTCGGAAAGTAGTGAGCTTCGTTTTATGGGTTTGCTTCTTAGATTGAATTCTGCAACTGATCGCGCAGTGGTCAGACAGAAGGCTAGGATCAATCTGCACAGAGCAGAGTAGATTTTCGTCCTCTCTGGCAATGGCGACATCAAGAATATGGCCACCTTTGTGAGTTTGTGATGTGACATACTGTATAAGTCCTGCTGCGTTGAGCAAGTTCTTGATACGTGCGACATCGTAGCGACTGGGGCAATCAAAGTGTGAGTTAAGATCTCCAAGAATTAACAGTTTTCCAGGGATCTCGTTTAGGTCATCCAGAAAAAGTTCAAATTCCTCCAGGAATGTAGCCGTTTTAAGGCCATTCTGACTAGATGGTGGAGGCCTATAGGTCACAACCAAGTTAATTGACCTTTGGTGATCGGTAATGATACAATCATGAACTGTATTCAGTCCACTGTTTATTTGATTGATTCTCATCAAAATATAGTGTTGATTCTCATTACACTAGGAAAGGGGATGGTGTGATCTTGCATTCAAAGCGGAGATGGTAATTATAGCAGGATGTGATTACAAAAAATGTTTAAACAATCTCATCCAACTACTCAAAATTCCCATTCTTTTGCAAATTCACATATCCCGACTTAAGCTAAAGAAATGTATTGCATGATGTGAATTTAGATGTTAACGACCTAATCCAGGATGTGAATTTGGAAGCGGGTGTGAATTTGGAGCATATGGGGTGTGATTTTGAAAATCTTGTTGAAATCACTTCCTGCTACTGGCCGTTTCCTATGATTATAGAAGACTTTGTGTTCGTGTTGTTTTGTTTGGGGGGTTGTGGAATTGGCTGGTTAATGTTGATTGTTCGAATCCCGACGTACTTGTGTTCTTGGACACTTTTTTGCAATTTATTGTCTCTCTTTCTCCACCCAGCGCATTTTGCTCTCATGGTTAACTATACATGGGTAACTGTAAAGGTAGAGAGCAAAATGCGCTGATCTCAAGCTGCTGCAGAAACGGCCTTGTTCCTGATGAATGGGGACAATAATATAGCAAAATTAAACGGATCTGTGGCTGTGCTCCGTGGTAGGGTCAGTATGGCGGATGTCTACATGCCATCGACTAGATCACGTTGTAGCCGCGTCCTTTGCAATTCAGCTTCTCAGCTGCCAGTAAAGACGAGTAGCCCCCCATTATTATAACATTATTGTTATGTTGGATGACATCACACCTTGCGATACATCTTCACAGATTGGCCGTCAGCCACTGCCAGCTGCCCATCTGATGTGAATGTGATTCCACGTTGGCCAAACAGACCCTGAGCAAGGCAATCAAGAAAGCTGCCATCTGGGTCATACTGGTGAATATGACCATTGCCAAACCCATTGAACACTGCTAGGTAGATGCCTGAGCTGTCACAGCATACACCCTGGCAGTACCCTACTGGCTGACCGTTGATGGTTGGTTTGATGGTGGCGAGTGTAGTACCTTTGCTGTCGGCAACATCCACTTTCTTTGTGTGTCCTCCACTGACCACAACTCGACCAACGTCGTCATCAACAGCCAGGAAGTAAGGTGGAGTCTGCACTGGTATGGTGTGTAGAATCTTACCATCAGTGGGTCTGTGTTCAGTCCACACCATCCTCCTGATATCCCCTACTATTATGGTACTATTGTCTCTAACTGCTAGACTACAAAGGCCCACTTGTGTATTGTCAATCTGATCCTCGGGCACCGTTGGGAACTGAAAGTCCAGAGTGTTGTCCTTCATGTTGAACACCTTGATATACTTGCTTCCCGCTTCCAATGTTACTAAGCGTTGCTCAGGATTGTGGATGGCTGCAACTGACCATGGACCTGTGGGTAGAGAAGAGCTCACAATATGACATGCACAATATAAAAATGCACTGTCACTATTATCTGCCCCCATGAAATATCAATACCTAAGAATGCATCTACTCAATACACATGGTCTGCCTTAAAGCTAAGTGCCACGCTGAAGGCATTGCAGCATACGAGGCATTAAAGGCTGTACCGTGAGTTTCTTTTATTGGTGATTGGTGAATTATATCCTATACCATGGGCAAAATTGTGTTCATTTTAACCCTAACAGTCCTCAATCCTTCACCTGTTGGAGGATTGAGGACTGTTAGGGTTAATTAATGCAAACAAAACGCAAATGCATTTAGCATTTCCGTTGGCAGTAGGCCTACATTATGATGCAGCTGCTGCTGGAACCACCAGCCGTGCATTTACATTCAATTACTAGATCCAATACTCGCTTTACTTACAAACATGTACGGGTACTTGTTTTTATAGGTTGGAGTTTTTAAACACTACAATTGTCAGTATATTTAAAACAATTATTTACTTCTAAACTAACAATAAACTTTTTTGCAACCTTTCAAAAAGCAACTAACCAAATTATTGTTCAACAGCTTACTTATTTTAAAGAAAATGACTCTAAACTCCCTGTGAAATTATTCCTTCTGGCATGCTGTCATTTCTCAAAGACGAATTTGTGGAAATTTGCATTTAGTAGTTGGTTCCAATCAAATTAATACTATTTTGTGTTAATATTATTTTCTCGAATTATACAGCATTTACAGAGCTAAATCTTCGTCAGGTAAGTAGAGAAGCAGCATTCTTTTAGATTTTGAGAACGTTTACTGCAAACCTTCAAATCTCGTTTACTGCTTTTAACAATAAAAATGCAGAACTGACAATATATTTAAACATAGACCAATTTAGTTATGGATACATTACTCTAAAATTCTCAATCATTTGCAGCCAACAATACTTAAGTTGTTGCATGGCACCCTAATTTGCCCCACATCAGAATCAATCAGAGACCATCAGCACATGGACAATTTGTTGATATGCAAAACATCCTCAAATAATCAAGGTTTAATCCTCTCAAGATTGGTAAGTTAAACTATTTTTTTTAATATCTGTACAAACTGAACATTCTTCAGGGGATTCTGAAATAAAAAGTATGTATTTTGTTAACAATAGATTGCAGTTCAAATGTGTCAGCTGGAAGAGCCATGACAGTTCATGTTTCATTCCATGCCAGCATTGACTTTTTATACTGTCAGTTTCTATCAACATTAATGTGTGTGATATTATGTTCATTGCAGTTTAAGTTTGTGTCCATTATACACTATTAAAGGGCATGATGTAATTTTGCATTCAAAGCAGGACACGGTCCAACAAAAGATTTCCAAAATCACATCCACATGCTCCAAACTCACACCCTCAGTCTAAATTCACATCCTCAGTCCAAGATTCAAATTCAAATTCACTGGATGGACATCCACCCAGGATGTGAATTTGGACTGAGGATGTGAATTAGGAACGAAGGTGTCAATTTGAAGCTTTTAGATGTGATTTTGGAAATCTTTTGTTGAAATCATTATTCTGCTGAGGACAGTGTCCGCTTTGAATGCAAAATCACATCATACACTAGTACCGTAAAACGGGGTGAATAGGGACAATTTTTGCAGTTAAAGCAGTGCACCGGTTTATTCACACGGCCAGTGGCAAATATTCTTGTGCTATTTATTGTCCACTAATGTTGACTTTGCATTGACAGCAAGAAGAAATCTCAGCAGTGTTGGATAATTTTTTTTATTTTTTTTTATTTGACTGTTTTTATTTGACACGGGGGTTATTAGGAACAAAGTATGAAATAATGTCACTGCTCCTAGTCTACCCCTAGCAGGGGGGATAGGGACACTAAGGTGTTTTTTTTAAAACAACACAATGCTTGCAGAAGCATTTTAACAATTATTAATGAATTATTCATAAGAACGTTTAATGGTAAAGATCCACCTTTATACATTTATAAAAGAATACAAAACTTCTTTGTACTTTATAGTAGCTTTTGTAGTATACTTCTGGCTTTGGAATGTTGGCACAATGGTTTTAAAGGTACAAATAATAGAAAATAAACTCAGCTCTGTACTTCTGACTTTGGTACTTTGGCACAATGGTTTTAACAAAAGTAACAACAAATATAATGAATAAGATTAAAACTGCTGCAAACTGCTTACTGGCTGGAATGACCTAAAATATACAAATCAAATAAGTTAAGAGGGCCTAATATTTCGATCTTAACAAGATCTTCTTCAGAGACATAATGGATGTGTACAAGAAACAAACATATATACATGTAGGGCAACATACAGCATGATGCACATCATGGTAGGCGAAAGAAACACAAAAGAAAAAGCACCCAGTCTAGTAGAACAATCAACAAAAGGAGGATTAGGCTGAAGAAAAAAAAGGTGAGGTCATGCAGTGTGGGTAGGATCAAAGAGGGACAAAGGTGTGTGGATTAGGGTGGGGAACAAAAACAGAAGGGGTCCACAATTAAGGAGGGGGTCCAGGGTGAAGATCAAAGGAAAAACTAACAAAGAGGTATGAATATGAGTAATGTGGGGGGGGGGGGGGGGGGGACCAAAGGAGTGAGAACAAACACAAACAAACTCCTGGCAAGAAAAAAACTCTGAAACAGATGACAAATAGGGGAACCAAATAGAAGTTAATCATTTCCTAGTTGGATGTTGAGCCCATGTGGTTGAATAGTCCGAAGACGATTTACCCAAACTTTCTCCCAGGAGAGGCGGACTGGGTCTTTCCGATGGCCAAGTGATTCTATGCCCTGTAGAATCATACCACAGATGTCAATCTCTATATAAATCTGTATATAAATCTGTCCCTACTCGCCCCGCTTGTTTAGCAACAATCTGAAAATAAAAACGAAAATGAAAAACAAAATATAAGGACTAAGGCAAATGATTTCCTTCTCCAACTTCACATGCAAGACAATATTTGTGAGGTCTTGCATGTGAAATCTGATGGTTATCTCCAGTGGGTCCGAAGATAGATGCAAAGTTTTGACACATCACGATTTGAGATATATTCAGAGACGTCAGAGTTTCTTCCATGAAGGGGTAAATGTGAGTTGTTTCCCCTCTTGTGAGGCATGGTTGGACAGCTGTAGGCCTATTGTACCTAAATAGAATAAATGAAAAGGATCTTCATTATTACTTAGAAGAAAAACAATTACAAACAATTGTTTTGTCCCTATTCACCTCTGTGTTCCTATTCGCCCCGTTTTACGGTACTAAAAGAAACTTACGTTGGAAGTGAAATGTTTCTTTATGTAGTCCCTCATGGCTGCAGATGACCACTCGGTTGTTCCAACAGTCGGCCACAGCAATCACACCAGGTCGAGTAGCAGTAATACCTCGAGCCACCCGGAACTCTACAGGATCACTCCCCATTCTCCCAAACTGAAGAGACATATTCCACTTGACTGCCTCAACCTCCAGCTTGCCCAAACAGACGCCACCTACCTTCTGACCCGGGGTGAATCTCAGATGTGAAAGCTTGGGTTCAATGTGACCTTTGTGGGGAAGATTTTGACTCTTGAGTAATTTCAAGTCTCTGCTGATGATAGGATACAGGGAAAGCATATTACTGTCTGACGTGGTGTTTATGATATCCTGCGCTGTCCCAAGCGAATGTTGTTTTCCTTGAAGAATCATTGTCAGTGTGTTCTGATGCTCATCATATACTCTGTTGCGATCCTGCTGGAGTCGTTTGATTTCTTCAATCATCTTTGTCTCTTGAGTTGTTATCTCAGCTTTCATTTTATCCGCTTCGCTTTTCACGGCTTTCACAGTCTGTGTGACGTTCTGTGTAAACTTCTGCTTTGCCTGTGATGAAGTGGCCAAAGCTTGTTCAAGGCTTTTGAGGTCTGTGGTGAAATCTGGAAACATATCTTTCAGCGACTGTTTGTATTTTAGAGACGCCTGTCCATAGTCCATGTACTGATGTTTTGGTTTACAGTGGTCTATAACTGTACAATCTTGACATATTAACTCTTCACATGTCTCGCAGTAAAACCGTTTCACTTCGCCTTTGTGTTGTTGGCATTTTGACTCCAATTCTTCCGGTGTCTTTTTCACCGTTGCTTTCCCCTGACGAATGTCCTCCAAAGTAGCCACTGTGTGATTTGATGTAGCCGTAAATCGCAAGTGCGTCTTGTGACAGTGTGGGCAGATATTCTGTGCACAGTCCAGACAGCAGTGCATAGCCTCATTTCCCTCATCACAAATATCACAAGTGACATCCTTGTTTTCGGAACAAGCCACCTTTTCTTGGAGTGAGACCTTCTCAACTATTCCCATCAAATGGTAATTTGTTATCAGGCATTGAATGCGTGTCTCTGGAAGTACTGTCTCCCGTCGACATACGGGGCAGGGTATCTTTGGTTTACCTCCATACCTGCTAGTGTGGTATTTCTCCAGACATTTCTCACAAAAACTGTGCAGGCAGTTCAATATCTTGGGCTGTTTATATCTCCCTTTGCATATGCCACACTCAAGATGGGGGCTGATCGTCTTTAGAGCTGTAGCCATTTTATCTGTGGGCAATAATGTCAACATGTTTTTAACAAAATGGTATAATCTTCGCTTCATATTTTTTGAAAATAATGTTGGTGCATAATTGTAACCGAGTACCCGACCATTGGTATCAGGAACCGGTGCCAGGTTTACTTTCAAATTACTTTGTAACTTCTCATACAAAAACGATAACACTATATTATCACTTGTAGGGAATTTACAAAATAGCACTAGGAAATGGCTTGATTTGATTTCGTATTTAAAGCGGACACGGTCATTAATTAGCAAAATGTAGTTTCGACAACAGTTTTCCAAAATCACATCCAAATGTTTCAAATTAACATCCTCTTCCAAATTGACATCTGGATTAAGTCGTAAAACTGATCAAAATACACATCCAGTGAATGTAAATTTGGATTTTAAACATCAAAATTAACATCCAGTTTATGTGAAATTGCAGTTTAACGACTTAATCCAGGATGTAAATTTGGAGCATTCGGAGGTGGTTTTGAAAATCTTTTGTTAAAATCACATTCTGCTAATGAATGTGTCCGCTTTGAATGAACAAAACACACCATGCCCATTCCGAGTGTAGGCTATACTAATAGGTTTCACTTGTAGATTTGCACCACAGATTATAGTAAACGGTAACAATACCTCTGGCCTTGAGGCCACAAATTCAATAAAATGTCAGTTTGGTCAACTCACCTCACCTTGTCACAATTTCCCCACACTAATTTCACGCTTATCTTTCCGTAGGCAAATTTAGTTGATGAGGAAGTCACACACTAAATCCCTTATATGAATATATTCACCCAGCTGGTATTCGTGGTAGGTTTGCCGTGCCCACGCGCATACAATAACCAAATGAAAGAGAGTTATTTTTCAACTCAGTGTGGTATACAAAAATATTGAAAGCATTTCCATAATATTCCACTGCTTCAGAGTTCAATTTGAGATATGGAGCGCCATTTGGTCATGTGGTGAAATGGCTTGCAGTTTGATTAAGGGGTTGGTGTTAAAAGAGACCAGATAAAAGAGCGTTCATAACTTTTAGCACACATGGTCTTAATTTTTGACATCACATTAAAGATTACATACGACACCTTATTTTAATTACTCTGTGACATTGAAAATTTAGGTTCAAAAATTAGTTTGTGTGACACTCTTGATTTCCGCATGACTAAGCAAACAATTTGGTGCTGTGGAGAGCAACGTCAATAAACCGCAACTTTATACTTATCCAGTGACCTTAACCATTGTATACGGCTAGGGATTTTTTTTTAGAAAAGAATATGATATCAAGTACACCCGATTTGGTTCAGTAGCTATTTTGTGAACCAAGGTCAGGGGTTATTTGTGTGCGATAATCCTATATTTTGGAGTCCCTGGCTTTGGTTCACAAAAATGGCGCAGGAATTAAAAGTACTTCACCGAATCGGGAGTTGGTATAATTTTTTTTTAAACAAAATTTCCTATCCATAGTGTAGGTAAGGGTGAAAGTATAGTGAAATAGTGAAAGTATGGGGCTGCAGTGTTTTGTCTTGGTACTACCATGTATAGCAATTCAACTCCCAACACTGTAATATAATTCCCGTAAAATCTACGGGAAATTACCTGGCAGCCATATGGGTCAATTTACCGTTACCGTAAATTTTACGGGAATTGTCTTTAGAGTGAAGTTTAAATCTAAGTTCACTTCAAGTTTACCCAATTGTTACCTACACAATAAGCCAGTTTGGTATTCCAATTGCGCATGTGCACAACAAGATTTGATGAGTTTTATTTCCAGATAAATATTTCACCGCTTGCGTGCAAAAGCATAGCTGCGGGTGCAACCAAGTTTACAGAGATCGCGGTGTTCTGAAGTAACATTTTCCAACAAACGTTTGGAGAGCAAAGTGGTTTTAGGTGTCTTGTGTGTCGAAACTTTAGTTTGAACAAAATGTTTCCTTGTCTTTTCGATTGCACGAAAAATTGCACAAAAGAATCCTGATTTGGTTACCACACTTCCGTAGCCTTGTGTGTATTTACATGCCGCGTTTATCCCATGAGACATTGTTAAATTGAAATTGAGGTCAGATTGTTAGTAATATTATCAACAGTTTGTGAATCACAATGCTTGCTTTTTCATTGACAGAGCCCATTTGGTTTCGTTGACTTGAAAAGCCTAGTTTTTTCTCTCCTCGTATTACAACCCTGTGTCATCATTTTGCTCTCTGAACTCAGGTAGGTCAACAAACCCTGGTTCCTTAAAAAAATGCTGTGTTCAAGCAGTGGCAATTTAATTGTTTATCTTATTTGAAAAGGCCAGACAACCAGGATTGTTATATTTAAATTGTATAAAATCTTTAATGTCAGATGAACAAGCAATATAGTCTGAAAATCCCGCTAGACTGCGGCTGAGCAAATTAACGTGTATACTTTACATTAGGGTAAAAATAGAAGATTTTTTTTCAAACATTTATGAGCTATAGGAATGTGTAAACGGACGTAAATAATCTTCGATTCACTATTACATTGTAATTATACCCCAAATTCCGTATATAGATGCAGCAATACATCTCTAACAACTTTTGAGTGTCCAGGTAATTATTGATACAAGTCTTCCAGTCAGGGGCGTCAATCCCATCTCAAATGTGGGGGGGACATTACTGAAGTCAAGAATTATTAGAGGGGTTTAGCATGCACATTGTACAAACGTCAACGCGAGTGCACAAGAGATGTTGGCACGGCCAGCATATCATGCGGCCGGCATAATTATGACAAGCCCAGACGGCGAGCGTCTTCCTGCGAAGACCTAAAGGGGCAATCTTGGAATCCCCAAAAATCTCATGTTTTGGATTGTTTACTTATCCTATTTCAAATGTCTGGTTAAAGGGAAACCAACCTCATGTTTTACCGTTCGAGAAAACCCTGTGATTTACATCGGACACGATATAAGAGGGGGAACTTGAAGGGAGAACCACGTGTTTCTGGGGCGCCATACCCATACCTATACCCGGGGCGCAGTGGTCCCCTGACTCTAACACATACCTATTTACTCAATAACAAATTGTCAAGTCGAAAATTTAAACATTAATAATTTGTTTAGGAATTAAAGTGCATTTAATACTAGCTTTGTAATTTTAATTCTTACTTTTCTGGTGAAAACAATTCGCAAAAAATGTTATCCCTGGAAACTATTAGAAAACTATTTCCGCAAACGAAATGGTGCAAAGGAATTTGAATGTAGTTTAGAAACACAAGAAAACCTGGAATAATTCCCATCTGCATTTTTGTTGGTGTCCTGTAAAATTAATGAGATAAGGTTTTATGCGTTTACTTTTTCAAATAAGTTACGGAGAAGTATCTTGAAAAGTATTTATCAAGTATCTTGAAAGTATTAAGCCCAGATTCAATCGGAGGTGCCGGTAGGCCTATTTGTTTTATTCCACCGTCGAATTAATTAAAATAATAAATCCCAAGTCTTTGAACTTTGATTGACGGCTAACTGATAAGAGTAACAATTTCCACGAAGTTATTTGTTATTGTTTCAGTGTGACGGACGTGAAGAATAAAATGTTCAGTTATGGTAAAATGAATGAACAACCACTATTAAAATGCAATTGAAATGTTCGGGCAAAGATCTCTCGCGCCGCGCATTTGATCGTCTGCTACGCGTACTTAAACCTTTGCTTTTCGTCTTCGGCTTCTGTTCGCCTGCGACTTCGGAATCAATGAGAAGTAAATAGAAGGTTCGCTAGAGTTGAACACGATCAAGCACAGCCAATGGCACACGCACTTCACTGAACTTTTGTACACACAAAACTTTCTCAAACTAGGCTACAACTTTACCAAAAACACAGATTTCAACCACAACCGAAGTCCACACACTACGGAGCCCCTAAAGGGACATATGACGAATAAAAACCACCGTGACGAAATAATTTAATTTGTTTATTTTGTGCGCTCAAAATCATTTCGTGCCCACGAAATCATTTCGTGCACTCGAAATAACTTATTTCGTGAGCTCGAAATCATTTCGTGCCCACGAAATCATTTCGTGCGCTCGAAAAAAATCTTTTTGTGCGCTCGAAATACTTTATTTCGTGCTCTCGAAATAATTTCGTGCCCTCGAAATCATTTCGTGCGCTCGAAATCTTTTCGTGAGCTGGAAATCATTTCGTGTGCTCGAAATAATTTCGTGCGCTCGAAATCATTTCGTGCTCTCGAAATCATTTCGTGCGCTCGAAATCATTTCGTGCGCTCGAAATCATTTCGTGCGTTTGCTAGAAATCGGTTAAGTAAATATGACGTTGTGTCAGCATTAAGCAGATAGTAGGCTAGTCTTGCTCCAAGACCGAGTTGTTCATTTGTTCCGGGCGCGCCGTCTGTCTATGCAGTTCACCAACCATCAATACTCTGAAAACGGGCTAATTGAGGGCGTCCTTGATTATCACGAGATTTGTTTCACAGCTCGGTCTTGACGCAAGGGCCACGTGAACCCGTAAAATTCCGAGGACATTTCAAGCATAGCCCAAATAGCTACTCGTCCCCGCATGCGCGCTGAGTCGTCTTCATCTAATGTAGTTTACGATATACTCGCTGTGTGTTTCCAATAAATTGCACACGGCACAATTGCACAAAATAATGTGGCAGACGTTTTGCTGCCATGGCACATTTTATTGGAAACACACAGCGTGTATATCGTAAACTACATTACATGAAAACGACTCAGCGCGCATGCGGGGGCAAGTAGCTATTTGAGCTATGCTTGGAATGCCTCAAAATCATTTCGTGCCCACGAAATCATTTCGTGCACTCGAAATAACTTATTTCGTGAGCTCGAAATCATTTCGTGCCCACGAAATCATTTCGTGCGCTCGAAAAAAATCTTTTTGTGCGCTCGAAATACTTTATTTCGTGCTCTCGAAATAATTTCGTGCCCTCGAAATCATTTCGTGTGCTCGAAATCTTTTCGTGAGCTGGAAATCATTTCGTGTGCTCGAAATAATTTCGTGCGCTCGAAATCATTTCGTGCTCTCGAAATCATTTCGTGCGCTCGAAATCATTTCGTGCGCTCGAAATCATTTCGTGCGTTTGCTAGAAATCGGTTAAGTAAATATGACGTTGTGTCAGCATTAAGCAGATAGTAGGCTAGTCTTGCTCCAAGACCGAGTTGTTCATTTGTTCCGGGCGCGCCGTCTGTCTATGCAGTTCACCAACCATCAATACTCTGAAAACGGGCTAATTGAGGGCGTCCTTGATTATCACGAGATTTGTTTCACAGCTCGGTCTTGACGCCTGGGCCACGTGAACCCGTAAAATTCCGAGGACATTTCAAGCATAGCCCAAATAGCTACTCGTCCCCGCATGCGCGCTGAGTCGTCTTCATCTAATGTAGTTTACGATATACTCGCTGTGTGTTTCTAATAAATTGCACACGGCACAATTGCACAAAATAATGTGGCAGACGTTTTGCTGCCATGGCACATTTTATTGGAAACACACAGCGTGTATATCGTAAACTACATTACATGAAAACGACTCAGCGCGCATGCGGGGGCAAGTAGCTATTGGAGCTATGCTTGGAATGCCTTTGAAATTTTACGGGTTCACGTGACCCATGCGTAAAGACCGAGCTGCGAAACAAATCTCGTGATAATCAAGGGCGCCCTCAATAAGTCCGTTTTTGGAGTATTGGTGATTGATAAACTAGACGGACGGCGCGCCTGGAACATAATAATTATTAACTCGGTCTTGGAGCAAGACTAGGCTAACAAGACTAACTGCTTAATGCTGACACAACGTCATATTTACTTAACTGATTTCTAGCAAACGCACGAAATGATTTCGAGCGCACGAAATGATTTCGAGCGCACGAAATAAAGTATTTCGAGCGCACGAAATGATTTCGAGCTCACGAAAAGATTTTTTTCGAGCGCACGAAATCATTGTGTATGTACATGTACATGCACACGTACGAACTACACGTAAAGATCGAGTTCGCGCGCGCACATACGCCTGCATAGGGCGGCCAACTGACCCGCTAGTAGCGCGTTAACGTCAGGTTCTGTTGGCTCCGCAGCCGTTGTTGGAATTGGATGGACTCCGTGTAAATCCGTCACACTTACGCCCCCACTCCGCTATTCTTGACAGTTTCCGCTACAGTACATATTGCCCTATTATGAGATACACGAGTTCAAAAACATGGGGGGGACATTTGATATTGTGTCCCCCACCCTTCAAAATATGGGGGGGGGGGGGGGGGGGGGACGTGTCCCCCTGTCCCCCCCAGGATTGACGCCCATGCTTCCAGTGAATGGTTTTTTTTCAAAGTTGCTTTACAGTGGGTCTACACAAAACGGACATCGACAATTTTTCCTTTTTTAGTCTGTAAAAGTGTTCATACAATACAATTAGAAACACAAGCCCCCTTCATACATGAAACAAACATAGGCAACACCAGGCAACAGCAAGTCTGGCTATACGTAGATATCGTCTGATTGTGTATTGTTTAACTATAATACGGACCGGCATTGCGAACTCGAAGCCCTTGCAACTAGAAATTCAATTTATCTAACATGGCGTTCATGAAGACTGCTCTCTTGGTCTGCGTGACCGCGGTCCTGACGCTGTACCCACTGCGGCTGTCATCACTGCACGAACGATTCGAACTGCTGGCTAAACTCTTCGTCGCAGCATATTGGTCGCAGCGTATTGAGGCTAACAGCGACGTTTTATTTGCAGCGAATTGACGGTATCACAGCAACGATATTTTACGAGGTTTTGTGAGCATGGAGTGCCCCGCGGAAATGGGCCATAGTCCGTTTTTGCAGCATTGTTGGGCCAACATGGGGTGTTAAGTTGAAATGTATTATTTTCTATGTCGAATAATAGTTATTTCGTTGTGAAGGTTATTTACGAGGCTTGTGAAATGAGGTATAAACATGATGTACATGTACATGTACATTGCACGCTTAGAGCATGTGGTGTATATTTACGTTGTTTACAATCGATCGTGGGGCACTGTCCACCTTTACTCCGCGTTCACACTACTTATAAGTCTGTGTGGAGCCGGGGACTCGACATGCGAAAGCGCCCTTGAGTTTAGTATAGCAATACATGATTGGTCAATATACCAGGTCGTTTTGGGATTTAACTAATGTAGTGAGGTGGATTAAGGACAAAAAACACGAAGATCGTGACACGGTGGACAAAAGCACCAATTTTTTTTTAAAGACTCCTATGGGTATGTAGATTAATAAAATCCCATGCTCCAACAAAATTGCAATGACCTTGACCTAATTATGACGTAATATATTCAAAATGGCCGCCATTTCCTTAAAACGGCATGTTTTTAGTTATATAATGCCGAGGCAAGTGATTTTAGTAGCGAATTATATGTATCAAAGGCCAAGGAATCGCATGGCAACGTTTGTGTTGCGCTGAAACAAACAGTTTCATCATTTTTGTATTAAATTTGTCTATATTAGCATATGATGGTGTTTAATGGGAAGTAGCGTAATCATACATGTTAGTTACGTCTTTGTAATTATTAGAACGATTCTCGGTCACATGGGAAGAACATTAAAATGAAGGTCGTGTAATACTGGGTTATGGGAATTTTCTTTCTTTTTCAGTGAGACTATTAGGTTTTTTTATTCAAATATATAGAGTGCTTATGCACGAACGTAGCACAGATAGACCGGTTTATGCAGGCATACTTCAAGGAATGATCAGTTTATTTTGTTTTAGTTTTTATTGATCAATCCTAGAGTTTGCTGCTGTGAATCAGAACTCTTTCTATATGGAAAGGCAAGGGTGTATATGGGAGTTGTCACAAGTCAGAACTTTTCCTCATCGTTTTCTTTATTTTTTTTGGGGATGCTGAAACAGTTCCGCTGTGTGAGGTATCGTTGGATTTTAGGTGTGTGGCTGGTCTGCAGATGTGTAATTATGATTTGCTGGTATGCCAGCAGTGTGGTTGCGTAACTATACTGCCCAGAGCGTAATTCATAATTTAAGTTTTTATTCCTTAGTGATATACGCTTCATGGAAGGTCAGTTCATGCCACATTTTTTTCTGCGAGATTGCAGTCAGAAGGAATGGGGGGGGGGGGGGGGGGGGGGGGGGGGGGGGTGGGGGGGGGGGGGGGTGTTTCGTGTACAAGTTTCAAAAGAACCCCTCCGTGCTTTTCGTTATTTTTTTTGAGACGCGGAAAAGGTTCTGTTGACAAGTATCATATGGATTGTATCTGTGACTGGTCTACAGAGATATAGTGGGTATGCCAGAAGGTGGTTGTTTGACTGGCCTCTCCAGAGCGTAATTCTTAACTCTTTTTTTCTTTTTTTGTGTAAGACACGCATCTGGGGGGTCAGTTCTAGCCACATTATCTCTGCTAGATGACAGTCCGTGGTTGGAGTTCGTGGACAGGCAATTACATCAAACGTCTGCAGGCCAATTGGGTTAGGCATTCCCTAAAAGCGGGAGTTTCAAACCCTGTCTCTGGTTTTGGCGACGCGATAACTGGTTTGTGTATTGCAAGAGTGGTACATTTGTTCTTAGTTCACTCAGTGATTGATTATTACCGGTGATAATATGCCGTCCCCTCTTTTTTTTCTCCTTTTTTGGAAGGGGAGCAGGGCATATTTTCTGTGCTATATCATGCACGTCATCAGCCACCATCTTATAGTTCAATTTTCTTTCCTTGTTTGTATTTGTGTGTCGTTTTATATGACAAGTGGCAAGGACAAGTATCGGCTTTTTTAGTGGGGTGGGGGTGGGGGTGGGGGTTTGTCTTGACTTATTTATTTTGTTTTAGTCTTGAGATCCATTTCTTTGATCATTGTTTTGGTCTTTCAATAGTTCCAATAAAATTTGCAGATTCTCCTCATCAAGATTTTGTTCCTCTTGGTTGGATTGTGGGGATGCTTTAATCCTAGATCGAACAAGTTCATCTTTTATATTTTTGTGCCTTTTTGTATGCCAGGATGGGTTGGGTATCAACAATCCTATTTAGATATTCGTTATCGCTAATTAAGGGCCAGTGTTTGAGGATAGCCTGTTTGAGAGCTGGGTGCGCGACTTGTGGGTAGTATGGTAGGACAAATACCAGTGGGATATTGTTTTTGTTTTTTTCACGCTTAGGGTCCGGGGGAGTCTTGCCCCTTTGAGAAAGGAGTGCTAGGTCTTCGTTTGTTTATCCGCGCTTTTGAAGTTTGTCTTTGAAGAATTCAACCCTCTCCTCAAAATCGTTTAAATGGGTACATATACGTTTGTATCTAGTCACTTCGCCCTTGATTAATCCGCCAAATACCGACCGTAGGTGTGCTGAATCTCGAGCTAGGTACTGAAATGTATCAGTTTTTTGGTAGCTACTCGAGTATCCAATATCCCTTCATGTATAAATCGTTCGCCCGTAGATAATAAGGTCGAGAAAAGTCACCTTGCGGTGCGAGATCTCAGACGTGAATTTCAGCGCTGCAATGGTTCCATCCCCCGAGGGATGGAGGTGGACCATGAACTACAACCAGTGGCAGCCTGTTTGGATGACTATCCCCGAAGCAGCAAAAGCCTGCACCGAGCTCATCAAATGCGGCTGCAAATCTGAGCGTGGCTGTGTCAACCGTTGCAAGTGCTCAAGAGCTGGTCTACCCTGCACCGACCTTTGCATTTGCAACTGTCAAAAATAATCAGTTTGGGCATTGATAATTAATTCAGTCATCTGAAACGATACAGTAATTACGAAAGCTCTAAAATAATTGGAAGATGTGATGCTTGCTTCATCAAAACATTAATCTAAAATGTTTTAATACCAGAAATTGAGACTGTTCATTATTGAACAATAACAAACTTTAAAATCAAAACGGACTTTAAAGGGGCAGGATTACTATGAGTTTAACAATAATTGAAGGAAGTATGTCCTAACTTGCCAAACAACATGTACATATCTTTGCAGTTCACTGGGTATAAACGCTTTAGACTTAAACATTTGTGACGTCAAACTAATGGACCAGCATTGATTGACTTGGGTACAGGTTTCCCGAGAACGCCAATTTTTTGAGCGACGATCCTGCCCCTTTAAGTAGGTGGTTAATAGTAATTAACTGTAAAAAAACCTAATAACTGTAACTGTAAGATGCAGTTAAATAAATGGTAACACACTATAATCCCTCGTCTACACAAACCAACTGTTATATGCGCTATTCAATATAATAAATATCCTGTCATAACCTATATCCGGTCAGAATCATTGTTTCATTGTGTTAATGTGTTATTGTTTTGGTTGATAGTTATTGTTTATTATATCATAATGACATCATGGTATCTTATAGATCAGTGCCACGGTAATTATACTGTTACCATTTTGAACAAAAAAAAAATAGCATTTTGGTGAAAAAACGGCAATAAAATCTGTTTTTTTCCCAATTTTGTGTTATTTGTGTAGTATTGACGATGATGACGTCATATTTACATCAATATACATGTAGTCACCATAAAGGATATTAATTTTTTACAAACTAATACCACCCTCATTGAATTCCTTGACTTCAGAAACATAATTTTGGCATATAGAAATCCCACCATGGCATTTGCGTTTGCTTTATTACATAACAAGAGGTTATGACGTCATAATGACGTAATTCAAGGTTAACAATTCTCAGATTTTTTTGGAGCATGACTTTTTTGAAATCTATGGGTCAAACTGATACTTTGGTGAAAAAATGGTGCTTTTGTCCACCGTGTAACGATTTTTTCCTTAATCCACCTCACTAATGGGAACAGTGCACTCATGGCATTTACGTGCTTTCTGAGCGGCATTATTTTTGTGAGACTTTTTTGGAATTTTTTGTGACCCTGCTGTTGCGGGTAATAGTCCGGGAGCTTATGACACGAAATTAAGTCCCGTAGGCACCGAATGATTAGAACATGCCACCTATCTAGATACCTAAATCAGACCCTCAGGAATAAGAAAAACCATGTTGGCAAAATGTTAAGTGTGGCAGAGGGCGGCCATCTTAGATTTCAAAATGGCCGCCATTTTTAGCCTCTTTTTGGCCTAAATCAACGTTTAAATGTCATATGAAATCAATCTTTGAGGCTGTAAACCCCCTATTGTTTATGTCAAAGGTTGAAACTTTACAATTTTTATTTGCAGGAAAAAAACCATGAATGGCTGCCATCTTGCTTTTCAAAATGGCTGCCCTTTTTTATTTTTGATGAATATGTTTTCCTGTCAATGTCTCAAGAATTTTATGTGGCCAAAAGTATCTATAATTAACAAATAATTGTAGCTGTAAGTTGTACACATGCAACATGTGTAATTGGACAGAAGTTATGTTCACTGTCCCTCGTATCGACGAGACACTATATGCGCTGGTGGGTGGGTGCAGAGTGGTTTTCCACTCTCGATTTAGCGTCTGGGTATTGGCAGGTTGACCTCGATGAGGATGCCAGCCAGAAGTCAACCTTTGTAGTGCGGAACGGTTTATACAGGTGGCGATGCATGCCCTTTGGTCTTTGCAACGCCCCTGCTACCTGAAAGGGTGATGGAGAAGGTGATGGCAGGTCGTCAGTGGGACATCCTGCTGATATACCTGGACGATGTCATTGTGTTTGGCAAGACTGTGAAAGAAGGAATTGAACGACTACGAGTCGTCTTCTCCAGTTTGAGGTGACTTCACCGTTGCATGCGCTGACTGAAAAGTCGCGTGAGTTCCAGTGGACAGATGCCTGCCAACATGCATTTGTTGGGTTAAAGCAGAGGCTACAGACAGCACCAGTGTTGGCATACCCCGTTCCTGATAGCGACTACATCTTAGATACAGATGCTAGTGGAGATGGGATTGGGGCAGTTTTGTCTCAGATCCATGACGGGGAAGAGAAGGTCCTCGACTTTGCGAGCCGTAAACTCAACAAGGCAGAGAGTAACTACTGTGTTACTCGGAGAGAACTTCTGGCGGAAGTTGTCTACCTCAGGAATTTTAGACAGTACCTGTATAGTCAGAAGGTGATACTCTAAACCGATCATGCTGCTTTTAGGTGGTTGCTTAATTTTAAGGATCCCGAGGGTCAGCTTGCCAGGTGGTTGGAAGTGATCAGCGAGTACGATTTGACGATTCAACACAGACCTGGGCGGAAGCATGGAAATGCTGATGGGTTGTCCCAGAAGGCCTGCAAACAGTGTGGTCGTGCTGACGCTGATGAAGCGCCAGAGACAGTTGGGGCTGCGAATAAGGCCAAGGTGACAACGACCAGTGAGGTTGACGATGGTCGCCATGAGGTTGACTCTGACGTGCCGATCCCAGAGGCAAGGGTGAGGGGCATTTTTGCTCAACCACACTTGCCTAAGGATGCAGTCAAAGAGGGTCAACAGATCATAATACAATATACACTACATCCAATGCCAGAGCTGCAATCGAGCCACTCACATGTCACTAACAAATCACTCACAAATCACTTCGTCAAAGTTCATCAACAGCTCGCGAGTCGACCAAAAATGAATGATGCGTGACCGACTTGCAGCGACCCGCGACCAGAACACTGATATACAACACTACAAAGAGACGATAAACACGACATGTATAACAAATTAATGATGAACCAGTTATTAAACAATCCTAAGATATGCATCAGCAATTACCTCTTGACACACGTATTGAAAAGGTGGATGGCATTTTGAACAAATTAATTTATAGTGCGACAGAGTGAAATGGGTGGAACACAAAGGAGGATGCCAGATATGTTGAATTTAAAATGATTTTCAATGGGTGTGAGGAGTCATGCATAATTTTGTTAACTTTCAACAAAACCCGATGCTCAAACAAGGAAACAATTGAGGGAAGATTCGAATTAATTATACGTTGGGCAATCTTCCTGGGTCTTTCTAACTTCTTGATGTTTTCTTTTGACAAGTTACCAAAGTTACAAACAAGACAACAAGTAAGAATACTCTGAATCAAGGACTGATAAAAGAGAATTAAAAACCTAATGTCAACACGAAATTCCGTCAATTTCCTCAGGAAATATAATCTTTGATTTGCTTTTCCTGCAACACTTTTACAGTTGTTCGTCCATGCTAGTTTACTATCAATCACAGTACCTAAATACTTGTACTCAGACAATTGCTGAATAGGTTGATCATGAATAACTAAAGGCTCATGAACTACTGCTGACCGACGGAAATCAAAATCAAAAATTCATCAGATGTTGCGAGCTGTGTGAGAAGAGGATATCTCCTGCGAAGAGGAGAGTTTCCCCGTTCCAACAGTATTTGGTGGGCGAGCCCATGGAAAGAGTGGCTGTGGACTTGCTGGGGCCACTTCCCGGTCCCCGGAGTGACAGTGGCAACGTCTGGATCATGGTAGTTGGTTACTACTGCTCCAAATGGATGGAGGCATACGCTCTGCCTGATGCTAAGGCAGAGACGGTAGCGAACAAGTTTGTCAGTGAGTTTGTCTGTCGGTTTGGCATTCCCTTGGAATTGCATTCCAATCAGGAGACAAACTTTAAATCGGCGGTGTTTGGCGGGATGTGTAAGGTCCTGGGAACCATTAACATGGTTGCTGTGATGATTGATCCGAGGAGGAGACAGCGTGACTGGGACGAGTGTTTACCGTACGCATGTTTTGCTTATCGGTGCACTCCCCAAGAGTCCACTGGCGAGTCTCCAAACATGATGATGTTTGTAAGGGAGGCGAGGCTTCAAATTGATTTGCTGGTTGAGGGTCCTACAGTAGAGGACGCAACGGCGACAGATTTTGCCCAGAGGTTACGGCAGAATCTGCAAGAGGCACATGGCAGGGCCAGAGAGTGCCTGAAGCAGAGTGCCAAAAACCAGAAGCGAAATTACGATCACAGGGTACATGGCGAAGGGCTAAAGGAAGGCCAGTTTGCCTGGCTGTACAAGCACGAGGGCGAGGAAGAAGGGAAGAAGGCTAGAACTTCGATGGGTAGGACCATACTTGGTGGTCAACAGACTCTCTGATGTGACCTACCGGATTCAGCTGAAGCCTGGGAGTAGGGTGGTTGTAGTTCACGGCGACCGACTGAAGCCATACACCGGCGAGAATTTTGAGACGTGGGGGTACCAGCCCCAGATAGTGGAGGAACCCTTGACCGAAGAACAAGATGAAGTTCCTAAGACCATGCCTAGTAACCTAATTGTAGAGTTAGGTGTAGGAGTAGAGGTTGAGCAAGGATAACGTCATGGCCACGAACAAGTTGGTTCTTAACCCCTCCCTTCACACCCTTAATACAAATCGGTATGTAGGTCTAAATGCATACATTATCATAATTATACTGTACCAAGATACGCTTAGGATACACTACTATTATGACATACTGGTGACCATTTTTGAATAAATAATGCTAAAAACCAAATATGACTTACTTTGATCACATCAGATGTATGTTGAACTCCTTTCTTATCGTGGCAAATGTAGGGTTTGGCTCCAAAATCAGCTTTGCACGGCATTCAGAGCCAGAGTTATGGCATAATGAAGATGTATATAGCGGCCATTTTGAAATCCAAGATGGCCGCCCTCTGCCAAAACTTCAAAATTGCCAACATGTTTTTTTGTGCTCTCTAGTACCTAAATAACATAACATGACTAGGTGGGTGGGATCTTCTAATCATTCATTTCCTACGGATCACCATAAGCTCCCTGACTATAACCAACAAAACAATATTTTTGAAGATAGGTAAGTAAAGAATATATCTTGTCATAAAACTGTCAGATTATTCTCACAAATATCATTTTACTGAGAGAGTTGTGCATACGTAGCAAATAAAAGAAAGCACTTTGGCGAAGGCTGCATCTAATCCTGACTGTTTATTCTTATGCCCGCCGTGTCCGAAACGGACTTCCAGGGCTACGGCTATACGTCTATTATCAGCCTTCTCACGCGTAATTGTAACAAGCGAACACCAGGACAATAGCATTAGACAAGAGATTCGCATGCAACTTTAATTTAGGCCTATACATAAAACCTTTTACGGATATTCTATCGCGTGTAGGCTTTGAAGAAGGATTACCCAGCCCTGTCTAAATAAAAGCCGTGTTCTAATTATACTTTTTCTATCGCGGCCTCGCATTAACTTACCGTGACATTCCTTCGTGTAACTCTACCATGCGTAGATCCCGATAGTGTTCTTGCGTTTTAGACGGATTCGTAAGTCATGGTAGACGCTTTGTACGTCTTCTATCCAATAATAAGCCGTGCAAAACATTATGGTCCTCTCAACGGGTCTCCGTCCAATGGTTGGCCAGATGACGACTGGTCATCGCATTAGGCTGTTGTTATTAGTAATGCCAATATAATGTTACATATATTCAGCATGAATTAATATATTTAAATTAAAGGAAGCTTTTTTCTGCGGTTTTTTACACCAACAATGTACTAGGGACTAGCGAAGATGCTCATCTATCCGTGGAATTTGTCATCTTTGTTAAATTTCGATGGCCATATGAAGCGCAATATGTGGCAGAGAACCCCCCCCCCCCCCCCCTCCCCTCCTCTTTTGTGTTGACGATTGTGTTCCCGGAATCTCAGAAATTCTTTTTAGGTTTCAAGGGGGGACGTGTTAGGTAACAATAGTGTTGAGTGTTTATAATGTATAGGGATCAGGGGGGGGGGGGGGGGGGTACCCCTCTGCCATATATCGTGCTGGGTATATCGATGGCTTAAGTGTATAGCGCCCGTTGGAGTCGACGTACAATTTAAGTACCCTAGACAAACACGTTGCTGCAGGGATAGACCATGGATAGACATTTTTACTAATTGATAATAATTATACTTTATCCAGGCAAATGTACACATAAAATAAACAAGTTAACACAATAAGATCAAAAACACTATCGGAAATAACTATACAGGATACATAGAAATACTAACCAAACAGTTTAGGGGCATTTGTTGTTTGCCCTTGTATCCGCCCTTGTAAAAACTATAACAATTTGGCGACCACATTCTGGAACCAATTACACGTAAACTGAAACAGACTAGAGCCGCGTTCGCATTGGACTTAATATTGTCAAAAGTTACGGTACTTGTTTTTTTTTAAGTTCACGGTGGTTATTCTTCCGCTAGAAGCTTGGGCCTGTAGATCTTACTGTTGCGGAGGGTAAACTGGACAATTTGACAATGTTACCGCCTGTTCGCATTGAATTTAATTTGGTTAATTTAACAACAGTCTCCGGAGGTTTTACCAAATAAAGTCCAATGCGAACGCGGCTTTGGACATAGCCAGGCTCAATACAATTTTTGTGATACCATTGGAAAATATAAAACTACTGTTATTCAAGGTTCAAGGTTCATTATATTTCCACAATATCAAAAGTACAGGTACATAGATTACAAAATCTATCACAAGAACACAGAAGGGAGTCTTAATTTACACAATGTAATTAAATCGGACATATAGTATAGGTAATATTGTAGAGGGGCTTATTGTAAAGCAACGCTTATAAGCATGGCCCCTAGCTTACACATTACCGGAGATATAAATGTTAATAGAACCAAACTGAAAAACTACTAGATGGGCGACTAGGTTGAATGTCACTTGCAAGATTAAGTCCTATGTTTACAAAATAACCATTAAAGTAATTAGAAATATGATTAGAATTACTGATTATTTTGCTATCAGATATAAGACTACTAATAGTGTGGGAAAGCTTCTTATTGTTTAATACATAATTAATTACTTTCCAGGTATTACGAATATTGTTTTTTCCTGTTCAAACTGACGAGCAAAGTAATTCTTTTTTGATGTACGTAAAAGACTAGTTTAAATATTTGTGCATTTAGTATACATGTACTTATTTTAGTGCGCATTCGTTTGATGCGACAAATATTGACGATACATTTTTCCCTTCTTATTTACAGATGTATGGATTGTGTCATTAACTCAGAAGCTTCTAGGCCACAAGTGGCACTGGAGCTGCACCCGTCACAGGGCTTAGTGGAGGCGGGGACTTGAACAGCCGCGGTGGAGACTGAGACAGCCGCGGTGGAGAGTCACTTGGCTATCTGTTTATCAAGGAGATGAACGCTCTTGGTTTCCTGCCCGGCTGTGTGTGCCAAATGAGAGGCGGCCACGCTCACCAGCGGGGAGATCGGACAAGGGTACAACAGAGGTACAACATATGCCCATGCATCATCTTGCGGTGCCTCCCACAGCTCTGTCGGTTTGTAAAGGTCTGCCCAAATGGCCAACACCTCACACCATCAATATGTCTGCACACACAAACATCTACAAAACAGACGAAATGGCCAATCGGCCACGGCCCGAACCTTCTCTAGATCGGTAGCCACACCTTCAGACGACACAATATACCAAATAGCCTACTGATCTCTGAAACAAGCACTTACTATGTACTAGGCTTCAACTTCAAACCAGCTCGCCTCAACCTAGAGAAGACGACTCGCAGTCGTTTAATTTCCTCTTTCACAGTATTGCAAAACACAGTGACACCGTCCAGGTATATTCAGCAGGATGTCCCACTGAAGACCTGTCATCACCCTCTTCATCAACCTTTCAAATGTCGCAGGGGCGTTGCAAAGACCAAAGGGCATGCAGCGCCAGCTGTATGAACCGTTCCGCACTACAAAGGTTGACTTCTGGTTGGCATCCTCATCGAGGTCTACCTGCCAATACCCGGACGCTAAATCGATAGTGGAAAACCACTCTGCACCCACCAACGCATCTAGAGTCTCGTCGATACGAGGGACAGGATAAGAATCTTTGATTGTTACCTTATTCAGACGCCGATAGTCGACACAAAATCGCTTCCGGACTAACACAACATTTGCAGCCCAGGGACTATAGGATGGCTCGATAAACCCTCGCTTCTTCAAATCTCCAACCTGTCTCTATATTTCCTCCTGATTACACAAGGGATGGCGCCGAGGCCTCTCTTTGATAGGCCTCGTATCGCTCGTACTGATGTGGTGCTTCAGAAGAAAATACATCCTGGAATTCTATCAGGCATGCCTTCACCTCCTCATGATATTCCTCAGCGAGGTTGATCTTACTACGGTCGTATTAGAGGCAAGCCTCCTTAAACCTCACACCCACGACTATCACCCGGCACCACTACCGAGTCAACCTCAACTGTCGCAATTGTGCCCACAGTAATTATTTGGGTACTTCAGGTACTTCTTCTATCATTGACGCCATCCACCGAACTCACTAGAAACGGCGCAAAAGGCCCCAGAAGTCGCGAAAATGCGCTGTAGAAGTCACCCCTGCCTACAAGAAAGTTTATTTGTTGTCAAGGTTAAGATTTCCCCCTTCGAGTCAAGGACGTAGCTAGAGGGGAGCAGGGGGAGCAAGTGCCCCCACCCCCCTTCAATGTCGAAAAATATTAAAAACCTATTGTTTGCAGTCTATTTCGTCAGTGCCTTTCTGATCCGTTTGCATTCTTATCAGCCCTTACAGTTAAAACAATCAGAATCGTAATAACGTTCGAGCCTCAGCCTACCAATGCCTGGTCAGGATATCATTTCACAGTCAATATCCAATGAAAACTTGGTAATTGATGAAATTTACGGCCATTTGGTAAAATGTAAGACTCGGTCCGGTGAAATATGGAAAAGCTGAGTGCATGACAGCACTGATTATTACAGTCTAAGCCAGGCTAAGCCTTAGAAGTGCATGCTTCTCAGAAATGTCCATAGGATGTGCCCAATTGATTTTGCCCGCAGGCATACATGTAACCCTATTTATATATTTGTAAACTGATGTCAATAACCCAGCTCCAGGCCTTTGTAGACTGCCGACCCAGACTTGGGGCTCTTCAAAGTTTATTTTAAGTGCCATCAAAGCTACTCCACAACCAGCAGTTATCCGCTCGTTTTTGCAGTATAGAAAAGTTGACAAGGAACACTTGAAGACTCTCCTACATCTTGCTAAATGGTCAGCTTTTTTGGATGATAACAATCCCAATGCATCATGGGAAGGCTTTATGGACATCTTTGAAGCAGCCATCCATGACAGCATACCCCGTAAACAGTGTCGTCGTAGTAAGATCCCTCCCTGGATATCACAAGATCTTAAAAAACGTATTCACCTAAAGCATAAATTATTCAATAAAGCGAAATACTCCCGATCCAGTTCCGCATGGCTAGATTACAAGAACGTCCGGAATCAGGTGAACAATTTGACTAAATTAGCCTACACTAACTATGTTGATGGTTTATTTGCGGCTGTGGACAACAAGCGAAAGTTCTGGTGCTTTTCGAGAGACCAAAGAAAATCGAAATGTGTCCGCCAGCCTTCCGTCAAGCCGACAAGGTGATCCACAAGCCTGTTGATATTGCTGAAGCCTTTAATGCGTTTGTTACTTCAGTTCAATCGCCTGCAGTCATTTGTTCCGCGACTCCATCACCGTGTTCCCTTCCTATCCCAGAACTTCCTCAATTAGAATCAATCTCGGAGTTCTGACCAAATCGCTGCTAACTTTCAACCCCCATTTATAAAGCACCAGGCCCTGATTGAATCTCGCCCACAATCCTACGAGCTACTGCATCATCGATTGCTCCCCCATAGTTGCGTTTGATGAATTCCTCTCTTGCACAGGGCACTCTCCCCATAGACTGGAAACTCTCAAACATCACACCTGTGTTCAAGTCCGCCAACCGAACTGATATTACGAACTACATGTTGTACTGTCCAATTGCCCTAACTTCCGTTGTTTGTAAGGTAATTAAGAAGGCTGTGTCAGATTGTATTCATGATCATGTGTCCTCCTTTTGCCTTGGTCATGATAAACAACATGGTTTCTCAGCTCGAATATCGTGTGTGACACAGCTACCTAATGCTATTCACGACTGGACTACAATCCTGGACAAGCCACGCCCACCTATAATTGACATTGCTTGTCTAGACTTTTCTGATTCCTCTTCACACGGTATTAGAAAAACTAGCTTGCAAGTTCAACATACGAGGTCAACCTTGGATTTGGTTGAAATCATGTTTGACTGGGCGTCAGCAACGTGTTAGGTATCGTGGCTCCTTTTTCATCATGGTCACCAGTCACCTCCGGCGTCCCCCAGGGAAGTGTGCTCGGCCCTCTGCTATTCATTTTCATTTTTTTCATTTCAAGAACATTTATTTCCATTTCCATTTCACAATATACATTATACATGAAAACAATATAGCATTAGGAAATGGGGGCTCAGACCAAAAAAGCGTTAGCTTGAGGTAGGCGAGCCTACAATACAAACACAGAATACTACAAGCAGACAGACAGACGCAAAGACACGAGAGGACAGGTTCCAATGATTAATCTAACATAAAATAATGATAAGTAAAAGTACGTTTGCTATACAAAACTTAAAAAAGAAACAACAGAACAGTCTTAGTTTTGAAGCAGATAACATTTCAAATTACGTTGGAAAATATTTAAATTACAGCAGTTTCGTAGGCTAGTAGGCAATTTATTCCAGTTGAGAGGTCCAGAGTAGCAAATACTATGTTTAAATGTTGAGGTTCTAAACTTAGGGAAATGCAAAAGAGAAGAGGACCTGGTATTATAATTGTGTAAATTATGATTAATGAGAAAAATATTATTAAAATGTGCAGGAAGTTGTTTTTTGGAATGCTTGTAAACAAAAACATTTTGCTGATACAGGTTAATTTCATTGACACGGAGCAGGTTGTATTTTTTAAACAATAAACTGGTATGAGCCCTATAGTGACTTTTGGAAACGACACGAAGTGCCTTCTTCTGTAAAGTAACTAATTTATATAAATTACTTGGATAGCCATTTGCCCACACAACATTACAATAAGAAAGATAAGGTAATATCAATGAACAATACAGCATACGTAGTATAGTATCAGGAAAAAAACATTTCAACCGAGTAATAATACCAATTGATTTGGCAAGTTTGTTACAGATTCCATTAATGTGTTGTTTCCATGTCAGTTGGCTGTCAATTAGAACTCCAAGAAAAGTAGTACAGTCTACCTGGACGATTGGTTCATTCAAAATAGTAATAGTTGAATTATGGACACAATTTTTATTTCTGTTACAGAAAATGATAAAATTGCATTTCTTATAATTTATAGACAACCTATTGGCCACGAACCAATCACATACAAATGAAAGATGGATATTGGCATCATGAAATAATGCAGACAAGTCCCTGTTAGAGCACAGTACATTTGTATCGTCCGCATAAAGTATAAAAGAAAACATATTAGATGAATTGCAAATATCATTAATATAAATTATAAAAAGAAGTGGACCTAGTAAAGAACCCTGGGGAACGCCACAAGTAATTTTAGAAAGACCAGATGTTGAACTCAAATATTTAGTGCACTGATAACGATTTGTTAAATAACTAGAGAACCAGTCGAGGGCCACACCGCGAATACCATAATTTTCTAACTTATTCAATAAAATAGAGTGGTTAATTGTATCGAAGGCCTTAGACAAGTCTAAAAAAATACCCATAGTATACACGTTATCTTCAAAGCCATTAATGATTTTGTTGGTGAGATCAATCAAAGCCATTGAAGTGGAACGATTGCTGCGAAACCCATACTGACCTTCATAAAGTAACTTAAAACTATCCAGAAATTTCACGGTCCTGGTATAAACAAGTTTTTCAAGCAATTTAGAAAAACAAGATAAAACAGAAATAGGTCTATAATTTCCAATGTCACTCTGATCTCCATTTTTAAAAATAGGAGTAACTCTAGCAAACTTTAACCGCTGCGGAAAAATGCCAGTAGTTAAAGACAAGTTAAAAATATGACATAGAGGCTCACTAATACATCTAATCACAGATTTGACCACCCTTGGACTGATATCGTCTAAACCTGCAGCAGTATTTTTAAAGGACCCAGTTATTTTACAGATTTCCAAGGAAGATGTAGGATCAAGGAAAATCGAGTTTATATTAGGGTGACCAAGAAACTGCTTAAAGTCAGAATGCGCTGGAGGGATTTTTCGGTCCAGGGATGGTCCAATCTGTGTAAAATAATCATTAAAGGCATTTGCTATTTCACCGCAATCATCAATTAATTTACCATTGTAATTGAATTTATTATGACAACTCTTTTTTGACGTTTTCTTCAAGACAGAGTTAATTATGTTCCAGGTGCCTTTAATATTAGACTTGGCATTAGAAAACAAGTCCGCATAGTAATTAACTTTAGCAACTTTAATCAGAGCATTTAGTCTATTACGGAAACGTTTATAATTAGTTCTGTTAACATCGTTAGGTGTATTAAGATACTTCTTATACAGCTTATTTTTAAAGTAAACAGAATTAAGGATACCACTTGTCATCCAAGGCTTAAGATTTTTATGAATATTTTTACCGGCCCGGCGGACAGGAAAACATTTATCATACAAACTTGAGAACTTCGCTGAAAAATCATCAAAAGCATTATTAGGATTGTCACACAAAAATAATGTATTCCAGTTAACATCCTGCAAACCACAGTGAAATTCATAAATGGTGCTGGAATTAATACACCTAGAAGAATGCGAGCTTCTGGTATCATTTCTATGTGATAATCCACGTAGTGAAGTGATCTGAAAAATTGGCAAATGATCGGAAACATCACAGTACAATGTACCAGATTTAGATGGCAGATCACTACAGTTCGTAAGAATATTATCAATCAAAGTAGCAGTGGTGGCAGTGATGCGGGTTGGTTTGTGAATGAGAGGCAAAAAAGAATTGCTAAACAGACTGTCAACAAAACGAGAAGTGGGATTGTGAATATTATGCTTCAATAAATCAACATTGAAATCTCCCATGATAAAAACATGCTTATTTTCCATATTAAGATTAGCAAGTAGACTATCAAATAAATCAACAAAGTCATTAGTACTGAAGTCTGGTGGTTTATAAACAATACCCACCACCAGGTTTTTACTGTGAAGTTGTGGAATTTCAATAAAAAGGGACTCACAATGGATAGTTTGGAGAGTCAAATCATTTCGAAGAACAAAGGAAAAAGAATTATGAATATACATTGCCACACCCCCACCGGATCTACCCTGTCTATTATTGGAAACAAAACTATAACCAGGAAGATTTAAAAGATCAATATAGGGCTATCATGCGTCAACCTGTTTATCAGCGATATTTCTACTAACCTTTCTTCCACGTGTCTGCTTTTTGCAGCCAATTCTTTCGAGATGAACTCAACTTCCAGTTGGACCTTGAGGCTATTGCCCACTGGAGCCCCTCAAATGGTATGAAATTCAACCAGGGAAAGTCCAAGATAATGCACATGACGCTTACAAAGAAAACAATAGTCCTCCCACACTACACTCTCCAAGGAATGCACCTTACAGTTGTCCCTACCTTTAGGTATCTTGGAGTTACTGTGAATAATAATCTTACATGGAATAACAACGTCGATGCAGTTGTGTCTAAAACTAACAAAACTTTGGGCTTCATTTGGCATATCGCTGGTGAATCATCGTCAAAGGCTCTCTTGTCACTCTACCGATCTTTGGTCTTGCCTGTGCTTGAGTATGGGCTGCCTGCATGGTGCCCATATACATCGACGTTGGCCTCTAACTCGAGCGAGTGCAGAGACCAGGGGCGCATCCAGGATTTTCCAAACGGGGGGGGGGGGGGGGGGGGGGGGGCGTTTTCCCCTCAATTGTTTTTTTCCCTTTTTTTTTTTTCACGTTTTTTTTGTTTGTTGTTGTTGTTTTTTGTTTTTTTCTCAAGCAAAAAAAAGGGGGGGGCGTGCGCCCCCCACGCCCCCCCTGTATCCGCCGCTGGAGACGAGCCACTGGGATGATTCTAAAGCAGCAGAGAGGAGCCATGGCCTATGAGGACAGGCTACACAAATTGAACTGGTTAAGCCTTGAAGCTAGACGACACAAACTTACAGTTCAATTTACTTTAAATGTTTGTTTGGCCTCATTGATTGTCTCAGTATTACATCCCATACAGTAGTCAACACCCGTCACCTGGACACAGTTTCATCTAATCACCATTATGCCCGAACCCCAAGTCTAAGGAAGTCTAAATCTATGTTTTCCCTCGTATATGGAGTAATCTCCCAATCCACGTTAAGGACTCCTTGATACTTGATTCATTTCAGTGTTTTAATCGTGGATTACATGCTCATTTTCTAGATAGTTGAATGCCTGTACTCTTGTCTATTAGTTGTTTTTGATCATAATCGTTTCACCGACTGATTTTTTTTCGACCGAGGCGAAGCCGGCCTCCAAAATGGTGACGTTTTATGTTGGGGGTAATGAACTGTGTTTGGGGGTACAAATCTTTTTCTCACGGTCTCAACAGATGGATATAAGGACCCTGGACACACATATCAAAGATTTAAACATTCTGGCTATTTTATGTATTTTTTTAAGGACATCCATTGCAAGCATGTAAACATTGAAATCAGTATTGCGCAATACAGACATGAAACAGCAATAGGATACAAATAACAACGACCAACAGCTCTAACTACCCCCCAGGGAATGTCTGGGTCACGATTGATAACAGCTGTGTTTGTTATCTACCCCAAGGCCGCTCAAAGAGATGTCAGAGACTTTTGTTGACAGCGGCTATACACAATGGGATCAGATTTCGATTTGTCTGCACAACTCTATGGCTTTTGGCCAAAACCATTATTTTGAAGGGATGTTTCACCCCCTGAATGACCTCCTGGGTTAGAATTTTTTTCCCAGTCCATTCAGCAGGGTCTAGGGATAGATGAAAAAAAAGGACAGCTCCATTGACTGAAAAAAAAAAAAAATATAAACAAACACATAGTTTTTGTCCACCCTTTGGAGGCTGGTCGTTTGACTGAGAGTTAAAACGTTCATGTTTGGGTGTCCGAGTATTTTTTGGTTTAGCTTTGGTTTGTTTGTGTGAGTGTTTATACCAGTCTGTCTGTTAATATGGTTGGCTGTTTTCTGTTGCATATACATGTAATAATTTGTTAGTGATTTTTGATATTTGTTTGTTTACAATGGGTTGTCTGAATGTTTGTCGCTTGATTGGCGTTTGTTTGTGTTCCGTTTGTATCTGGCTGTTCGTATAACTGTAAATTTGCTTGTCTGTTTGCATGTTTTTGGTATCTGTTATGATTTTTCTGTATGGTTTTTGTGTGTTGTCTTTGTTTTAATGCTTTTTCAGCTTGTTTGTATGTTTGTGTGTTTCATATTGATTTATTTTTGTAATGCTACATTTAAATTTTTATTTAAATTATTTTACTGTTTTTAGCAGATATTTATTTATGTATTTACTTATTTAATTATTCATATATTTCCCTGAATTATAGCATATACAATTTATACATTTTCTTATTTTCCAGATTTATTTTTAACCTCTCATCTTACTTGTATTTAATAGTTTATTTTGGGTATATTACCTACCTAAGATTGGACGGACAGGCTTTCGAGTCACAGTGTTTTCACTTTTGTTCATCCTGGCCATCTTAGATTGGATTGTCTTTATTCTGCTGTGAACTCCCTCCCACTCCCCCTCCTTCATTCTGCTCCCCTTCTGTACCTTCCTCATCCCCACCCACCCCTATCTCTCTCCCACCGTACCTTTATACAATAATTATTTTTGATTGATATTTGTTATACTATTTATCTTTCATCTTGATTGTTTTTGATGTGTGCCTTTTCTTACTAATGAAAGAAAATGTAGAAGAAGACAAATATTAGGGTGATGTTAACAACATTTGAATTTTTAGACTGTTCCGAGTTTGAGTTTAGACATATTTTCCTTAGCACACAAACCCTGTTGATTGTCCCCATAACGTAATGTACCAACATAATTTTGCGTACACAATACTAGGTAGTGCTACCGGTCACGTGGTTGACGCGCGACGTCGCGTCACTTTGCGGTTAGAGCAAGGTACGTATCGGTGTGTTTTTGCAATCGGGATGGAAACGGCACTAAATGATGAGATTTTAGCTGAAATTTTAGCAGATAGTGATTCTGGATCCGACGTAAATGTTGCCACTGATGAAGAGTATTCGGAAGACGAGAGCATAGTCGGCGAAAACAGAGCAGACTATTTCAAGAGGTAAGCGCATGCAGTCTTCCCGGTTTTTTAATAGTTTTGCACGGAACAAAAAGTGATGAAGGATGGCGCCCTTTCCAATCTCTTTCCCACTAGCTAGCTAAAGCGAGCGCTGTACATGTAAAGTCAATGCTAGACCGACGAATATTGTTCTCTTTCTGGGGTCTTACTCGGCGCGACACCAAGCAGACGAAACCGTGAACAAGTCGCCGGCCAAAAGCTTCCTGTGTGTGTGACTTAGCGGTGGACCGGTGGCTGTAAGATAGCACAAGTGATTTGCGGGCATGAATAATCTTCTTTCGCAGTAACCCGCGTGTTAACGCGTTACCCATGGTGGGCTGTACCACTTGGTACGTTTTTGTTCTTTTTAGCTGTTTCGGCAATTCAGCCGAAACAGCTTTTGTTTTCGTTAAAGTTTTTTTTTTTTTAGCTGTTTCGGCATTTCAGCCGAAACAGCTATTGTATTCGTTCTGATTTTTTTTTTTTTTTTTTTTTTTTTTTTTTTTTTTTTTTTTCTCCTTCAGACTCTTCTCCATAGGGTTTGTACACGTTTTTTGTTCGGACAATACACTTTGGCACTTTGTTAAATCCGATCGACTTGAGACTTGGCATACACTTAGACCACCACCCACAGATGATCCTAGAAGAAATTTGTCACGATTACGTCATTCGTGGTCACGTGACGTCACGTTAAAGGTTCAATTTTTCCCCATAGGATTTGTACACGTTTTTCTTCAGAATATTGAATTTGACACTTCGGTAAATCCGATCGACTTGAGACTTAAGACACACCTCAACCACCATCCCCAGAGGGGCCAGAACAAAAATCGTCATGATGACGTCATCGTGGGTCATTTGACGTCACATTAAAGGTGCAGTTTATAAGACCCTCTATCTCTGGAAGTACAGGCCCGATTGGGGACAAACTTGATATGCAAGTATCCCGGGATGTGTTATAGACGAAAATTAAGATGACATTACGATGACGTCATCGGGTGTCATGTGACGTCACATTAAAGGCGCAGTTTCCCTATAGGTTTTGTACACGTTTTTCGTCAGACTATTGAATTTGACACTTTGGTAAATCCAATCGACTCGAGACTTAGTACACACCTCGACCACCATCTCTAGGAGGGCCACAAGGATAATCGTCATGATGACGTCATCGTGGGTCATTTGACGTCACTTTAAAGGTGTAGTTTTTAAGACCCTCTATCTCTGGAAGTAAAGGTCTGATTGGGGTCAAACTTGGTATGCAAGTATTCCAGGATGTGTTATAGACGAAAATTAAGATGACGTCATGACGACGTCATCATGGGCCATGTGACGTCACATTAAAGGTTCAGTTTTCCCTATAGGTTTTGTACACGTTTTTCGTCAGACTATTGAATTTGACACTTTGGTAAATCCAATCGACTCGAGACTTAGTACACACCTCGACCACCATCTCTATGAGGGCCACAAGGATAATCGTCATGATGACGTCATCGTGGGTCAGGTGACGTCACTTTAAAGGTGTAGTTTTTAAGACCCTCTATCTCTGGAAGTAAAGGTCTGATTGGTGTCAAACTTGGTATGCAAGTATTCCAGGATGTGTTATAGACGGAAATTAAGATGACGTCATGACGACGTCATCGTGGGCCATGTGACGTCACGTTAAAGGTGCAGTTTTTCCCATAGGATTTGTACACGTTTTTCGTCAGACTATTGAATTTGACACTTTGGTAAATCCAATCGACTCGAGACTTAGTACACACCTCGACCACCATCTCTATGAGGGCCACAAGGATAATCGTCATGATGACGTCATCGTGGGTCAGGTGACGTCACTTTAAAGGTGTAGTGTTTAAGACCCTCTATCTCTGGAAGTAAAGGTCTGATTGGGGTCAAACTTGGTATGCAAGTATTCCAGGATGTGTTATAGACGGAAATTAAGATGACGTCATGACGACGTCATCGTGGGCCATGTGACGTCACGTTAAAGGTGCAGTTTTTCCCATAGGATTTGTACACGTTTTTTGCAACCAAGATATATTTGGCACTTTGGTAAATCCGATCGACTTCAGATTTGGTACACACATAGACCACCACTCACATATTCAAAGTCATTTTTAGACAAGCGAAACAGCTCTGTGTTTGTCCACAAACACATTTCTAGTTTTTTTTTCTTTTCCTTCTTCAGACTTTTTCCCATAGGATTTGTACACGTTTGTTCTGGCATAGCACTTTGACACTTTGGTAAATCCGATCGACTTGAGACTTGGCATACATTTAGACAACCACCCAAGGACGGTCCTAGAAGAAATTCGTCGCGATTCCGTCATTCAAGGTCACATGACGCCATGTTAAAGGTACAATTTTCCCCATAGGTTTTGTACACGTTTTTCTTCAGACTATTGACTTTGACACTTTGGTATATCCGACCGACTTGAAACTTGGCATACACTTAGAACACCACCCACAGATGGCTCTTGAAGAAATCCGGTACGATTGCGTCATTTAAGGTCACGTGACGTGACGTTAAAGGTGCAATTTTTTCCCCATAGGGTTTGTACACGTTTTTCTTCAGACTATGGACTTTGACACATTCGTAAATCCGATCGACTTGAGACTTGGCATACACTTAGACCAGCATCCCTAGGAGGGCAAGGAGAAAAATTGTCACGATGACGTCATCTCGGGTCATGTGACGTCATATTAAAGGTGCAGTGTTTAAGACCCTCTGTCTCCGTAGGTATAGGTGTGATTGGGGTCAAACTTGGTATGCATGTATTCCGGGATGTGTTATAGACGAAAATTAAGGTGACATCATGATGACGTCATCGTGGGTCATGTGACGTCACATTAAAGGTTCAGTTTTTAAGACCTTATATCTCTGAAAGTACAGGCCCGATTGGTGTCAAACTTGGTATACAGGTATTCCGGGACGTGTTATAGACGAAAATAAAGGTGACGCCATGGTGACGTCATCAGGTGTCATGTGATGTTAAATTAAAGGTGTAGTTTCCCCCATAGGATTTGCACACGTTTTTTTCAACCAATATATATTTGGCACTTTGGTAAATCCGATCGACTTCAGACTTGGTACACACATAGACGACCACCCACATAATTCAAAGTCATTTTAGACACGCGAAACAGCTCTGTGTTTGTCCACAAACACATTTCTAGTTATTTATGTAAATGTGAAGTGATGTGACTTTTAGGCAGAACGAAGAATCGAGTTTCATGTGTTACAGAATCATAAACATTTATTTAAATTAAAAATATGTTTAGACAACCTAATTTTTTTTTTTTTTCGAGATAGGGAGTTAAACGGTTTTTTTTTACAATGGAAAAGGAACAACAGGCGTCGAATGTTAACGTATTCAACATGCTCTGTGTAAAATGTTAACAATACTTGAAGCATCATTAATTAAAAAGTTAATTTTACCCAATTCTTCCAACAATGCAATACAACTACGGAATACAAGGCCATGGCTGCCCGACTGTTTACGTTCCTAAGTCTGCCAGCATCCAGCGAACTCGTAAAGGAGAGTTTCACCGTTGAGGTCGAATGACGGTTGGGGAAGAAATTAAGTAGCGAGTTTTTGCCTGACGCAAAATATGGATATCAACAATTATGTACATTATTTCAGCGTCCGTTAGAATTGAGAAAAAGGACGAGAAAATAGTCTCCATGGTAACACTTCCCGTTTGCTGGCTCCAATCAACCATCTATAAAATGGAGTGGGCAATTTTAATAAGTGCGTGGCTAGCCTTGCCGTTTCTGGCCGATTTGGCAACGTGAACAGTTAGTCAGTCACGACTCAGTTTTCAATTTAATTGTACCTCATTGTTGTTCAAATACGAAATATTAGCTTTTTAATTGAACCTTCAAGTACAGCGTGTATTAACCGTATGCTAATTCGTTAATAAAAACACGCAATGACACGGCACGATGAAATTCATTGCCCCTCAATTATTTACTTATTAAAAGAAAAATATAGGTTGACAATAAATGATCAAAATACCAGAGGGATATAGGGATGGAAAAGGAACAATTCCGGTGGAATAAAAGCGGGGAGAAAGGAATCAGTATATTTGCAAATTTGACTATAATTTCCTTGTTCATTATATTGTCAAGGAGAGAAAGTTCTAAGGAAGGTATTTGTTTCCATTCTTA
>JBAIAA010000526.1:92500-153707 GCA_037893245.1 Crossaster papposus
AGTCAGTTGACTAGTAGCAGTACAAACTTCCAACACAATGCATATTTCTGGTATCAGTTGATTTTACAAAATTCAAATCTTACATAATTAATTTTTGATGTCAAACTTTTGAAATAACAAATTGAAAATTGAAAAAAATTAAACAATTGAAAAGAATTTTCAAAAAATAAATAAAATTTAAGAAAACAATTGATAACATTGACGAAATTGATAAAATTAATAAAATTGAAAAGTTTTGTCAATTTGAAGGGTACAGCAATCATTTTACGTCATTCGGCAGAAATTTCAATGTTATAGCTAATTGTTATACCCCAAAGACAAATAATATTTGTATTCGGTGGCTCGTTTTTGTGTGTAAATACATGTAAATACTTGTAAGTGAATGATCAACCCTCTCTTGCAAAATGTATGTTATCACTGATAAATTGTTGTGTTCTCAATTTAATCAGAAATCACCCATATCAACAATTATGTACATTATTCCAGCGTCCGTTAGAATTGAGAAAAGGGACGGAAACAAATCTCCATGGTAACACTTCCAGGTTTGATGGCTCCAATCAACCATCTATAAAAAGGAGGGGACAATTTTCATTAGTGCGTGGCTAGCCTTGCCGTTTCTGGCCGATATGGCAACATAAATAGTTAGTCTGTCACGTCAGTTTTCAATTTAATTGTACCGCATTGTTGTCCAATTTTAGCACGAAGTATGAGATATTAGCTTTTCAATTAAACCTCCAAGTACAGTGTGTATTAACCGTATGCTAATTCGTTATTAAACACACGCAATGACACGGAACGATGAAATTCATTGCCTATTGTAATTATTTACTTATTAACCCCTATTAGCTCCAAAAAAGTATGGTGTTCTATAACGGACAGGCAACATCGTGGTTCAACTTTCAAAACGTCGTGGTTCAACTTTCAAAACGTCGTACTTCAACTTTCAAAACGTCGTACTTTAACTTTCAAAACGTCGTACTTCAACTTTCAAAACGTCGTGGTTCAACTTTCAAAACGTCGTACTTCAACTTTCAAAACGTCGTGGTTCAACTTTCAAAACGTCGTACTTCTACTTTCAATTAACGTCGTGGTTCAACTTTCAAAACGTCGTACTTAAACTTTCAAAACGTCGTGGTTCAACTTTCAAAACGTCGTACTTCAACTTTCAAAACGTCGTGGTTAAACTTTCAAAACGTCGTACTTCAACTTTTAATTAATGTCGTGGTTCAACTTTCAAAACGTCGTACTTCAACTTTCAATAAACGTCATGGTTAAAACTTTCGCGCGCTTTTACCTGGCTCAAGGTAGCCGCTTATTCGGCCGGATTTCTGGCCGCGGATTTAGCCATGCTTTTACCAAAAGCCGAACAATATATAATACATGTTGCAAAAGGTTTAAGTCATTTCTTTCAAATCATTTTTCAAAATAAATGGTAATTAACAATACTTTTCAAATCATTTCAAATCATACAACATAAGCCACACTTGTTTAACCTTTCTTGTAATTTTGATGACAAATTACAATTAAATTAGCTGCTTAATGGAAGTAAATCTACTTATAGAAATTTCAAACAATACGGCAACAGTGTGGTTTTACACATTCAAGACCTGCTTTTATCATTGTTGTACTTTCTTCTCCTTTTTCCACATTAATTGCAATTGTACATTTCTGTAAAGCACACATGCAAGGACAATCTCTCCGTGTCCCACTCTTTCTATCTGCCAAGTGTTCTTTCGAGCACGAGTGGCAATACGGAGTTTCCAAGATTCTCTTATATGCTAATTTTGACATATAACCTTTGTTCTATGTTTACACTTTATGTAGTTTTGATAATATCTGCTTATTTGCATGCGACCTTAGGAACTTACATTTGACCCAAGTGTGCTATCGCAAAGAATTATGGGGTGATATTAGGTGGAAATAAAAACAAATTATGGACACGGTCTAAAACCGTATTTTATCTAACGATCTAAGCTGACAAACTACTAGGATCCATCTAATGATACAGAACTTAGTTGAGGAGCTGTTGTGTTATATTATGAAGTTATCGTTATCATAAAATCTGAAGTGGTGAAATTAATTGTTGAAATTGTTGATTGGCGAAACCCTGTCGGCAGTGAAGATCTTCCAGCTGTATTTGTTGTCAACTCGTGTGGGATATGCTGGTCGACGAGACTAAATGCTATGCCCAAATGCACTCAAATCCCGAGTGCAATGTGGCGAATATTCTTGCGAATATAAATATTTGAATTTCGCGGTGAATTCGCCCAAAATTTGCGATTGGATAGTGAATATTTTCATCTCGGTCACCCGTCGGTCGTCCTCGGTCGTCCCTCGACCTCTCCTTAAATATCTTACGAATATATTACGAATGCTTACCAACGCTTGCCAATGCTTCACAATGCCTAATGGCCCTGTCACACCAGAACGTTTTAGGCCAACGCGTGAATAGCGCGTTAAAAATAGTTGATACGCTGACAAACGCTGAACTTCCACAGAAAAAGTCAAGTGGGACCGTGATTTCAGCGTGTCCATAACGCGTTGTTAACGCGCTCGACGACTGATGAACGACTGCCCAGCGCGTGAGTAGCGCGTTCCAACGCGCGCCAGCGTACTGCAACGACCACATGATTAGTTGTATAAAAAGCCGACGCCCTACTACACTAATGGCCCTGTAACGCCATAACGTTTTAGGCCAACGTGTTGGAATTTCGGTAACACGCGGGTAAACGTTGACCAACGCTAGGCCAGCGTTCGCAACACGCTAAGCGCATTACCCACACGCTGTCACACGCTGTCACACGCTGAGGCAAAAATACATTTTTCAACATACCTAACATTTTTCAGCGTTTGCCAGCGTGTGACTGCACACGCTGTCGGCGCGCAGGATGGTCGTTACTCACGCGTCGAACGCGCTAGACGATCGTTACCAACCCACTACTCACACGCTGGCGACCCGCTGTCGTATTTTTACTATAAATCAGTGATACGTTCCTCACACGCTGAGCGCGTTCCTCACACGATACTCACGCACTGGCATACGCTATGAACCCGTTATCAACCTGTATGGACACGCTGAAATCACGGTTCCACTTGACTTTTTCTGTGAAAGTTCAGCGATTGCCAGCGTATCAACTATTTTTAACGCGCTACTCATGCATTGGCCTAAAACGTTCTGGGGTGACAGGGCCATAACCAGCGTGTCGCCAGAGTACGCCAGCGTTCGCCAGCGTGCGCCAGCGTGTGAGTAGCGGGTTGATAACGATCGTCTAGCGTGTTCGACGCGTGAGTAACAAACCTCCAACGCTCCGCCAGCGTGTGCAGTCACACGCTGGCAAACGCTGGAAATTGTATGTATGTTGAAAACAATATGTTTTTTTCAGCGTGTGACAGCATGTCACAGCACGTGAGTAACGCGCTCAGCGTGGTCAGCGTTTGCCAGCGTGTTGCCAAAATTACAACACGTTACTCACGCGTTGGCCTAAAATGTTCTGGTGTGAAAGGGCCATTACGAATAGCTAACGAACGTTGCCAACACTTACGCACGTTTTACCAACGTTACCAATGGCTTACCAATGCTTACGAAAATCGACGGCGAAGGACCATCTTCACAACATTCGCTGAAATTTAGGAAGTGCTTCCTAAATTGACCGATTTTCGTTCTGAATTTGTCACCAACGCTTACGAAACCACGGCGAATGTTGCGAAGTTTGAGCGATTGTCAAATATTTCCATTCGTAAGCACATTCGCTAGCATATTCGCCACAGTGTGAGAGCACCAGAACAACAGTTCTCATGGCACCCAACCAACGTTCCCGAAATGATGGCATCTGTAGCCCTTGTGATGTGGGGGAAGGAGGGGGGGGGGGGGGGGGGGGGGGGGGTGTAATACTTTTGCACTGAACAAAATGTGACGAAGGATGGCGCCCTTTCCAATCTCTTTCCCACTAGGTAGCTAAAGCGCGCGCTGTACATGTACAGTCACTGCTAGACCGAGAAATATTGTTCTCTCTCTGGGCTCTTACTCAGGGCGACACCAAGCAGACAAAACCGTGAACAAGTCGCCGGCCAACAACTCCCCGTGTGTGTGACTTCGCGGTAGACTGATGGCCGTATGATATAGGCCAAGAGTTTTAGTTATAACCTGGAAATAGCTCATAACAAGCTGAATGTTTTAAGGATCGGTCCATGCGTGTGTGTAGATTAACATATTAAAAAGTCCCCGGAAATCCCCCCACAGCTCTTGCCAAAATCCAAATGGCGTCCAAAATGGCCGCCATTTGCTATTTTCATCATAACTTTGCCACCCAACATGGTAGAAATACAAATTAAGTGTATAAATATATGTTTTAAAGCACAAGGAATCTAATAAAATCATTATTTGGGAATTTTAAAAGTCATAAGTATCCGAAATTAAGATGGTGTCCAAAATGGCGTCCAAAATGACTGCCATTTTTTATGTTTAACATAACTTTGCAACCAGACAAGTTAGAAATACATATTAAGTGTCTAAAAATAATAGTTAGCCAGAGCCAAGATGGCTTTAACCTTTTTTTACGCTGATATGCTATCATAATAACACGCTCTCTCATCTTTAATTTCACCTTTATACTCTAGTGCAGCATCTTTCTTATCTGGTGCAGTATATCTTCAACACTGATGTCAGCACATTATTTAGGTGCAGTGTTGTTGCAAGTTTGACCGCTGCATTTACTGCACATTGAGGTGCAGAAGAGTCTAGGTTACTTTAAACTATACATGTCTTGTTGTACCATAATATTTGCACTCACATGATACCACATTGAGCGAAGTCGTAACGGAGAATCAGGGCTTGATTCCGGAAAGGAAGCCTGGGAAACGGCTACCAAGGAAGGTAGCAGGTGCGCAAATTACCCACTCCCGACATGGGGAGGTGCCAGCAGCTGTGATAAATCATACCCGGAAGACTATCGAACTTGATCATTTAAAGGATGTAAAAGTCGCAACAAGGTTTACGGAGGTGAACCTATACAGAAGGATTATTGCCGAGCGAGACCCTCAGGGGGAGGGGGGGGGTTCGATGAGGGGGGGGGTGGGGGGGGGGGGGGGTGGGTTCGGGGGGGGGGTGGGTTCGGGGGGGGGGAGCTGGACGCAAGTCCCCGGTCGGCTCCCGCTCTGGTAGGGCAGGCCACTGTTCTGTCTTCTGGGTGTATGTGGGAGTGACCCAACATCAGGGCCCTGAGGCAGCCCACCCACGGTCAGTCTGTGCGCCCATTTAGCCTAAGAAACACTTTTTGATTTCACAGAAGCGTTTGAAGGTTTACACGCGGATAACTTTATTAATCGCGCGTTTAGCATGCGTTTAATTTTAATCACCGTTTCACGAGGCGCAACTGTCCGTGTGCGTCTAAATATTTGAACCGCCTGCGGTCAAATAACAAAAGAACACTTAAACGCTCGTGAGGGTATGTTTAAGTCGCGAAAACTAGTACTATCACAGATTGATTTGCACATAAATGAGTGGGCGTGTTAGCAAGCAGTAGGCCTAGTATGGATGCTCTGGCTATACTTGAGTTCGCCCAGGAAGAGGCCGCTGAAGAAGGGTTCAATGCCGCTCCACAACCTCAGGTGAGAGTTTTTCAGGACAGATTAAATCCACTTCAGAGATTCGACGACCGGAACTTTGTAAAACGATACAGAATATCGAAGGAATCATTCCATTGGCTTCTTGACCTGATTAGGGATGATCTACTAAGTGCCACCAGAAGGAGTCATGCCCTGACTCCCCTCCAACAGCTGTCGATTGCTCTCAGATTTTATGCAAGGGCTTCGTTTCAAATGGACATTGGTGATATGTGTGGTGCGTCGACCTCCACCGTCTGCAGAGTGGTTGCTCGTGTCACGGCGGCAATTTGTGGAAAAAAACAGCATTTTATTCGTTTTCCAACCACACAGGAAAAGAGGAGAGAGATTATGGAGGGCTTTTATGAGATCATGCAGTTCCCCGGTGTGATCGGTGCGGTTGATGGTAGCCATATCGCAATTGTGAACCCTGGTGGTAGGTTTGCCGTACGATACATTAACAGAAAAGGATATTCTAGCTTGAACTGCCAATTAGTTTGTGATCACCGCCTTCTATTCACGAATGTCGTGTCTCGTTGGTATGGGTCTGCTCATGACTCGAGAATATTTGAGGAGAGTCAACTATTTCGTCGATTTAGAACGGGGGAATATCAAGGGATCTTACTTGGGGATGCAGCCTACACTTGTCGGCAGTTTATGCTCACGCCTGTACGTAACCCGAGAACACCTGCAAAGACTCGCTACAATGCTGCACAGAGGGCAACAAGAGGAGTGATAGAAAGAGCATTCGGCATCTGGAAAAGGCGGTTTCCATGCGTATCGAAGGGAATGCATCTGAGGTGTTCAGTAAGTACACTACCTTCATAGGCTACTGAAAATGATAATTGTATGCACTATTGAAATCGACAATTTATTACACGATGATTGACATGTACATTTGTACGATTATGATTCTTTATTTCAGTTGCAGCACAACATGGCCATAGTAGTTGCAACAGCATGCCTTCATAATTTGGCAAGACGAATGAACGACCCTCTCCCCCCGCCAGATGTTGATATTCCAGTACAGCCCGATGAAGACCCAGAACAAATGGTGAATAACGTTGAAGCAGACTTGCGAGGAAACTTATTCCGTCAGAGATTCATCACCCAACATTTCAACAGGCAAGATACCAAAATGGTCTCTAATTATACGCCCACGGAGGGTTCAGATGGAAAAACATATAAATACATCCAACGCCATATCTAACTTAGTTTGAATCAATAATTCCAGGACATTGGCCAGAAAATAATGTTGAATGTTTGTACCAGTACTACATTATTATCAAAAGTAGGATATGGCTGTATCTGTGTTTGCATCTGAACTATTCATACATCTGACATCTGTTACAGATCAATACGCATTCGCTTGAGTTGTTCTTTGTAAAATTCTGTTTTGGCTTCGTAGGCTTTCCTTTTACAAATCGCAGCTTCTTTCTGGAGCTGAATTAAACTCATTTTTGCCTCGTGCTCCTCTTTCAGATAAGACAGTGCCTCGGCAGTCTTCTGTAGCACTGGACCTGACGATGACGCCGACCTGCCTTCATCTTGTTGCCTGGTAGATTTAGAGCAAGACTGGCCTTTTCTGGGAAAGAAATGTATAAATCAAATAAATGAAATGAATGCATACATTAGTTGCTTGGTTCCATTTCTTATTGGGTGTCTACAAAACTAACACCTAAGACCTAACACCCAAAACTAAGACCCACAGAAAATGTCTGGCAGTTTCCATATTATATGATATGGGAACTGCCAGACAGTTTCTGTGAGTCTTACTTTTGTAGTGGGTGGGGTCTTAGTTTTGTAGTTAGGTCTTACTTTTGTAGACACCCGTTTCTTATTCACTTAATAGAGGGGTATTGCAAGGCCACGTTTGTCGTTTACATGTACGTTTACATTTTCTGAACATGCTACCGTGAGTGAGAACTGCATTTTTACTCTTCACCGATAATGAAAGCACAAATGAATGTATGGAATTACCACGAATGCCGAGGATGAAACTATTTTGGTGAAGGATGCGTGTGACGTTAGCATCTTGCTCACGTCCACCGGACACACAAAGAAAGTTTGACTTACTGTAGCTCTCTGGACTTGGGTTGGCTATCCTTAAATTCTTCTAATGGCACATCTGCGACATGATGGTCCTGAAACATGTCAAACTCATCCGCATAAGTATCGCCGGCGTCCTGGTCATTGCCACTTGTGCTGAAACCGGAAATTGTTGTTGTATAACTTACAGAAAATAAACTGGGCAGCTTGTAATACCATAATGGATGTTCATTTTCAATTATCAATTATCGGAACAATCTGTATTATTTTCTAATAAAAGGGCCCTTAAGGAAATGAAACAGTTAAATAAAAATTACCTTGGCTGCATCTTGTCAATTGCTGCAGTTTCAACGTCATCGTCAATTGCAGTAGGCCTATTTTGCGTCGTGGCGTCATCATCCACGTCATTGTGGACCTGTTCCAGGTCGGCTGAAATAATGGCCAATACAGCCATTATTTCCTCACCAAGGTCTTCAACTTCTGCCTGTCCCCCACCTGTCTTGTGTAGGTCCAGCTTTTTCTCTCTCGCCATCTTTTTCGCCTTCAATTTCATGCGTCTCCATAACTCACGTAATTCCTTAGCTGAAGATTTGGCCCGCTCTGGGAAATTGGCTACCATTATTTTGGCGATGTCCTCCCATGCTTTCTGTTTTTTTGTCAGTGCGAAAATATCACTCCTCTTGTCTTCTACGACCTTTTCGTGGATCTTCACGGCCTCAATGAGACCCATTCTTTGAAGCGAAGTGAAATTCTCCCCACGTTTTTTGGCCGACATGTCTGTGCGAAATGTGTGTCCACAACGCAACTACCCTTACAAACGGGGTTATTAACCGGTAACGACTATTGTAAATGCCCATTATGCAATGGCATGTTGTCCTAATTTGACCGCACCTGTTTAGTCTGAGGGATAAACGCAAGGTTATCCGCGTGCAGCTAAACGTGCGATGATCCCATCTCGTGAAATGGCGTTTAAACGTTCGTTTAGCTGTCCGCGTACAACGGCATTTTAACATGCGTTTAAAAATTAAACGCATGTTACTTATACGCACGCTAAAATGCTTCTGTGAAATCGGCCGAATGTTTAGCCTAGCTAAGGTATTTTGCAATTTGTTTATTTTGGAGATATGGAGTTAAACGGGGTTTTGTTTACAAATGAAAAAGGAACAACAGGCGACGAATTTTACCGTGTTTAACATGCTCCGTGTAAAATGTTAACAATACTTGAAGCGTCATTTAATTTAAAACTTAATTTTGCCCACTTCGTGCAAAATGTGGGCAATAATGCATAACAACTACGGGATATAAGGCCATGGCTGCCCGACTGTTTACGTTCCCAAGTCCGCCATCATCCAGCGAACTCGTAAAGGAGAGTTTCACCTTTGAGGTCGAAGGAAGGTCGCGGAAGAAATTAAGTAGCGAGTTTCTGCCTGACGCAAAATATGGATATCGACAATTATGTACATTATTTCAGCGTCCGTTAGAATTGAGAAAAGGGACGAGAAAATAGTCTCCATTGTAACACTTCCCGTTTGATGGCTCAAATCAACCATCTATAAAATGGAGTGGACAATTTTAATAAGTGCGTGGCTAGCCTTGTCGTTTCTGGCTGATTTGGAAACATAAATAGTCAGTCAGTCACGTCAGTTGTCAATTTAATTGTACCGCATTGTTATTCACATTGTTATTATAGGTTTTCCCGACGATATCGCAAAATGTGCACATTCATTTGTAAAAAATGCATACAATTTCGCGCAGATTTTCAGAACGACGTATGTCCGAGTTTCATTTTCGCAAATACGAGCATTCAATTTTATTTTGCTTAATTCGAATAAATGAATGTGTTTAGCGTTTCATTTAAACGATTACACACACGTGATTGGGCTTTCGGTTATTAAGAATGTGCAATCTATTTCACAGCAAATCGATTTATCATTGTGTCACGGCCTGAATTGAATACTCTTTTTCATTTGCAATAATTTAAATTCGCATGTTCTGCAATTAATTTCAATAAAGTATATGGCTATACAACTCACGATACAACTTGGATTAAATTAGCAATGTATACATCAATGTATCGTAGGACTAATTGATCATTAATGTGTTGGCTCCTTATCTTAAATGTATTTTAACCCTAACCATCTCAAATCCCCCAAAATCCTCTTTGCAAATTGCAGAATTCTGCAGGAATGAGGTCACTTGGAAGTTGATGCATCAGATAAATTTGCAGGATTGAGGGCGTTTAGGGGTTTGCCACTGGAGGACAATGCAGGCTCCAGGTCATAAGGCCTAATGCTTGATGAATTTGCAGGATTGAGGTTACTTAGGAATTTATCCAAATGAGGATTTTGCAGGATTGAGGTTAATATAGGTTTTCCCGGACGATATCGCAAAATGTGCACATTCATTTGTAAAATATGTATTCAATTTCGCGCTAAATTTCAGAACGACGTATGTCCGAGTTTCATTTTCGCAAAAACGAGCATTCAATTTTATTTTGTTTAATTCAAATAAATGAATGTGCTTAGCGTTTCATTTAAACGATTACAAACACGTGATTGGGCTTTCGGTTTGACGTATGCGTGGCCGATAATTAAGAGTGTGCAATCTATTTTCGCAGCAAATCGATTTATCGTTGTGTCACGGCCTGAATTGAATATTCTTTTTCATTTGTTATAATTTAAATTCGCATATTCTGCATTCAATTTCAATAAAGTACATTATGGCTATATAATTAACAATACAACTTGGATTAAATCATTAATAAATCAATGTATAGTGGGACTAATTGATCATTTATGTGTTGGCTCTTAAATTTATTTTAACCCTAACCATCTCAAATCCTCAAAAATCCTCTTTGCAAATTGAAGGTTTTGGCAGGAATGAGGTCACTTGGAAGTTGATGCATCAGATGAATTTGCAGGATTGAGACTACTTAGGAATTTATCCAAATGAGGATTTTGAGGAATTGAGGTTATTTTGTTTTCGTTAATGACTTTTCTATCATTTTATCAGTTTAATTGTCTATCCGTTAATGAACTTTCCATCAAGACATGAGTGGTCTATTTGCTACATCTAAGTAGTCCGCGTCGTCAGCCTCAAAGGCATCGATAAGACGATTTCGATCAACGTCCGAGACTCGTCTGTATCTCCCTCTTGCAGCCATTACTGGAAAAATTTAGGGGGCATAAAGTAAAATCTAGCTATATGATGCGATCGTGGCAAATGCTGAGCAAAGAAAGATTGTTTTCTTCAACTTAGTGGTTCATATAGCATTTATTTGGTAGTTTCAAAGACGAGACCACCTGGTTTAATTCCCCATATGTTACTTTTTATAACACATATGGATTCCAATGCTTGACCAGGCATACAAATGCGTAGAAAATCGGCTGCACATTTAGCGAAATTGATTGTTGATAAATTAAAAGGAAAACATGATTGCGGGTGTGCATTCAAATTTGCGCTAAAATGAACTATTAATATACTAAATTCAGCGCACATTCGGAAAAACGTGTGATGATTTCTTACGACTGGATGCACCATTATGCAAAAACGAATTATCTATTGTTAAATAGAAAACGGGAATGTAAACGTTCATACTATATAGGTTTTCCCGGACGATATCGCAAAATGTGCACATTCATTTGTAAAATACGTATTCAATTTCGCGCTGAATTTCAGAACAACCTATGTCGGAGTTTCATTTTCGCAAAAACGAGCATTCAATTTTATTTTGTTTAATTCAAATAAATGAATGTGCTTATAGCGTTTCATTTAAACGATTACAAACACGTGATTGGGCTTTCGGTTTGACGTATGCGTAGCCGATAATTAAGAGTGTGCAATCTATTTCGCAGCAAATCGATTTATCATTGTGTCACGGCCTGAATTGAATATTCTTTTTCATTTGTTATAATTTAAATTCGCATATTCTGCATTCAATTTCAATAAAGTACATATGGCTATATAATTCACGATACAACTTAGATTAAATCATTAATAAATCAATGTATCGTGGGACTAATTGATCATTTATGTGTTGGCTCTTACATTTATTTTAACCCTAACCATCCCAAATCCTCAAATATCCTCTTTGCAAATTGGAGGTTTTTTCAGGAATGAGGTCACTTGGAAGCTGATGCATCAGATGAATTTGCAGGATTTAGGCTACTTAGGAATTTATCCAAATGAGGATTTTGAAGAATTTAGGTTATTTTGTTTTGTTAATGACTTCTATATCATTTTATCAGTTCAATTGTCTATCCGTTAATGAACTGTCCACCAAGACATGAGTGGTTGATGTCCAGTCTATTTGCTACATCTAAGTAGTCCGCGTCGTCAGCCTCAAAGGCATCGATAAGACGATTTCGATCAACGTCCGAGACTCGTCTGTGTCTCCCTCTTGCAGCCATTATTGGAACATTTTAGGGGGCATAAAGTAAAATCTAGCTATATGATGCGATCGTGGCAAATGCAGAGCAAAGAAAGATTTTTTTCTTCAACTTAGTGGTTTATATAGCATTTATGTTGTAGTTTCAAAGACGAGAACACCTGGTTTAACTTCCCATATGTTACTTTTGATAACACATATGGATTCCAATGCTTGACCAGGTATACAAATGCGTAGAAAATTGGCTGCACATTTAGCGAAATTGATTGTTGATAAATTAAAAGAAAAACATGATTGCGGGTGTGCATTCAAATTCGCGCTAAAACAAACTATCAATGTACTAAATTCAGTGCACATTCGGGAAATCGTGTGATGATTTCTTACGACTGGATGCACCATTATGCAAAAACGAACTATCTATTGTTAAATAGAAAACGGGAATGTGAACGTTCATACTATTTCGCACGAAAACGAATGCACCAGTTACAAATTTATGTGCACATTTTGTGATCTCGTCCGGGAAAACCTATATATTTTTTGTAATGACTTCTCTATCATTTTATCAGTTCAATTGTCTATCCGCCCATGAACTGTCCACCAAGACAGGAGTGGTTGATGTCCAGTCCATTTGCTACATCTAAGTAATCCGCGTCGTCAGCCTCAAAGGCATCGATAAGACGATTTCGATCAACGTCCGAGACTCGTCTGCATCTCCCTCTTGCAGCCATTATTTAATTGTTGTAGGGGGCATAAAGTAAAATCTAGCTATATGTGACCCAGCACCAGTAAATGAGACACTTTAAGGCAAAAATGAAAATTGAGATTTGATTTTTATCATTTAAAGCTGGTTTAGCTTTAAATGATAAAATCAAAATCTCAATTTTTATTTTTTCCTCAAAGTGTCTCATTTACTCGTGCTAGGTCACATATGATGAGATCGTGTCAAATGCTGAGTAAAAACAGATTTTGTTTCTTCAACTTAGGGGTTTATGTTTAAAAGACGAGACCACCTAGTTTAATTCCCCATATGTTACTTTTGATAACACATAAAGGGATTCCGTTGCTTGACCAGGCATACAAATGCGTGGAAAATCGGCTGCACATTTAGCGACATTGATTGTTGATGAATTAAAAGGAAAACATGATTGCGGGGGTGCATTCAAATTCGCGCTAAAATGAATTATCAATATACTAAATTCAGTGCACGTTCGGGAAATCGTGTGCTGATTTTGTACGACTGGATGTACCATTATGCAAAAACGAATTATCAATTGTTAAATAGAAAACGTGAATGTGAACGTTCATACTATTTCGCACGAAAACGAATGCACCAGTTACAAATTTATGTGCACATTTTGCGATATTGTCCAGGAAAACCTATATTTACTTATTAAAAAGAAATATATAGGTTGCCAACAAATGATCAAAATGCCAGAGGGATATAGGGATGGAAATGGAACAATTCCGGTGGAATAAAAGCGGAAAGAAAGGGATCAGCATATTTGCAAATTTGACTATAATTTCCTTGTTCATTATATTGTGAAAGAGATAAAGTTCTAAGGAATGTATTTGTTTCCATTCTTATTTATATCATTTATATTATTTATTTATTTGTATCCTTGCATGAGTCCAATCACAGTCTAGACAGCTAGTCACCTGACCACGCCCGTTTCTCGTAGATCAAATCACTTGGGTTGCCTACAATGACAAGAGATTGTGAGATCTTTTTACCTACAACACTAAATTTATTTCGCACTAGATCTACAAGATACGTTTATAATGTTGTGATAATGTGATGTAACTGTTCAGCATCCACACCATTTGAAATGTTACAATTGTGGTTTGCAAAACACAACATTGAGCATGAATTATCGCAAAAATACATATAGCAACCAAACTAATTGATGTTTATTTACACGTGAAACCGTTGATAGTTGTTGACATGATAATTATGCATTTCTGTAGTAGGTGTCTAATTCGAGCTACAATTAATGAGGAATGGAATATCTTTCAGTTCAAACGAAAAGTATTAATGAATCAAAGAGGAAATTATTCCCTCTTCTCTCTTAGAAGCCCCGTCTAATTGACCCGTAATCCGGGTTCTATTTGTCCCAATACCTTTCAAGGTCAAATATAGGAGACATTTTCTGGAAAAAATGACGCATGTTTGATCCTAAGATTCATACTCCTGGCTCGTTGTAAACTTAAGAGAGAGGGTCGAATATCGAGCCATAAATTCAAAATAAAATGCTAAACCTGTTTGTCTTAAGTTGAAATGGTAGTTAAACAAATTTAAGAAATTATGTAGGTATAGTTAGGCCTCTGTCACCATATCTATAAGAGCGAGGTAACAATAATGCCGTCGGAAACATGACAATTACGCTTTTGTTTTACGTAAAATACCTTTACCTTTGCCTGAACTTTTAAAGCTAAATTTTGCCAACAGTGCGGTTCGACTATACGGAATACAAGGCCATGACTGCCCGACTGTTTACGTTCCCAAGTACGCCAGCAGAGAACTCGTAAAGGAGATTTTCACCACTGACGAGTGACGAGTTTCTGTCTGACGCAAAATATGGATATCAACAATTATGTACATTATTTCAGCGTCTGTTAGAATTGAGAAAAGGGATGGAAAAATAGTCTCCATGGTAACACTTCCTGTTTGCTGGCTCCAATGAACCATCCATGGAATAAAGTCGACAATTAGTGCGTGGCTAGCCTTGATAATGGAACCTTCAAGTGCAGCGTGTATATTAACCGTATGCTATTTCGGCGGGAGTGGCTTCCTTTTGGAAAGCCGATGTTGTGTTTTTTCTTATAAAAAACAAAAGAAATGCCCCCGAAAGTTTAAACTCCAGCTATGCCAATAACCCAGCTCCAGGCCTTTGTAGTCTGCCGACCAAGACTTTTGTTTTTGTTTTTGTTTTGTTTTTTGTTTTGTTTTGTTGTGTTGATGTCGTACGGACGCATCTGATTGGTCAATTTGGTTAAATCTATGAATATTCAAACTCATCGGGTTAAAGACTTGAGCGGATCAATAATCATTTACAGTAGGCATTGTTAATATTTATGAGGCAACACACATTTTAAACAGATATATAATAATGCATTTTAAGATGAGTTTACATTATTTATTAGTTCAGTAAACTAAAAGCAGTTAACACACAAAAACACACACAAAGTTGCTCTCCAGTACAAGCATTCAGTACATTTAGAGTAACTTAAATTATTACTACCCTCGGATAAAATGGACTCGTCTCAATTATCGTTTCTAAGACAACCGTAATGTAGGGCGCGTTCGTACTCGAATATATGAATAACGTACAGCATTCGGGTTTCACAGGTCGTTCATGGGGAAGTAGGGGAGAGTCAGCAGCCTCGCGAGAAAGCAGTGATCTCGCGAGGGGAGTCTTCGATCAGGGGGAGGCCGAGGGGAGCGCGCTATAGCATATTATGCACCGCGACTCGACTATTATGCACCGCAACTCGACTATCACCGGCCGCGACAAACATAAACAACTTGTCCATAAGTCTATATAAACAGCTGTGTATACATAAACCGCCTGCTTCCCAAAAGAAAGCTGGCTATGCCATCGTGTACGAACAATTTGTCAGAGGGATATAGGGATGGAAATGAAACAATTCCAGTGGAATGAAAGCGGAGAGAAATGAATAATATTTTTCAAGATTTGACGCATATATATATTATTTAATTTTATCACTACAAGATAAAATACATTATTCTCCACAAACACACGGTAGTCCAAACTCTATTCGAATCAGCTGATGGTTGCCTTGGTGCAGTAGTAAATATTATGAATGAACTGCCACCTGGCCCAAACCTTGCTGGCAGAAAGCCAACGAGCGCGGGTATGCACGATAATTACCCATTGAAACAAAGCGAATTGATACAATGTAGCAAAATCAGGTTTACCCACTACATACTACTGGCGCGCAGTAAAGCATCACACTTCGGCTTAGATTTTCGAAGCCTCAACACAAAAAGAAAGGGCAATGTTTTTGTTGTTGCAGTTCGTTCGGCCGTCATTGTCCGTGTTTACTGTCGGACAGTGACATGACTTGATGTAGGCTGTGCTGACACGGCTTAACTGCCGCAAATCTCTTGTGTTTATACTTGTGTTAAGCTGCACATGCCTGTTCGTATAACGTTATTCCGAATTACACAAGTTAGTTGAATTGAAATTGTTCCAAGGGATAGCCTAAATAAAAATAAATAAAAAGGTTTTCCGAATAGGAGTATGGGCCTAGCCCTAGTCTATTATATGTTACGTTTGAGTTCTAACAAATTTGCATGGCCATAGACCGTGTAGACTCATTCATAGGCCCTAGTTAAAATAATAAGGACAGGCTAGACCTATGCTGTATCAATATGCCTAGGCCTACAGGCTTAATTAGCATAGAAGTTCACAGCTAACATAAGCAAGCGATGACCACAATTATTGCATTTGGTTTGTGATCTAGGGCCTAGAAGTGAGGCCACCTTTTTATTTGTTGGATTGGTAATAGGAGCAAAGCAATCTTGGTCACACAGGCATGAGAGTTTCGACTTTGTTTTATAAAATAGACCTAAAGACGTGAACAAAAATTTAAACATACAAATAAAGGGGTAGGTAGGTAGCGAAATATTCCCCATTAATATATATAATTATTGCAGAGTTTTATAAACTGCTTAAGGTTGATGCAGACCTTCCTTCATTTAGCTGCTTGTGGTTTCTTCTGCTCACTCGTATATTTTCGGTCAGTCTTATTTGCTCCATGGTGAGTTATCTGGTCACAGGTTCTTAAGGGTGGTCATGGCTGGTAACATGTTTTGTCTACTAAATATTTGCGCCCCTTGTATTAGACAGTTGTGATAATTGTTCCGGAGTTCGATATTCACTTCCTACCTGACACAATTTAACAACATTTGCTAATTCGGTGGCAATTTTGTACGCAGGTGACAGCATTAATTGTAGGTTCGATTCTAAGAATATAAGGTTTGAACCGTATTTGGGGCAGATCTCTGTTGGCCCTGTGTTTAGATTTTTAATCTTAATTAAAAAATAAAAAATAAAAAATAATAAAAAACATAACAAAACCCAACATTTCAGGAGTAACCTGCAATCCGGGCATTAACAATCACAAAGAAAAACTGTGAAACCCATAGCCTGCATTTTTAGTAACAGGCTTCATAGAACTTGAGTAACACAGCATATAATGCTATATGAAAGTGTGTTAATTTTAGTGTTGACATGAAATGTTTGTGATAATGAAATGAGATGTGGCACAAAGAATATTTAATTCTGCTAGAATTGCTAGAAAGGCATCATTGCCTCACTATTTTCTTTCCTGCACATCCAGCCGAGTTCTCTTACGATTCTGAACCAGCCTGAAGGATTACAACATAAATACTAAGTAAAACATACATGTACTTGGCAACAGACAACTGCTGCGTTGAGTTTTTATTTTTTGTTTGCAGGATGGCCAGACCACGCGGTTCCAAAAGTTCATCAAGAACAGGGACTAAAGTGCAGGCTAAAGTCAGCGTTCCACGATCTCAAACATTCACCCGGACACAGGACATAAACATCAGTCACAGCGTGGACATTTCTTGTCCTCAAGTTGAAATCGGTGGATAACCGTCGTCAAGTGCCTGTGACAATTTATCTCTAACTACTACTACATGTACTAGGATGTGATGGAAATTTGTCGACACATGTATAAGTATCCTTTATGTGATTTTAGTTATAATTGTTAATTGGTTCTTAACTGTTAACAGACAGAGTAAGCCTAATTGTATGATATATTCTACTGCTATAATTTTCATCTTGTTTACATTGGAGCTTTATTGATCGGGGCAAAACATGCAGTAATGCATAGCCCACCATTAATACCCGAGTTGTAGTGGCGTCATTGCTAGTTTGTTTACATGTGCGTTTTTCTATGGGAGCGAAGTCGAGACGCCAGACGACGCAGAGACAGACTCACTCAGAGGGGCGCGCATTTGAACGGAGCGTGACGTCATTCCTTCTCCTGCCATCGCTGTTGACCTTGAAATGTAGCAAGTTACACGCGCAGCGGGTATTGCATGCATGGGCCGTGACCTAAACGTACCTTGCTTTTTTACAATGTATCCTTTTTGACCTGCTTATAGTTTGTTGTTTAATCCTAGCCTACGTTGTTGCATGTAGATGTAGATGTACATACATGTACATGTGCATCTGTAATAACAGTATTAACGTTTGATTTCAGTTTCGAATTCATTCGGGTTACAGAGTTGCACGAATCTCCCGTTATTAAATTGTTTTTATTGGTGTATAATGTACTTCAGAGGGTTTGTTTAAAGGTAGGATACACCATTTGCAGATATCGAAAATATTTACTACCGAATTATTAAGAAATATCTTACTCATCTAAAAGCAAATAATGATGTTAGTCATCCAGCAAAAATGATTGTTTTAATTATGATATCAATAGCTGTGTCACAGCCTTTAATATGCGGTTACTGCATAACAATACATTGTGCTCCTCAATTCGCTATGGGACTTTTCTTAGGGTTTATTACGGGCCTTGGGCATTTGTTCTCGTTTCCAAAGAAAAACAAAAAAACAACAAAATTAAATCATTTGAGGCCCATGCGGCTTCAATTATGTATTGCCTCTAGGGTCGTTTGGTTTAAGAGGGCCGAAACAGGGCTCTGATGGGGTCCAGGCCATTGGGACAACTTAACTGTTGATAGTATCTAAACTTCGCGCCCCATGGCCTCTGCCGGCCATGCTAATTATTAATTTGGGCACTAACGATTTAGGCGGCACGGATTGGTTCTGTATTCGCCAGCGAATTTGTACTTTTATGCAGGGTTGTCGCGACAACTACCCCGAGACTCGGGTGGTTTGGTCAGATATATTGCCGCGCGCTTTCTACTTCGGTGCAACTGATGACCAGTCAAAAATGAAATTAAAACGACGGGCGGTTAATAAATGGGCCCGTTCACTGAGCAAGCGCATCGGCGCGTCGGTACTTAACCACCCCCAGTTCAGATGGTCAGACTTCGCGCTGTTTCGCTACGATGGCGTCCATTTATCGCCTACGGGAGAAATAGAATTTCAGGCCAATATTCGAGCTTGCATTGATGCAGCATTTGTTTAAATTGTCCCCTACAGTCTGTGCTAATTTGGGTTATAGTCATCGGGCTCAGGGTTGGGGGGAGTGCACTTCCAGTCGTCCCAGTGGGGCGCGCTTTGCGCGTTTGGCAGGAATTGGCTGGGAGCGACCGGCTGTGACTCCATTTAAACTAGTTACATGCCCTAATACTTTAATAGTTCTTAAGTAAGTCTAATTTGAAGTTGTACGTTAAAATAAAATTTTACAAGTTGTGTTTAATCTTTAAAAATCTACACGCAAAACGCCCGCTTGTGCTAGCGGGGTTTATTCCAACCGTCTCTACAAACGGTGGAAAAGCGGTGTATTTGTTTTAATTTAGTCTTTAGTAATTTACATAAATTTACATAAATGTAGGTCACGTGACAAATATATAAACACTGTGGTTAGCGCCTATTGCACTCGTTCAGCTGGGGCTACTCAACCGTCACTTCAAACGGTGAATTTCCACAGTGTTTTGGTGGCAAGCCTGCCAAGTAAATGGGCCCAGTTGTGAGCCAAGCATGGTAATTGGGGCAAGCCTGCCCCGTTTTAGCTTAGGCATTATCTCTAATTTTTCATGCTGTTATAAAAGTGTTTTTACAAAAATTAAAAATGTGATATCTTGGAATGTTATAAGAATAAACTAGCGGCTCGAAAAACTAAGCCAAACAAGTCAAATCATCGTGTCCAGGTGGCTTTGTGTGTAGTCTGAGAATAAATTATTATTATTTATATATTGATACTATTCATCATTTATAATTATATCATTTGTATCCCTGCATGAGTCCAATCACTGTATAGACAGCTAGTCACCTGACCACACCCGTTTCTCATAGATCACCTTAGGTCACTTCGGTTGCCTACGATGACAAGAGGTTGTGAGATCTTCATGCTTTTAAACTACAACACCAAATTTATTAACTAGATTCTTGAACAACGTTTACAGAATCATATTTGTGAGCCTAACGAACACGTGTATAATGTTGTAATAATGTATCGTAAATGTAATGTAACTGTTACCATGATCCACACAATTTGAAATGTTACAATTGTGGTTTTGCAAAACACTACATTGAGCAACCAATCTAATGGATGTCTCTTTACACGTGAAACCGCTGATAGTTTTTGACATGATATTTAGGCATTCTGTAGTAGGTGTATAATTTGAGCTACAAATAATGAGTAATGACAATATCTTTAAGTTAAAATGAAAATAATTAATGAATCTCCTGTCAACCCTGTCGTGGAGTGTCGTGGCCGGGCGGTTAAACTCGGATTTCTGTTCCGCAGAGCGTTGGTTCGAGTCCCGGTTCGAGTCCCGGTGTCGACACGTGTGTCCTTAAGCAAGGCAAATAAACCACTATTGCTTCGTCCTTCGGATGGGACGTAAAGCTGTAGGTCCCGTGCTTTGTGTAATGCACGTAACATAACCCAGTAACACTCTTCGCTAAGAGAAGGGGTTCGCCCCGGTGTTCCTGGCAGCGCCTCGGAATAGGCAACTAGATAGATGGCGCTTTACAAATGCATCATCATCATCATCATCATCATCATCATCATCATCTCCTGGGTCACAATGTCACAAGTTGGCATTATAATCTATGGAATAACCCATATATGTATGTGACCTAGAAAACAATTTGATAATCAATATAAATATCTATTCTTTTAGATAATTCTTATTATATCCGGTTCTTTTCAGAACCAAATATTATCCAAAAATATACAACCCACAGTGTCACTGCAAACTTCCGAAACAATGCATAATTCTCATATCTTATATATTATTATATTCACCAAATTAAAAAGTTCCAAATTGAAAAGAAATATTTTTAAAAATATGAAATTAGAAAATTTAAAACGTTTTTTCATGTTAAAGAGTATATTAAAAATGTGACGTCACTCGGCAACTAAACCCCGAAGAAAAATGACGTCACAGCAACAGCGCCCTCACGAATTGCAATGTTAAAATTAAAAAGCGATGTCAAATTGTGTTCTTTTAATGCATTTAAAAGGATTATAAAGTTGCACAAAATTCTGTCATTGTATTTCTCTGTTAGTTGAGCGCAATCTTGATTGTTATAATTATTTGGTTGGCTATCACCCCATTTTCAGAAATGGCTCGTTTCCTTCCTGACCGTCACACTCCCAAGTTCCTTCAACCTCCTTGTCATTACAAGCGATCCAGGCTTCGTACTCGGTGTCCACCTTTCGCGCCATATCTGCCACGAAGTTCATTTCATCGAGCAAACGAGGAGCGGCAATCTTGCCTCCCATGTCTTGGCAAGCCGACTTGACCCCGTCCCAAGTTGGCGCTACCCGAGGATTGAGGCGATAACACTCCTTTCCCCACAATTGCCACTGCGGCGGGCATGAGCATTCGAGAACGAACCGAGACTGGCAGGGACCTGACGCAAATTGAGCATTGATCACTAAAGTTATTGCTACAATGCCAAAGACTTCGAAGAAGTACATGATGATACGTTCAGGCAATGTTTTAGAGGGGATATGTTTCTCGTACATCCGTCTAGAAAATGGCACCACTGAGGTCAAATGTTGCGAATTGAGAAGTGTTGGTCGCAGCAGAAAGTATCGACAAGATATATTGTCATCTAGATTACGTTATATCAGCGTATTGTTGCGATTATTCGTGCTCAATGTGGTGTTTTGCAAACCACAATTTTAACATTTCAAACGGTGTGGATGTTAAACAGTTACATCACATTGTCACAACATTATACACGTGTCTTATGAATCTAGTTTGAAATAAAGTTGGTGTTATAGTTAAAAAGCATGAAGATCTCACAACCTCTTGTCATTGTAGGCAACCCAAGTGGCCTAAGGTGATCTATGAGAAACGGGCGTGGCCAGGTGACTATCTTTCTAGACTGTGATTGGAATCATGCAGGGATACAAACGGATACATAATACAAATGATATAAATAAGAATGGAAACAAATGGTGGAGGGGGGGGGGGGGGGGGGGGGGGACACAGAAACTTGGAAAAACTAAAAGTGCAAGAGATTAACCTGGATACGTGCATATACGAATTAACTTGAAAAACCTACAACCGCGAGGGGGTTAACTGACTACAAGGGGCGCTGTTTTTACGTCCTAATGGGTGCACTAGCCTAATTGAAGGGAGCATTTCTACGCGAGCGCATTAGCATAAAAATGTGCCCCCCATAATTTAATAACGCACAATCTTTTTTAAATTAATTAAAATGGTAGATACAAAGATGTGGGAAATTATTTAGGTATATAGGTAGGCCTCTATCATCATTATCATAAGAGCGAGGTAAGAATAATGCCGTCGGAAACATGCAAATTACGATTTTGTTTTACCTAAAAGACCTTTATCTTCGACTGAACTTTTGAAGCTAAATTTCGCCAACAGTGCGGTTCGACTATACGGAATATAAGGCTATGACTGCCCGACTGTTTACGTTCCCAAGTCCGCCAGCATCAAGCGAACTCGTAAAGGAGAGTTTCACCATTGAGGTCGAATGACGGTCGCGGAAGAAATTAAGTAGCGAGTTTCTGCCTGACGCAAAATATGAATATCAACTATATGTACATTATTTCAGCGTCTGTTAGAATTGAGAAAAAAGAAAAGAAAATAGTCTTTATGGTAACACTTCCCGTTTGCTGGCTCCAATCAACCGTCCATAAAATAAAGTGGACAATTAGTGCGTGGCTATAGCCTTCACACAAGGCAATTAAGTCGCTTTCTGGCCGATTTAGCAAGACTAATAGACAGTCAGTTAAGTCTTTGTCAATTTAATTGTTGTGCATTGTTGTCAACAAGTAGCACTAAGTACGAGCTATTTACACCGCATGGCTGACTATCTCATCTCTCTATCTTGCTCGAGCCGTGGTCTGCCACTTTTTTTGTTGCCGATTAAATAATAAAAGCATGTAGAATGCCATTGCCCAGTGGTTGCGGTGTTCGACTCATGTACGATTCAACGTTGGTTCAAACCCTGCTGTTTGTGCCCTTGGGAAATACACTTAACTACAATTGCCTCTCTCCACTTAGGAGTATAAATGGGTACCTGTGAGGGTCGATGCCGATCAAGCGCCTTTAGACGGCTGATGTGGTCCAGGGCCTGATGAACAGAGTAATAATAACTGTAAAGCGTTTTGAGATAAGATGTAAAGCGCTATATAAGCACGATTATAAATTTGGCGCACAGTCGGAGAGTGTCATGAGAAAGATAGGCCATCCGAAATTTGTTCTTTGAAAGAATTATATAGGTAAAATAGCCAGCAATTGTCAACATTTTGTAAAATGGCTGCCATTGCTTGTGAGTTTATCCTGGTTTTGTTTAAAATGCCAAATCTGTGATGGTTGTGATTATGTTCCTTTTCCGTCAATTTGAAGCTAGCCAAAGCGTCCCCAGACTAAGCCCTTAGACCGCGACTGCTTGTTGGGGTATTATTTCGCCAGGATACCCAGCACGATACGAGACCGAGGACTTTCCTCTTAGTTCCCTGTATCTATATACTCCCTAGACTATTGTTACCTAACGCACCCCCTAAAAACCTAAAAACAATTCCTAAAAAATCACAACTTTCCACAAGCACAATGTACAGCACAAGTTAGAGGGGGGGGGGGGGGGGGGGGGGGGGGGGGGGGGAGGGGGGGGGGGGGGAGGAGGGGGGGGGGGGTTCCCCCGTCTCATACTTTGCTTCATGTGGTAAAATATGGTACAACTGTCCAATTGATGATAAAGGCATAACAGTATAGGGCCATCGCAGATCTGGTATGCGTATAACAAGCAATGGCAGCCATTTATAATATTCTGATGGTTGCTTATTATTCTATATTATATATCTATATTTTTGTCTTCACAATTTGAGATGGCCCTATAGCTAAATATCTTCCTCATGACATCAAATTACCTTTAGTGCTTTTATCGTTTAATGGCAGTATGCACCATTTCCGAACCTTCAACAAAAAAACTGCTGAATTAAGAACCAATAGAAAAAAACATCGAGAAGTTATCGATTATTATTCACTATAAGATAAGACTAACTGAAGTACATGAATAAAATATCTGTCTACGTCTGGCGATGGCGTGAACAACTCAGCTACGTGCGCTAAGTGCACTGTTCGTTTAGCTTACACGTGTATCGAATTAAGGTTGCTCAATTAGCCATGACGTAATCCCTGGTTTCATCCACCATTGCCCCAGCTCACATGAAGCACGATATGTGGCAGAGAAAACCCCCCCTCTTTTGTGTTGACCATTGTGTTCCCGGAATCTCAGGAATTCCTTTTAGGTTTCAAGGGGGGATGGGTTAGGTTACAATAGTGTTGAGTGCGTATAAAGTATAGGGATAAGAGGGGGGTACCCCTCTGCCACATATCGTGCTGGGTATAAGCTCACAGGCGAGTTTCTGGTGGATGCCCGGGTGTGATGACGTCATCGATTAGCTATCACATGATACTCGTGTCTGCTCCGAGATCAGCCACCATTGTCCCAGCTCACAAGCGGCTCTCTGGGTGCACCTGCCTAATTCAAGTCCCATTGAAAACAGTGTAAAATCAACAATGTTCACGACCAAGTTTCTTGCACACCGACATCACTGGGGTTTCTCAAACAACAATCAGATTATTGTCTTGGTCTTTATCTTTCATTTCTTTTCAATTTTTAGTAGGTTAGCCAATTACATTTTTTAATATTCACACCAAAAGAAACACACCTCCCGAAAAGTGATACTTCCCGAGCCTGCAAGCAGCCATTTTACAAATGGCATCCCTCCACGTTCTAGGGCAATTAGGATCCATTTTTCAACCGTAATTTTGTCAAGTCTGCCCTCAGATTGAAGCTCAAAAACTAGGGAGTTGATCCTATGCTATATTTACACAATCCCACCATTTCTTTCACCAAACGGCATCCGTTTTCAAAAGAAATTGTGGGGGCACATTTCATGCAAATGAGCTAGCGTAGAAATTCTCCTTACAATTAGGGTGGTGCACCCTATAGGGTGCACCTGCCTATTTCAAGTCTCATTGAAAACAGTGTAAAATCAACAATGTTCACGACCAAGTTTCTTGCACACCGACATCACTGGGGTTTCTCAAACAACAATCAGATTATTGTCTTGGTCTTTATCTTTCCATTTCTTTTCAATTTTTAGTAGGTTAGCCAATTACATTTTTTAATATTCACACCAAAAGAAACACACCTCCCGAAAAGTGATACTTCCCGAGCCTGCAAGCAGCCATTTTACAAATGGCATCCCTCCACGTTCTAGGGCAATTAGGATCCATTTTTCAACCGTAATTTTGTCAAGTCTGCCCTCAGATTGAAGCTCAAAAACTAGGGAGTTGATCCTATGCTATATTTACACAATCCCACCATTTCTTTCACCAAACGGCATCCGTTTTCAAAAGAAATTGTGGGGGCACATTTCATGCAAATGAGCTAGCGTAGAAATTCTCCTTACAATTAGGGTGGTGCACCCTATAGGGTGCACCTGCCTATTTCAAGTCTCATTGAAAACAGTGTAAAATCAACAATGTTCACGACCAAGTTTCTTGCACACCGACATCACTGGGGTTTCTCAAACAACAATCAGATTATTGTCTTGGTCTTTATCTTTCCATTTCTTTTCAATTTTTAGTAGGTTAGCCAATTACATTTTTTAATATTCACACCAAAAGAAACACACCTCCCGAAAAGTGATACTTCCCGAGCCTGCAAGCAGCCATTTTACAAATGGCATCCCTCCACGTTCTAGGGCAATTAGGACCCATTTTTCAACCGTAATTTTGTCAAGTCTGCCCTCAGATTGAAGCTCAAAAACCAGGGAGTTGATCCTATGCTATATTTACACAATCCCACCATTTCTTTCACCAAACGGCATCCGTTTTCAAAAGAAATTGTGGGGGCACATTTCATGCAAATGAGCTCGCGTAGAAATTATCCTTACAATTAGGGTGGTGCACCCTATAGGGTGCACCTGCCTAATTCAAGTCCCATTGAAAACAGTGTAAAATCAACAATGTTCACGACCAAGTTTCTTGCACACCGACATCACTGGGGTTTCTCAAACAACAATCAGATTATTGTCTTGGTCTTTATCTTTCATTTCTTTTCAATTTTTAGTAGGTTAGCCAATTACATTTTTTAATATTCACACCAAAAGAAACACACCTCCCGAAAAGTGATACTTCCCGAGCCTGCAAGCAGCCATTTTACAAATGGCATCCCTCCACGTTCTAGGGCAATTAGGATCCATTTTTCAACCGTAATTTTGTCAAGTCTGCCCTCAGATTTAAGCTCAAAAACTAGGGAGTTGATCCTATGCTATATTTACACAATCCCACCATTTCTTTCACCAAACGGCATCCGTTTTCAAAAGAAATTGTGGGGGCACATTTCATGCAAATGAGCTAGCGTAGAAATTCTCCTTACAATTAGGGTGGTGCACCCTATAGGGTGCACCTGCCTATTTCAAGTCTCATTGAAAACAGTGTAAAATCAACAATGTTCACGACCAAGTTTCTTGCACACCGACATCACTGGGGTTTCTCAAACAACAATCAGATTATTGTCTTGGTCTTTATCTTTCCATTTCTTTTCAATTTTTAGTAGGTTAGCCAATTACATTTTTTAATATTCACACCAAAAGAAACACACCTCCCGAAAAGTGATACTTCCCGAGCCTGCAAGCAGCCATTTTACAAATGGCATCCCTCCACGTTCTAGGGCAATTAGGATCCATTTTTCAACCGTAATTTTGTCAAGTCTGCCCTCAGATTTAAGCTCAAAAACTAGGGAGTTGATCCTATGCTATATTTACACAATCCCACCATTTCTTTCACCAAACGGCATCCGTTTTCAAAAGAAATTGTGGGGGCACATTTCATGCAAATGAGCTAGCGTAGAAATTCTCCTTACAATTAGGGTGGTGCACCCTATAGGGTGCACCTGCCTATTTCAAGTCTCATTGAAAACAGTGTAAAATCAACAATGTTCACGACCAAGTTTCTTGCACACCGACATCACTGGGGTTTCTCAAACAACAATCAGATTATTGTCTTGGTCTTTATCTTTCCATTTCTTTTCAATTTTTAGTAGGTTAGCCAATTACATTTTTTAATATTCACACCAAAAGAAACACACCTCCCGAAAAGTGATACTTCCCGAGCCTGCAAGCAGCCATTTTACAAATGGCATCCCTCCACGTTCTAGGGCAATTAGGACCCATTTTTCAACCGTAATTTTGTCAAGTCTGCCCTCAGATTGAAGCTCAAAAACCAGGGAGTTGATCCTATGCTATATTTACACAATCCCACCATTTCTTTCACCAAACGGCATCCGTTTTCAAAAGAAATTGTGGGGGCACATTTCATGCAAATGAGCTCGCGTAGAAATTATCCTTACAATTAGGGTGGTGCACCCTATAGGGTGCACCTGCCTAATTCAAGTCCCATTGAAAACAGTGTAAAATCAACAATGTTCACGACCAAGTTTCTTGCACACCGACATCACTGGGGTTTCTCAAACAACAATCAGATTATTGTCTTGGTCTTTATCTTTCATTTCTTTTCAATTTTTAGTAGGTTAGCCAATTACATTTTTTAATATTCACACCAAAAGAAACACACCTCCCGAAAAGTGATACTTCCCGAGCCTGCAAGCAGCCATTTTACAAATGGCATCCCTCCACGTTCTAGGGCAATTAGGATCCATTTTTCAACCGTAATTTTGTCAAGTCTGCCCTCAGATTTAAGCTCAAAAACTAGGGAGTTGATCCTATGCTATATTTACACAATCCCACCATTTCTTTCACCAAACGGCATCCGTTTTCAAAAGAAATTGTGGGGGCACATTTCATGCAAATGAGCTAGCGTAGAAATTCTCCTTACAATTAGGGTGGTGCACCCTATAGGGTGCACCTGCCTATTTCAAGTCTCATTGAAAACAGTGTAAAATCAACAATGTTCACGACCAAGTTTCTTGCACACCGACATCACTGGGGTTTCTCAAACAACAATCAGATTATTGTCTTGGTCTTTATCTTTCCATTTCTTTTCAATTTTTAGTAGGTTAGCCAATTACATTTTTTAATATTCACACCAAAAGAAACACACCTCCCGAAAAGTGATACTTCCCGAGCCTGCAAGCAGCCATTTTACAAATGGCATCCCTCCACGTTCTAGGGCAATTAGGATCCATTTTTCAACCGTAATTTTGTCAAGTCTGCCCTCAGATTTAAGCTCAAAAACTAGGGAGTTGATCCTATGCTATATTTACACAATCCCACCATTTCTTTCACCAAACGGCATCCGTTTTCAAAAGAAATTGTGGGGGCACATTTCATGCAAATGAGCTCGCGTAGAAATTATCCTTACAATTAGGGTGGTGCACCCTATAGGGTGCACCTGCCTAATTCAAGTCCCATTGAAAACAGTGTAAAATCAACAATGTTCACGACCAAGTTTCTTGCACACCGACATCACTGGGGTTTCTCAAACAACAATCAGATTATTGTCTTGGTCTTTATCTTTCCATTTCTTTTCAATTTTTAGTAGGTTAGCCAATTACATTTTTTAATATTCACACCAAAAGAAACACACCTCCCGAAAAGTGATACTTCCCGAGCCTGCAAGCAGCCATTTTACAAATGGCATCCCTCCACGTTCTAGGGCAATTAGGATCCATTTTTCAACCGTAATTTTGTCAAGTCTGCCCTCAGATTGAAGCTCAAAAACCAGGGAGTTGATCCTATGCTATATTTACACAATCCCACCATTTCTTTCACCAAACGGCATCCGTTTTCAAAAGAAATTGTGGGGGCACATTTCATGCAAATGAGCTCGCGTAGAAATTATCCTTACAATTAGGGTGGTGCACCCTATAGGGTGCACCTGCCTAATTCAAGTCCCATTGAAAACAGTGTAAAATCAACAATGTTCACGACCAAGTTTCTTGCACACCGACATCACTGGGGTTTCTCAAACAACAATCAGATTATTGTCTTGGTCTTTATCTTTCATTTCTTTTCAATTTTTAGTAGGTTAGCCAATTACATTTTTTAATATTCACACCAAAAGAAACACACCTCCCGAAAAGTGATACTTCCCGAGCCTGCAAGCAGCCATTTTACAAATGGCATCCCTCCACGTTCTAGGGCAATTAGGATCCATTTTTCAACCGTAATTTTGTCAAGTCTGCCCTCAGATTGAAGCTCAAAAACTAGGGAGTTGATCCTATGCTATATTTACACAATCCCACCATTTCTTTCACCAAACGGCATCCGTTTTCAAAAGAAATTGTGGGGGCACATTTCATGCAAATGAGCTCGCGTAGAAATTATCCTTACAATTAGGGTGGTGCACCCTATAGGGTGCACCTGCCTAATTCAAGTCCCATTGAAAACAGTGTAAAATCAACAATGTTCACGACCAAGTTTCTTGCACACCGACATCACTGGGGTTTCTCAAACAACAATCAGATTATTGTCTTGGTCTTTATCTTTCCATTTCTTTTCAATTTTTAGTAGGTTAGCCAATTACATTTTTTAATATTCACACCAAAAGAAACACACCTCCCGAAAAGTGATACTTCCCGAGCCTGCAAGCAGCCATTTTACAAATGGCATCCCTCCACGTTCTAGGGCAATTAGGATCCATTTTTCAACCGTAATTTTGTCAAGTCTGCCCTCAGATTGAAGCTCAAAAACCAGGGAGTTGATCCTATGCTATATTTACACAATCCCACCATTTCTTTCACCAAACGGCATCCGTTTTCAAAAGAAATTGTGGGGGCACATTTCATGCAAATGAGCTCGCGTAGAAATTATCCTTACAATTAGGGTGGTGCACCCTATAGGGTGCACCTGCCTAATTCAAGTCCCATTGAAAACAGTGTAAAATCAACAATGTTCACGACCAAGTTTCTTGCACACCGACATCACTGGGGTTTCTCAAACAACAATCAGATTATTGTCTTGGTCTTTATCTTTCCATTTCTTTTCAATTTTTAGTAGGTTAGCCAATTACATTTTTTAATATTCACACCAAAAGAAACACACCTCCCGAAAAGTGATACTTCCCGAGCCTGCAAGCAGCCATTTTACAAATGGCATCCCTCCACGTTCTAGGGCAATTAGGATCCATTTTTCAACCGTAATTTTGTCAAGTCTGCCCTCAGATTGAAGCTCAAAAACCAGGGAGTTGATCCTATGCTATATTTACACAATCCCACCATTTCTTTCACCAAACGGCATCCGTTTTCAAAAGAAATTGTGGGGGCACATTTCATGCAAATGAGCTCGCGTAGAAATTATCCTTACAATTAGGGTGGTGCACCCTATAGGGTGCACCTGCCTAATTCAAGTCCCATTGAAAACAGTGTAAAATCAACAATGTTCACGACCAAGTTTCTTGCACACCGACATCACTGGGGTTTCTCAAACAACAATCAGATTATTGTCTTGGTCTTTATCTTTCCATTTCTTTTCAATTTTTAGTAGGTTAGCCAATTACATTTTTTAATATTCACACCAAAAGAAACACACCTCCCGAAAAGTGATACTTCCCGAGCCTGCAAGCAGCCATTTTACAAATGGCATCCCTCCACGTTCTAGGGCAATTAGGATCCATTTCTCAACCGTAATTTTGTCAAGTCTGCCCTCAGATTGAAGCTCAAAAACCAGGGAGTTGATCCTATGCTATATTTACACAATCCCACCATTTCTTTCACCAAACGGCATCCGTTTTCAAAAGAAATTGTGGGGGCACATTTCATGCAAATGAGCTCGCGTAGAAATTATCCTTACAATTAGGGTGGTGCACCCTATAGGGTGCACCTGCCTAATTCAAGTCCCATTGAAAACAGTGTAAAATCAACAATGTTCACGACCAAGTTTCTTGCACACCGACATCACTGGGGTTTCTCAAACAACAATCAGATTATTGTCTTGGTCTTTATCTTCCATTTCTTTTCAATTTTTAGTAGGTTAGCCAATTACATTTTTTAATATTCACACCAAAAGAAACACACCTCCCGAAAAGTGATACTTCCCGAGCCTGCAAGCAGCCATTTTACAAATGGCATCCCTCCACGTTCTAGGGCAATTAGGATCCATTTTTCAACCGTAATTTTGTCAAGTCTGCCCTCAGATTGAAGCTCAAAAACTAGGGAGTTGATCCTATGCTATATTTACACAATCCCACCATTTCTTTCACCAAACGGCATCCGTTTTCAAAAGAAATTGTGGGGGCACATTTCATGCAAATGAGCTCGCGTAGAAATTATCCTTACAATTAGGGTGGTGCACCCTATAGGGTGCACCTGCCTAATTCAAGTCCCATTGAAAACAGTGTAAAATCAACAATGTTCACGACCAAGTTTCTTGCACACCGACATCACTGGGGTTTCTCAAACAACAATCAGATTATTGTCTTGGTCTTTATCTTTCATTTCTTTTCAATTTTTAGTAGGTTAGCCAATTACATTTTTTAATATTCACACCAAAAGAAACACACCTCCCGAAAAGTGATACTTCCCGAGCCTGCAAGCAGCCATTTTACAAATGGCATCCCTCCACGTTCTAGGGCAATTAGGATCCATTTTTCAACCGTAATTTTGTCAAGTCTGCCCTCAGATTGAAGCTCAAAAACTAGGGAGTTGATCCTATGCTATATTTACACAATCCCACCATTTCTTTCACCAAACGGCATCCGTTTTCAAAAGAAATTGTGGGGGCACATTTCATGCAAATGAGCTCGCGTAGAAATTATCCTTACAATTAGGGTGGTGCACCCTATAGGGTGCACCTGCCTAATTCAAGTCCCATTGAAAACAGTGTAAAATCAACAATGTTCACGACCAAGTTTCTTGCACACCGACATCACTGGGGTTTCTCAAACAACAATCAGATTATTGTCTTGGTCTTTATCTTTCATTTCTTTTCAATTTTTAGTAGGTTAGCCAATTACATTTTTTAATATTCACACCAAAAGAAACACACCTCCCGAAAAGTGATACTTCCCGAGCCTGCAAGCAGCCATTTTACAAATGGCATCCCTCCACGTTCTAGGGCAATTAGGATCCATTTTTCAACCGTAATTTTGTCAAGTCTGCCCTCAGATTGAAGCTCAAAAACTAGGGAGTTGATCCTATGCTATATTTACACAATCCCACCATTTCTTTCACCAAACGGCATCCGTTTTCAAAAGAAATTGTGGGGGCACATTTCATGCAAATGAGCTCGCGTAGAAATTATCCTTACAATTAGGGTGGTGCACCCTATAGGGTGCACCTGCCTAATTCAAGTCCCATTGAAAACAGTGTAAAATCAACAATGTTCACGACCAAGTTTCTTGCACACCGACATCACTGGGGTTTCTCAAACAACAATCAGATTATTGTCTTGGTCTTTATCTTTCCATTTCTTTTCAATTTTTAGTAGGTTAGCCAATTACATTTTTTAATATTCACACCAAAAGAAACACACCTCCCGAAAAGTGATACTTCCCGAGCCTGCAAGCAGCCATTTTACAAATGGCATCCCTCCACGTTCTAGGGCAATTAGGATCCATTTTTCAACCGTAATTTTGTCAAGTCTGCCCTCAGATTGAAGCTCAAAAACCAGGGAGTTGATCCTATGCTATATTTACACAATCCCACCATTTCTTTCACCAAACGGCATCCGTTTTCAAAAGAAATTGTGGGGGCACATTTCATGCAAATGAGCTCGCGTAGAAATTATCCTTACAATTAGGGTGGTGCACCCTATAGGGTGCACCTGCCTAATTCAAGTCCCATTGAAAACAGTGTAAAATCAACAATGTTCACGACCAAGTTTCTTGCACACCGACATCACTGGGGTTTCTCAAACAACAATCAGATTATTGTCTTGGTCTTTATCTTTCCATTTCTTTTCAATTTTTAGTAGGTTAGCCAATTACATTTTTTAATATTCACACCAAAAGAAACACACCTCCCGAAAAGTGATACTTCCCGAGCCTGCAAGCAGCCATTTTACAAATGGCATCCCTCCACGTTCTAGGGCAATTAGGATCCATTTTTCAACCGTAATTTTGTCAAGTCTGCCCTCAGATTGAAGCTCAAAAACCAGGGAGTTGATCCTATGCTATATTTACACAATCCCACCATTTCTTTCACCAAACGGCATCCGTTTTCAAAAGAAATTGTGGGGGCACATTTCATGCAAATGAGCTCGCGTAGAAATTATCCTTACAATTAGGGTGGTGCACCCTATAGGGTGCACCTGCCTAATTCAAGTCCCATTGAAAACAGTGTAAAATCAACAATGTTCACGACCAAGTTTCTTGCACACCGACATCACTGGGGTTTCTCAAACAACAATCAGATTATTGTCTTGGTCTTTATCTTTCATTTCTTTTCAATTTTTAGTAGGTTAGCCAATTACATTTTTTAATATTCACACCAAAAGAAACACACCTCCCGAAAAGTGATACTTCCCGAGCCTGCAAGCAGCCATTTTACAAATGGCATCCCTCCACGTTCTAGGGCAATTAGGATCCATTTTTCAACCGTAATTTTGTCAAGTCTGCCCTCAGATTGAAGCTCAAAAACCAGGGAGTTGATCCTATGCTATATTTACACAATCCCACCATTTCTTTCACCAAACGGCATCCGTTTTCAAAAGAAATTGTGGGGGCACATTTCATGCAAATGAGCTCGCGTAGAAATTATCCTTACAATTAGGGTGGTGCACCCTATAGGGTGCACCTGCCTAATTCAAGTCCCATTGAAAACAGTGTAAAATCAACAATGTTCACGACCAAGTTTCTTGCACACCGACATCTCTGGGGTTTCTCAAACAACAATCAGATTATTGTCTTGGTCTTTATCTTTCATTTCTTTTCAATTTTTAGTAGGTTAGCCAATTACATTTTTTAATATTCACACCAAAAGAAACACACCTCCCGAAAAGTGATACTTCCCGAGCCTGCAAGCAGCCATTTTACAAATGGCATCCCTCCACGTTCTAGGGCAATTAGGATCCATTTTTCAACCGTAATTTTGTCAAGTCTGCCCTCAGATTGAAGCTCAAAAACTAGGGAGTTGATCCTATGCTATATTTACACAATCCCACCATTTCTTTCACCAAACGGCATCCGTTTTCAAAAGAAATTGTGGGGGCACATTTCATGCAAATGAGCTCGCGTAGAAATTATCCTTACAATTAGGGTGGTGCACCCTATAGGGTGCACCTGCCTAATTCAAGTCCCATTGAAAACAGTGTAAAATCAACAATGTTCACGACCAAGTTTCTTGCACACCGACATCACTGGGGTTTCTCAAACAACAATCAGATTATTGTCTTGGTCTTTATCTTTCATTTCTTTTCAATTTTTAGTAGGTTAGCCAATTACATTTTTTAATATTCACACCAAAAGAAACACACCTCCCGAAAAGTGATACTTCCCGAGCCTGCAAGCAGCCATTTTACAAATGGCATCCCTCCACGTTCTAGGGCAATTAGGATCCATTTTTCAACCGTAATTTTGTCAAGTCTGCCCTCAGATTGAAGCTCAAAAACTAGGGAGTTGATCCTATGCTATATTTACACAATCCCACCATTTCTTTCACCAAACGGCATCCGTTTTCAAAAGAAATTGTGGGGGCACATTTCATGCAAATGAGCTCGCGTAGAAATTATCCTTACAATTAGGGTGGTGCACCCTATAGGGTGCACCTGCCTAATTCAAGTCCCATTGAAAACAGTGTAAAATCAACAATGTTCACGACCAAGTTTCTTGCACACCGACATCACTGGGGTTTCTCAAACAACAATCAGATTATTGTCTTGGTCTTTATCTTTCCATTTCTTTTCAATTTTTAGTAGGTTAGCCAATTACATTTTTTAATATTCACACCAAAAGAAACACACCTCCCGAAAAGTGATACTTCCCGAGCCTGCAAGCAGCCATTTTACAAATGGCATCCCTCCACGTTCTAGGGCAATTAGGATCCATTTTTCAACCGTAATTTTGTCAAGTCTGCCCTCAGATTGAAGCTCAAAAACTAGGGAGTTGATCCTATGCTATATTTACACAATCCCACCATTTCTTTCACCAAACGGCATCCGTTTTCAAAAGAAATTGTGGGGGCACATTTCATGCAAATGAGCTCGCGTAGAAATTATCCTTACAATTAGGGTGGTGCACCCTATAGGGTGCACCTGCCTAATTCAAGTCCCATTGAAAACAGTGTAAAATCAACAATGTTCACGACCAAGTTTCTTGCACACCGACATCACTGGGGTTTCTCAAACAACAATCAGATTATTGTCTTGGTCTTTATCTTTCATTTCTTTTCAATTTTTAGTAGGTTAGCCAATTACATTTTTTAATATTCACACCAAAAGAAACACACCTCCCGAAAAGTGATACTTCCCGAGCCTGCAAGCAGCCATTTTACAAATGGCATCCCTCCACGTTCTAGGGCAATTAGGATCCATTTTTCAACCGTAATTTTGTCAAGTCTGCCCTCAGATTGAAGCTCAAAAACTAGGGAGTTGATCCTATGCTATATTTACACAATCCCACCATTTCTTTCACCAAACGGCATCCGTTTTCAAAAGAAATTGTGGGGGCACATTTCATGCAAATGAGCTCGCGTAGAAATTATCCTTACAATTAGGGTGGTGCACCCTATAGGGTGCACCTGCCTAATTCAAGTCCCATTGAAAACAGTGTAAAATCAACAATGTTCACGACCAAGTTTCTTGCACACCGACATCACTGGGGTTTCTCAAACAACAATCAGATTATTGTCTTGGTCTTTATCTTTCCATTTCTTTTCAATTTTTAGTAGGTTAGCCAATTACATTTTTTAATATTCACAACAAAAGAAACACACCTCCCGAAAAGTGATACTTCCCGAGCCTGCAAGCAGCCATTTTACAAATGGCATCCCTCCACGTTCTAGGGCAATTAGGATCCATTTTTCAACCGTAATTTTGTCAAGTCTGCCCTCAGATTGAAGCTCAAAAACCAGGGAGTTGATCCTATGCTATATTTACACAATCCCACCATTTCTTTCACCAAACGGCATCCGTTTTCAAAAGAAATTGTGGGGGCACATTTCATGCAAATGAGCTCGCGTAGAAATTATCCTTACAATTAGGGTGGTGCACCCTATAGGGTGCACCTGCCTAATTCAAGTCCCATTGAAAACAGTGTAAAATCAACAATGTTCACGACCAAGTTTCTTGCACACCGACATCACTGGGGTTTCTCAAACAACAATCAGATTATTGTCTTGGTCTTTATCTTCCATTTCTTTTCAATTTTTAGTAGGTTAGCCAATTACATTTTTTAATATTCACACCAAAAGAAACACACCTCCCGAAAAGTGATACTTCCCGAGCCTGCAAGCAGCCATTTTACAAATGGCATCCCTCCACGTTCTAGGGCAATTAGGATCCATTTTTCAACCGTAATTTTGTCAAGTCTGCCCTCAGATTGAAGCTCAAAAACTAGGGAGTTGATCCTATGCTATATTTACACAATCCCACCATTTCTTTCACCAAACGGCATCCGTTTTCAAAAGAAATTGTGGGGGCACATTTCATGCAAATGAGCTCGCGTAGAAATTATCCTTACAATTAGGGTGGTGCACCCTATAGGGTGCACCTGCCTAATTCAAGTCCCATTGAAAACAGTGTAAAATCAACAATGTTCACGACCAAGTTTCTTGCACACCGACATCACTGGGGTTTCTCAAACAACAATCAGATTATTGTCTTGGTCTTTATCTTCCATTTCTTTTCAATTTTTAGTAGGTTAGCCAATTACATTTTTTAATATTCACACCAAAAGAAACACACCTCCCGAAAAGTGATACTTCCCGAGCCTGCAAGCAGCCATTTTACAAATGGCATCCCTCCACGTTCTAGGGCAATTAGGATCCATTTTTCAACCGTAATTTTGTCAAGTCTGCCCTCAGATTGAAGCTCAAAAACCAGGGAGTTGATCCTATGCTATATTTACACAATCCCACCATTTCTTTCACCAAACGGCATCCGTTTTCAAAAGAAATTGTGGGGGCACATTTCATGCAAATGAGCTCGCGTAGAAATTATCCTTACAATTAGGGTGGTGCACCCTATAGGGTGCACCTGCCTAATTCAAGTCCCATTGAAAACAGTGTAAAATCAACAATGTTCACGACCAAGTTTCTTGCACACCGACATCACTGGGGTTTCTCAAACAACAATCAGATTATTGTCTTGGTCTTTATCTTTCCATTTCTTTTCAATTTTTAGTAGGTTAGCCAATTACATTTTTTAATATTCACACCAAAAGAAACACACCTCCCGAAAAGTGATACTTCCCGAGCCTGCAAGCAGCCATTTTACAAATGGCATCCCTCCACGTTCTAGGGCAATTAGGATCCATTTTTCAACCGTAATTTTGTCAAGTCTGCCCTCAGATTGAAGCTCAAAAACCAGGGAGTTGATCCTATGCTATATTTACACAATCCCACCATTTCTTTCACCAAACGGCATCCGTTTTCAAAAGAAATTGTGGGGGCACATTTCATGCAAATGAGCTCGCGTAGAAATTATCCTTACAATTAGGGTGGTGCACCCTATAGGGTGCACCTGCCTAATTCAAGTCCCATTGAAAACAGTGTAAAATCAACAATGTTCACGACCAAGTTTCTTGCACACCGACATCACTGGGGTTTCTCAAACAACAATCAGATTATTGTCTTGGTCTTTATCTTCCATTTCTTTTCAATTTTTAGTAGGTTAGCCAATTACATTTTTTAATATTCACACCAAAAGAAACACACCTCCCGAAAAGTGATACTTCCCGAGCCTGCAAGCAGCCATTTTACAAATGGCATCCCTCCACGTTCTAGGGCAATTAGGATCCATTTTTCAACCGTAATTTTGTCAAGTCTGCCCTCAGATTGAAGCTCAAAAACCAGGGAGTTGATCCTATGCTATATTTACACAATCCCACCATTTCTTTCACCAAACGGCATCCGTTTTCAAAAGAAATTGTGGGGGCACATTTCATGCAAATGAGCTCGCGTAGAAATTATCCTTACAATTAGGGTGGTGCACCCTATAGGGTGCACCTGCCTAATTCAAGTCCCATTGAAAACAGTGTAAAATCAACAATGTTCACGACCAAGTTTCTTGCACACCGACATCACTGGGGTTTCTCAAACAACAATCAGATTATTGTCTTGGTCTTTATCTTTCCATTTCTTTTCAATTTTTAGTAGGTTAGCCAATTACATTTTTTAATATTCACACCAAAAGAAACACACCTCCCGAAAAGTGATACTTCCCGAGCCTGCAAGCAGCCATTTTACAAATGGCATCCCTCCACGTTCTAGGGCAATTAGGATCCATTTTTCAACCGTAATTTTGTCAAGTCTGCCCTCAGATTGAAGCTCAAAAACCAGGGAGTTGATCCTATGCTATATTTACACAATCCCACCATTTCTTTCACCAAACGGCATCCGTTTTCAAAAGAAATTGTGGGGGCACATTTCATGCAAATGAGCTCGCGTAGAAATTATCCTTACAATTAGGGTGGTGCACCCTATAGGGTGCACCTGCCTAATTCAAGTCCCATTGAAAACAGTGTAAAATCAACAATGTTCACGACCAAGTTTCTTGCACACCGACATCACTGGGGTTTCTCAAACAACAATCAGATTATTGTCTTGGTCTTTATCTTTCCATTTCTTTTCAATTTTTAGTAGGTTAGCCAATTACATTTTTTAATATTCACACCAAAAGAAACACACCTCCCGAAAAGTGATACTTCCCGAGCCTGCAAGCAGCCATTTTACAAATGGCATCCCTCCACGTTCTAGGGCAATTAGGATCCATTTTTCAACCGTAATTTTGTCAAGTCTGCCCTCAGATTGAAGCTCAAAAACCAGGGAGTTGATCCTATGCTATATTTACACAATTCCACCATTTCTTTCACCAAACGGCATCCGTTTTCAAAAGAAATTGTGGGGGCACATTTCATGCAAATGAGCTCGCGTAGAAATTATCCTTACAATTAGGGTGGTGCACCCTATAGGGTGCACCTGCCTAATTCAAGTCCCATTGAAAACAGTGTAAAATCAACAATGTTCACGACCAAGTTTCTTGCACACCGACATCACTGGGGTTTCTCAAACAACAATCAGATTATTGTCTTGGTCTTTATCTTTCCATTTCTTTTCAATTTTTAGTAGGTTAGCCAATTACATTTTTTAATATTCACACCAAAAGAAACACACCTCCCGAAAAGTGATACTTCCCGAGCCTGCAAGCAGCCATTTTACAAATGGCATCCCTCCACGTTCTAGGGCAATTAGGATCCATTTTTCAACCGTAATTTTGTCAAGTCTGCCCTCAGATTGAAGCTCAAAAACCAGGGAGTTGATCCTATGCTATATTTACACAATCCCACCATTTCTTTCACCAAACGGCATCCGTTTTCAAAAGAAATTGTGGGGGCACATTTCATGCAAATGAGCTCGCGTAGAAATTATCCTTACAATTAGGGTGGTGCACCCTATAGGGTGCACCTGCCTAATTCAAGTCCCATTGAAAACAGTGTAAAATCAACAATGTTCACGACCAAGTTTCTTGCACACCGACATCACTGGGGTTTCTCAAACAACAATCAGATTATTGTCTTGGTCTTTATCTTTCCATTTCTTTTCAATTTTTAGTAGGTTAGCCAATTACATTTTTTAATATTCACACCAAAAGAAACACACCTCCCGAAAAGTGATACTTCCCGAGCCTGCAAGCAGCCATTTTACAAATGGCATCCCTCCACGTTCTAGGGCAATTAGGATCCATTTTTCAACCGTAATTTTGTCAAGTCTGCCCTCAGATTGAAGCTCAAAAACCAGGGAGTTGATCCTATGCTATATTTACACAATCCCACCATTTCTTTCACCAAACGGCATCCGTTTTCAAAAGAAATTGTGGGGGCACATTTCATGCAAATGAGCTCGCGTAGAAATTATCCTTACAATTAGGGTGGTGCACCCTATAGGGTGCACCTGCCTAATTCAAGTCCCATTGAAAACAGTGTAAAATCAACAATGTTCACGACCAAGTTTCTTGCACACCGACATCACTGGGGTTTCTCAAACAACAATCAGATTATTGTCTTGGTCTTTATCTTCCATTTCTTTTCAATTTTTAGTAGGTTAGCCAATTACATTTTTTAATATTCACACCAAAAGAAACACACCTCCCGAAAAGTGATACTTCCCGAGCCTGCAAGCAGCCATTTTACAAATGGCATCCCTCCACGTTCTAGGGCAATTAGGATCCATTTTTCAACCGTAATTTTGTCAAGTCTGCCCTCAGATTGAAGCTCAAAAACTAGGGAGTTGATCCTATGCTATATTTACACAATCCCACCATTTCTTTCACCAAACGGCATCCGTTTTCAAAAGAAATTGTGGGGGCACATTTCATGCAAATGAGCTCGCGTAGAAATTATCCTTACAATTAGGGTGGTGCACCCTATAGGGTGCACCTGCCTAATTCAAGTCCCATTGAAAACAGTGTAAAATCAACAATGTTCACGACCAAGTTTCTTGCACACCGACATCACTGGGGTTTCTCAAACAACAATCAGATTATTGTCTTGGTCTTTATCTTTCATTTCTTTTCAATTTTTAGTAGGTTAGCCAATTACATTTTTTAATATTCACACCAAAAGAAACACACCTCCCGAAAAGTGATACTTCCCGAGCCTGCAAGCAGCCATTTTACAAATGGCATCCCTCCACGTTCTAGGGCAATTAGGATCCATTTTTCAACCGTAATTTTGTCAAGTCTGCCCTCAGATTGAAGCTCAAAAACTAGGGAGTTGATCCTATGCTATATTTACACAATCCCACCATTTCTTTCACCAAACGGCATCCGTTTTCAAAAGAAATTGTGGGGGCACATTTCATGCAAATGAGCTCGCGTAGAAATTATCCTTACAATTAGGGTGGTGCACCCTATAGGGTGCACCTGCCTAATTCAAGTCCCATTGAAAACAGTGTAAAATCAACAATGTTCACGACCAAGTTTCTTGCACACCGACATCACTGGGGTTTCTCAAACAACAATCAGATTATTGTCTTGGTCTTTATCTTTCATTTCTTTTCAATTTTTAGTAGGTTAGCCAATTACATTTTTTAATATTCACACCAAAAGAAACACACCTCCCGAAAAGTGATACTTCCCGAGCCTGCAAGCAGCCATTTTACAAATGGCATCCCTCCACGTTCTAGGGCAATTAGGATCCATTTTTCAACCGTAATTTTGTCAAGTCTGCCCTCAGATTGAAGCTCAAAAACTAGGGAGTTGATCCTATGCTATATTTACACAATCCCACCATTTCTTTCACCAAACGGCATCCGTTTTCAAAAGAAATTGTGGGGGCACATTTCATGCAAATGAGCTCGCGTAGAAATTATCCTTACAATTAGGGTGGTGCACCCTATAGGGTGCACCTGCCTAATTCAAGTCCCATTGAAAACAGTGTAAAATCAACAATGTTCACGACCAAGTTTCTTGCACACCGACATCACTGGGGTTTCTCAAACAACAATCAGATTATTGTCTTGGTCTTTATCTTTCCATTTCTTTTCAATTTTTAGTAGGTTAGCCAATTACATTTTTTAATATTCACACCAAAAGAAACACACCTCCCGAAAAGTGATACTTCCCGAGCCTGCAAGCAGCCATTTTACAAATGGCATCCCTCCACGTTCTAGGGCAATTAGGATCCATTTTTCAACCGTAATTTTGTCAAGTCTGCCCTCAGATTGAAGCTCAAAAACCAGGGAGTTGATCCTATGCTATATTTACACAATCCCACCATTTCTTTCACCAAACGGCATCCGTTTTCAAAAGAAATTGTGGGGGCACATTTCATGCAAATGAGCTCGCGTAGAAATTATCCTTACAATTAGGGTGGTGCACCCTATAGGGTGCACCTGCCTAATTCAAGTCCCATTGAAAACAGTGTAAAATCAACAATGTTCACGACCAAGTTTCTTGCACACCGACATCACTGGGGTTTCTCAAACAACAATCAGATTATTGTCTTGGTCTTTATCTTTCCATTTCTTTTCAATTTTTAGTAGGTTAGCCAATTACATTTTTTAATATTCACACCAAAAGAAACACACCTCCCGAAAAGTGATACTTCCCGAGCCTGCAAGCAGCCATTTTACAAATGGCATCCCTCCACGTTCTAGGGCAATTAGGATCCATTTTTCAACCGTAATTTTGTCAAGTCTGCCCTCAGATTGAAGCTCAAAAACCAGGGAGTTGATCCTATGCTATATTTACACAATCCCACCATTTCTTTCACCAAACGGCATCCGTTTTCAAAAGAAATTGTGGGGGCACATTTCATGCAAATGAGCTCGCGTAGAAATTATCCTTACAATTAGGGTGGTGCACCCTATAGGGTGCACCTGCCTAATTCAAGTCCCATTGAAAACAGTGTAAAATCAACAATGTTCACGACCAAGTTTCTTGCACACCGACATCACTGGGGTTTCTCAAACAACAATCAGATTATTGTCTTGGTCTTTATCTTTCCATTTCTTTTCAATTTTTAGTAGGTTAGCCAATTACATTTTTTAATATTCACACCAAAAGAAACACACCTCCCGAAAAGTGATACTTCCCGAGCCTGCAAGCAGCCATTTTACAAATGGCATCCCTCCACGTTCTAGGGCAATTAGGATCCATTTTTCAACCGTAATTTTGTCAAGTCTGCCCTCAGATTGAAGCTCAAAAACCAGGGAGTTGATCCTATGCTATATTTACACAATCCCACCATTTCTTTCACCAAACGGCATCCGTTTTCAAAAGAAATTGTGGGGGCACATTTCATGCAAATGAGCTCGCGTAGAAATTATCCTTACAATTAGGGTGGTGCACCCTATAGGGTGCACCTGCCTAATTCAAGTCCCATTGAAAACAGTGTAAAATCAACAATGTTCACGACCAAGTTTCTTGCACACCGACATCACTGGGGTTTCTCAAACAACAATCAGATTATTGTCTTGGTCTTTATCTTTCATTTCTTTTCAATTTTTAGTAGGTTAGCCAATTACATTTTTTAATATTCACACCAAAAGAAACACACCTCCCGAAAAGTGATACTTCCCGAGCCTGCAAGCAGCCATTTTACAAATGGCATCCCTCCACGTTCTAGGGCAATTAGGATCCATTTTTCAACCGTAATTTTGTCAAGTCTGCCCTCAGATTGAAGCTCAAAAACTAGGGAGTTGATCCTATGCTATATTTACACAATCCCACCATTTCTTTCACCAAACGGCATCCGTTTTCAAAAGAAATTGTGGGGGCACATTTCATGCAAATGAGCTCGCGTAGAAATTATCCTTACAATTAGGGTGGTGCACCCTATAGGGTGCACCTGCCTAATTCAAGTCCCATTGAAAACAGTGTAAAATCAACAATGTTCACGACCAAGTTTCTTGCACACCGACATCACTGGGGTTTCTCAAACAACAATCAGATTATTGTCTTGGTCTTTATCTTTCATTTCTTTTCAATTTTTAGTAGGTTAGCCAATTACATTTTTTAATATTCACACCAAAAGAAACACACCTCCCGAAAAGTGATACTTCCCGAGCCTGCAAGCAGCCATTTTACAAATGGCATCCCTCCACGTTCTAGGGCAATTAGGATCCATTTTTCAACCGTAATTTTGTCAAGTCTGCCCTCAGATTGAAGCTCAAAAACTAGGGAGTTGATCCTATGCTATATTTACACAATCCCACCATTTCTTTCACCAAACGGCATCCGTTTTCAAAAGAAATTGTGGGGGCACATTTCATGCAAATGAGCTCGCGTAGAAATTATCCTTACAATTAGGGTGGTGCACCCTATAGGGTGCACCTGCCTAATTCAAGTCCCATTGAAAACAGTGTAAAATCAACAATGTTCACGACCAAGTTTCTTGCACACCGACATCACTGGGGTTTCTCAAACAACAATCAGATTATTGTCTTGGTCTTTATCTTTCCATTTCTTTTCAATTTTTAGTAGGTTAGCCAATTACATTTTTTAATATTCACACCAAAAGAAACACACCTCCCGAAAAGTGATACTTCCCGAGCCTGCAAGCAGCCATTTTACAAATGGCATCCCTCCACGTTCTAGGGCAATTAGGATCCATTTTTCAACCGTAATTTTGTCAAGTCTGCCCTCAGATTGAAGCTCAAAAACCAGGGAGTTGATCCTATGCTATATTTACACAATCCCACCATTTCTTTCACCAAACGGCATCCGTTTTCACAAGAAATTGTGGGGGCACATTTCATGCAAATGAGCTCGCGTAGAAATTATCCTTACAATTAGGGTGGTGCACCCTATAGGGTGCACCTGCCTAATTCAAGTCCCATTGAAAACAGTGTAAAATCAACAATGTTCACGACCAAGTTTCTTGCACACCGACATCACTGGGGTTTCTCAAACAACAATCAGATTATTGTCTTGGTCTTTATCTTTCCATTTCTTTTCAATTTTTAGTAGGTTAGCCAATTACATTTTTTAATATTCACACCAAAAGAAACACACCTCCCGAAAAGTGATACTTCCCGAGCCTGCAAGCAGCCATTTTACAAATGGCATCCCTCCACGTTCTAGGGCAATTAGGATCCATTTTTCAACCGTAATTTTGTCAAGTCTGCCCTCAGATTGAAGCTCAAAAACCAGGGAGTTGATCCTATGCTATATTTACACAATCCCACCATTTCTTTCACCAAACGGCATCCGTTTTCAAAAGAAATTGTGGGGGCACATTTCATGCAAATGAGCTCGCGTAGAAATTATCCTTACAATTAGGGTGGTGCACCCTATAGGGTGCACCTGCCTAATTCAAGTCCCATTGAAAACAGTGTAAAATCAACAATGTTCACGACCAAGTTTCTTGCACACCGACATCACTGGGGTTTCTCAAACAACAATCAGATTATTGTCTTGGTCTTTATCTTTCATTTCTTTTCAATTTTTAGTAGGTTAGCCAATTACATTTTTTAATATTCACACCAAAAGAAACACACCTCCCGAAAAGTGATACTTCCCGAGCCTGCAAGCAGCCATTTTACAAATGGCATCCCTCCACGTTCTAGGGCAATTAGGATCCATTTTTCAACCGTAATTTTGTCAAGTCTGCCCTCAGATTAAAGCTCAAAAACTAGGGAGTTGATCCTATGCTATATTTACACAATCCCACCATTTCTTTCACCAAACGGCATCCGTTTTCAAAAGAAATTGTGGGGGCACATTTCATGCAAATGAGCTCGCGTAGAAATTATCCTTACAATTAGGGTGGTGCACCCTATAGGGTGCACCTGCCTAATTCAAGTCCCATTGAAAACAGTGTAAAATCAACAATGTTCACGACCAAGTTTCTTGCACACCGACATCACTGGGGTTTCTCAAACAACAATCAGATTATTGTCTTGGTCTTTATCTTTCCATTTCTTTTCAATTTTTAGTAGGTTAGCCAATTACATTTTTTAATATTCACACCAAAAGAAACACACCTCCCGAAAAGTGATACTTCCCGAGCCTGCAAGCAGCCATTTTACAAATGGCATCCCTCCACGTTCTAGGGCAATTAGGATCCATTTTTCAACCGTAATTTTGTCAAGTCTGCCCTCAGATTGAAGCTCAAAAACCAGGGAGTTGATCCTATGCTATATTTACACAATCCCACCATTTCTTTCACCAAACGGCATCCGTTTTCAAAAGAAATTGTGGGGGCACATTTCATGCAAATGAGCTCGCGTAGAAATTATCCTTACAATTAGGGTGGTGCACCCTATAGGGTGCACCTGCCTAATTCAAGTCCCATTGAAAACAGTGTAAAATCAACAATGTTCACGACCAAGTTTCTTGCACACCGACATCACTGGGGTTTCTCAAACAACAATCAGATTATTGTCTTGGTCTTTATCTTTCATTTCTTTTCAATTTTTAGTAGGTTAGCCAATTACATTTTTTAATATTCACACCAAAAGAAACACACCTCCCGAAAAGTGATACTTCCCGAGCCTGCAAGCAGCCATTTTACAAATGGCATCCCTCCACGTTCTAGGGCAATTAGGATCCATTTTTCAACCGTAATTTTGTCAAGTCTGCCCTCAGATTGAAGCTCAAAAACCAGGGAGTTGATCCTATGCTATATTTACACAATCCCACCATTTCTTTCACCAAACGGCATCCGTTTTCAAAAGAAATTGTGGGGGCACATTTCATGCAAATGAGCTCGCGTAGAAATTATCCTTACAATTAGGGTGGTGCACCCTATAGGGTGCACCTGCCTAATTCAAGTCCCATTGAAAACAGTGTAAAATCAACAATGTTCACGACCAAGTTTCTTGCACACCGACATCACTGGGGTTTCTCAAACAACAATCAGATTATTGTCTTGGTCTTTATCTTTCATTTCTTTTCAATTTTTAGTAGGTTAGCCAATTACATTTTTTAATATTCACACCAAAAGAAACACACCTCCCGAAAAGTGATACTTCCCGAGCCTGCAAGCAGCCATTTTACAAATGGCATCCCTCCACGTTCTAGGGCAATTAGGATCCATTTTTCAACCGTAATTTTGTCAAGTCTGCCCTCAGATTGAAGCTCAAAAACTAGGGAGTTGATCCTATGCTATATTTACACAATCCCACCATTTCTTTCACCAAACGGCATCCGTTTTCAAAAGAAATTGTGGGGGCACATTTCATGCAAATGAGCTCGCGTAGAAATTATCCTTACAATTAGGGTGGTGCACCCTATAGGGTGCACCTGCCTAATTCAAGTCCCATTGAAAACAGTGTAAAATCAACAATGTTCACGACCAAGTTTCTTGCACACCGACATCACTGGGGTTTCTCAAACAACAATCAGATTATTGTCTTGGTCTTTATCTTTCATTTCTTTTCAATTTTTAGTAGGTTAGCCAATTACATTTTTTAATATTCACACCAAAAGAAACACACCTCCCGAAAAGTGATACTTCCCGAGCCTGCAAGCAGCCATTTTACAAATGGCATCCCTCCACGTTCTAGGGCAATTAGGATCCATTTTTCAACCGTAATTTTGTCAAGTCTGCCCTCAGATTGAAGCTCAAAAACTAGGGAGTTGATCCTATGCTATATTTACACAATCCCACCATTTCTTTCACCAAACGGCATCCGTTTTCAAAAGAAATTGTGGGGGCACATTTCATGCAAATGAGCTCGCGTAGAAATTATCCTTACAATTAGGGTGGTGCACCCTATAGGGTGCACCTGCCTAATTCAAGTCCCATTGAAAACAGTGTAAAATCAACAATGTTCACGACCAAGTTTCTTGCACACCGACATCACTGGGGTTTCTCAAACAACAATCAGATTATTGTCTTGGTCTTTATCTTTCCATTTCTTTTCAATTTTTAGTAGGTTAGCCAATTACATTTTTTAATATTCACACCAAAAGAAACACACCTCCCGAAAAGTGATACTTCCCGAGCCTGCAAGCAGCCATTTTACAAATGGCATCCCTCCACGTTCTAGGGCAATTAGGATCCATTTTTCAACCGTAATTTTGTCAAGTCTGCCCTCAGATTGAAGCTCAAAAACTAGGGAGTTGATCCTATGCTATATTTACACAATCCCACCATTTCTTTCACCAAACGGCATCCGTTTTCAAAAGAAATTGTGGGGGCACATTTCATGCAAATGAGCTCGCGTAGAAATTATCCTTACAATTAGGGTGGTGCACCCTATAGGGTGCACCTGCCTAATTCAAGTCCCATTGAAAACAGTGTAAAATCAACAATGTTCACGACCAAGTTTCTTGCACACCGACATCACTGGGGTTTCTCAAACAACAATCAGATTATTGTCTTGGTCTTTATCTTTCATTTCTTTTCAATTTTTAGTAGGTTAGCCAATTACATTTTTTAATATTCACACCAAAAGAAACACACCTCCCGAAAAGTGATACTTCCCGAGCCTGCAAGCAGCCATTTTACAAATGGCATCCCTCCACGTTCTAGGGCAATTAGGATCCATTTTTCAACCGTAATTTTGTCAAGTCTGCCCTCAGATTGAAGCTCAAAAACTAGGGAGTTGATCCTATGCTATATTTACACAATCCCACCATTTCTTTCACCAAACGGCATCCGTTTTCAAAAGAAATTGTGGGGGCACATTTCATGCAAATGAGCTCGCGTAGAAATTATCCTTACAATTAGGGTGGTGCACCCTATAGGGTGCACCTGCCTAATTCAAGTCCCATTGAAAACAGTGTAAAATCAACAATGTTCACGACCAAGTTTCTTGCACACCGACATCACTGGGGTTTCTCAAACAACAATCAGATTATTGTCTTGGTCTTTATCTTTCCATTTCTTTTCAATTTTTAGTAGGTTAGCCAATTACATTTTTTAATATTCACACCAAAAGAAACACACCTCCCGAAAAGTGATACTTCCCGAGCCTGCAAGCAGCCATTTTACAAATGGCATCCCTCCACGTTCTAGGGCAATTAGGATCCATTTTTCAACCGTAATTTTGTCAAGTCTGCCCTCAGATTGAAGCTCAAAAACCAGGGAGTTGATCCTATGCTATATTTACACAATCCCACCATTTCTTTCACCAAACGGCATCCGTTTTCACAAGAAATTGTGGGGGCACATTTCATGCAAATGAGCTCGCGTAGAAATTATCCTTACAATTAGGGTGGTGCACCCTATAGGGTGCACCTGCCTAATTCAAGTCCCATTGAAAACAGTGTAAAATCAACAATGTTCACGACCAAGTTTCTTGCACACCGACATCACTGGGGTTTCTCAAACAACAATCAGATTATTGTCTTGGTCTTTATCTTTCCATTTCTTTTCAATTTTTAGTAGGTTAGCCAATTACATTTTTTAATATTCACACCAAAAGAAACACACCTCCCGAAAAGTGATACTTCCCGAGCCTGCAAGCAGCCATTTTACAAATGGCATCCCTCCACGTTCTAGGGCAATTAGGATCCATTTTTCAACCGTAATTTTGTCAAGTCTGCCCTCAGATTGAAGCTCAAAAACCAGGGAGTTGATCCTATGCTATATTTACACAATCCCACCATTTCTTTCACCAAACGGCATCCGTTTTCAAAAGAAATTGTGGGGGCACATTTCATGCAAATGAGCTCGCGTAGAAATTATCCTTACAATTAGGGTGGTGCACCCTATAGGGTGCACCTGCCTAATTCAAGTCCCATTGAAAACAGTGTAAAATCAACAATGTTCACGACCAAGTTTCTTGCACACCGACATCACTGGGGTTTCTCAAACAACAATCAGATTATTGTCTTGGTCTTTATCTTTCATTTCTTTTCAATTTTTAGTAGGTTAGCCAATTACATTTTTTAATATTCACACCAAAAGAAACACACCTCCCGAAAAGTGATACTTCCCGAGCCTGCAAGCAGCCATTTTACAAATGGCATCCCTCCACGTTCTAGGGCAATTAGGATCCATTTTTCAACCGTAATTTTGTCAAGTCTGCCCTCAGATTGAAGCTCAAAAACTAGGGAGTTGATCCTATGCTATATTTACACAATCCCACCATTTCTTTCACCAAACGGCATCCGTTTTCAAAAGAAATTGTGGGGGCACATTTCATGCAAATGAGCTCGCGTAGAAATTATCCTTACAATTAGGGTGGTGCACCCTATAGGGTGCACCTGCCTAATTCAAGTCCCATTGAAAACAGTGTAAAATCAACAATGTTCACGACCAAGTTTCTTGCACACCGACATCACTGGGGTTTCTCAAACAACAATCAGATTATTGTCTTGGTCTTTATCTTTCCATTTCTTTTCAATTTTTAGTAGGTTAGCCAATTACATTTTTTAATATTCACACCAAAAGAAACACACCTCCCGAAAAGTGATACTTCCCGAGCCTGCAAGCAGCCATTTTACAAATGGCATCCCTCCACGTTCTAGGGCAATTAGGATCCATTTTTCAACCGTAATTTTGTCAAGTCTGCCCTCAGATTGAAGCTCAAAAACCAGGGAGTTGATCCTATGCTATATTTACACAATCCCACCATTTCTTTCACCAAACGGCATCCGTTTTCAAAAGAAATTGTGGGGGCACATTTCATGCAAATGAGCTCGCGTAGAAATTATCCTTACAATTAGGGTGGTGCACCCTATAGGGTGCACCTGCCTAATTCAAGTCCCATTGAAAACAGTGTAAAATCAACAATGTTCACGACCAAGTTTCTTGCACACCGACATCACTGGGGTTTCTCAAACAACAATCAGATTATTGTCTTGGTCTTTATCTTTCATTTCTTTTCAATTTTTAGTAGGTTAGCCAATTACATTTTTTAATATTCACACCAAAAGAAACACACCTCCCGAAAAGTGATACTTCCCGAGCCTGCAAGCAGCCATTTTACAAATGGCATCCCTCCACGTTCTAGGGCAATTAGGATCCATTTTTCAACCGTAATTTTGTCAAGTCTGCCCTCAGATTGAAGCTCAAAAACCAGGGAGTTGATCCTATGCTATATTTACACAATCCCACCATTTCTTTCACCAAACGGCATCCGTTTTCAAAAGAAATTGTGGGGGCACATTTCATGCAAATGAGCTCGCGTAGAAATTATCCTTACAATTAGGGTGGTGCACCCTATAGGGTGCACCTGCCTAATTCAAGTCCCATTGAAAACAGTGTAAAATCAACAATGTTCACGACCAAGTTTCTTGCACACCGACATCACTGGGGTTTCTCAAACAACAATCAGATTATTGTCTTGGTCTTTATCTTTCATTTCTTTTCAATTTTTAGTAGGTTAGCCAATTACATTTTTTAATATTCACACCAAAAGAAACACACCTCCCGAAAAGTGATACTTCCCGAGCCTGCAAGCAGCCATTTTACAAATGGCATCCCTCCACGTTCTAGGGCAATTAGGATCCATTTTTCAACCGTAATTTTGTCAAGTCTGCCCTCAGATTGAAGCTCAAAAACTAGGGAGTTGATCCTATGCTATATTTACACAATCCCACCATTTCTTTCACCAAACGGCATCCGTTTTCAAAAGAAATTGTGGGGGCACATTTCATGCAAATGAGCTCGCGTAGAAATTATCCTTACAATTAGGGTGGTGCACCCTATAGGGTGCACCTGCCTAATTCAAGTCCCATTGAAAACAGTGTAAAATCAACAATGTTCACGACCAAGTTTCTTGCACACCGACATCACTGGGGTTTCTCAAACAACAATCAGATTATTGTCTTGGTCTTTATCTTTCATTTCTTTTCAATTTTTAGTAGGTTAGCCAATTACATTTTTTAATATTCACACCAAAAGAAACACACCTCCCGAAAAGTGATACTTCCCGAGCCTGCAAGCAGCCATTTTACAAATGGCATCCCTCCACGTTCTAGGGCAATTAGGATCCATTTTTCAACCGTAATTTTGTCAAGTCTGCCCTCAGATTGAAGCTCAAAAACTAGGGAGTTGATCCTATGCTATATTTACACAATCCCACCATTTCTTTCACCAAACGGCATCCGTTTTCAAAAGAAATTGTGGGGGCACATTTCATGCAAATGAGCTCGCGTAGAAATTATCCTTACAATTAGGGTGGTGCACCCTATAGGGTGCACCTGCCTAATTCAAGTCCCATTGAAAACAGTGTAAAATCAACAATGTTCACGACCAAGTTTCTTGCACACCGACATCACTGGGGTTTCTCAAACAACAATCAGATTATTGTCTTGGTCTTTATCTTTCCATTTCTTTTCAATTTTTAGTAGGTTAGCCAATTACATTTTTTAATATTCACACCAAAAGAAACACACCTCCCGAAAAGTGATACTTCCCGAGCCTGCAAGCAGCCATTTTACAAATGGCATCCCTCCACGTTCTAGGGCAATTAGGATCCATTTTTCAACCGTAATTTTGTCAAGTCTGCCCTCAGATTGAAGCTCAAAAACCAGGGAGTTGATCCTATGCTATATTTACACAATCCCACCATTTCTTTCACCAAACGGCATCCGTTTTCAAAAGAAATTGTGGGGGCACATTTCATGCAAATGAGCTCGCGTAGAAATTATCCTTACAATTAGGGTGGTGCACCCTATAGGGTGCACCTGCCTAATTCAAGTCCCATTGAAAACAGTGTAAAATCAACAATGTTCACGACCAAGTTTCTTGCACACCGACATCACTGGGGTTTCTCAAACAACAATCAGATTATTGTCTTGGTCTTTATCTTTCATTTCTTTTCAATTTTTAGTAGGTTAGCCAATTACATTTTTTAATATTCACACCAAAAGAAACACACCTCCCGAAAAGTGATACTTCCCGAGCCTGCAAGCAGCCATTTTACAAATGGCATCCCTCCACGTTCTAGGGCAATTAGGATCCATTTTTCAACCGTAATTTTGTCAAGTCTGCCCTCAGATTGAAGCTCAAAAACTAGGGAGTTGATCCTATGCTATATTTACACAATCCCACCATTTCTTTCACCAAACGGCATCCGTTTTCAAAAGAAATTGTGGGGGCACATTTCATGCAAATGAGCTCGCGTAGAAATTATCCTTACAATTAGGGTGGTGCACCCTATAGGGTGCACCTGCCTAATTCAAGTCCCATTGAAAACAGTGTAAAATCAACAATGTTCACGACCAAGTTTCTTGCACACCGACATCACTGGGGTTTCTCAAACAACAATCAGATTATTGTCTTGGTCTTTATCTTTCATTTCTTTTCAATTTTTAGTAGGTTAGCCAATTACATTTTTTAATATTCACACCAAAAGAAACACACCTCCCGAAAAGTGATACTTCCCGAGCCTGCAAGCAGCCATTTTACAAATGGCATCCCTCCACGTTCTAGGGCAATTAGGATCCATTTTTCAACCGTAATTTTGTCAAGTCTGCCCTCAGATTGAAGCTCAAAAACTAGGGAGTTGATCCTATGCTATATTTACACAATCCCACCATTTCTTTCACCAAACGGCATCCGTTTTCAAAAGAAATTGTGGGGGCACATTTCATGCAAATGAGCTCGCGTAGAAATTATCCTTACAATTAGGGTGGTGCACCCTATAGGGTGCACCTGCCTAATTCAAGTCCCATTGAAAACAGTGTAAAATCAACAATGTTCACGACCAAGTTTCTTGCACACCGACATCACTGGGGTTTCTCAAACAACAATCAGATTATTGTCTTGGTCTTTATCTTTCCATTTCTTTTCAATTTTTAGTAGGTTAGCCAATTACATTTTTTAATATTCACACCAAAAGAAACACACCTCCCGAAAAGTGATACTTCCCGAGCCTGCAAGCAGCCATTTTACAAATGGCATCCCTCCACGTTCTAGGGCAATTAGGATCCATTTTTCAACCGTAATTTTGTCAAGTCTGCCCTCAGATTGAAGCTCAAAAACCAGGGAGTTGATCCTATGCTATATTTACACAATCCCACCATTTCTTTCACCAAACGGCATCCGTTTTCAAAAGAAATTGTGGGGGCACATTTCATGCAAATGAGCTCGCGTAGAAATTATCCTTACAATTAGGGTGGTGCACCCTATAGGGTGCACCTGCCTAATTCAAGTCCCATTGAAAACAGTGTAAAATCAACAATGTTCACGACCAAGTTTCTTGCACACCGACATCACTGGGGTTTCTCAAACAACAATCAGATTATTGTCTTGGTCTTTATCTTTCATTTCTTTTCAATTTTTAGTAGGTTAGCCAATTACATTTTTTAATATTCACACCAAAAGAAACACACCTCCCGAAAAGTGATACTTCCCGAGCCTGCAAGCAGCCATTTTACAAATGGCATCCCTCCACGTTCTAGGGCAATTAGGATCAATTTTTCAACCGTAATTTTGTCAAGTCTGCCCTCAGATTGAAGCTCAAAAACTAGGGAGTTGATCCTATGCTATATTTACACAATCCCACCATTTCTTTCACCAAACGGCATCCGTTTTCAAAAGAAATTGTGGGGGCACATTTCATGCAAATGAGCTCGCGTAGAAATTATCCTTACAATTAGGGTGGTGCACCCTATAGGGTGCACCTGCCTAATTCAAGTCCCATTGAAAACAGTGTAAAATCAACAATGTTCACGACCAAGTTTCTTGCACACCGACATCACTGGGGTTTCTCAAACAACAATCAGATTATTGTCTTGGTCTTTATCTTTCCATTTCTTTTCAATTTTTAGTAGGTTAGCCAATTACATTTTTTAATATTCACACCAAAAGAAACACACCTCCCGAAAAGTGATACTTCCCGAGCCTGCAAGCAGCCATTTTACAAATGGCATCCCTCCACGTTCTAGGGCAATTAGGATCCATTTTTCAACCGTAATTTTGTCAAGTCTGCCCTCAGATTGAAGCTCAAAAACCAGGGAGTTGATCCTATGCTATATTTACACAATCCCACCATTTCTTTCACCAAACGGCATCCGTTTTCAAAAGAAATTGTGGGGGCACATTTCATGCAAATGAGCTCGCGTAGAAATTATCCTTACAATTAGGGTGGTGCACCCTATAGGGTGCACCTGCCTAATTCAAGTCCCATTGAAAACAGTGTAAAATCAACAATGTTCACGACCAAGTTTCTTGCACACCGACATCACTGGGGTTTCTCAAACAACAATCAGATTATTGTCTTGGTCTTTATCTTTCCATTTCTTTTCAATTTTTAGTAGGTTAGCCAATTACATTTTTTAATATTCACACCAAAAGAAACACACCTCCCGAAAAGTGATACTTCCCGAGCCTGCAAGCAGCCATTTTACAAATGGCATCCCTCCACGTTCTAGGGCAATTAGGATCCATTTTTCAACCGTAATTTTGTCAAGTCTGCCCTCAGATTGAAGCTCAAAAACCAGGGAGTTGATCCTATGCTATATTTACACAATCCCACCATTTCTTTCACCAAACGGCATCCGTTTTCAAAAGAAATTGTGGGGGCACATTTCATGCAAATGAGCTCGCGTAGAAATTATCCTTACAATTAGGGTGGTGCACCCTATAGGGTGCACCTGCCTAATTCAAGTCCCATTGAAAACAGTGTAAAATCAACAATGTTCACGACCAAGTTTCTTGCACACCGACATCACTGGGGTTTCTCAAACAACAATCAGATTATTGTCTTGGTCTTTATCTTTCATTTCTTTTCAATTTTTAGTAGGTTAGCCAATTACATTTTTTAATATTCACACCAAAAGAAACACACCTCCCGAAAAGTGATACTTCCCGAGCCTGCAAGCAGCCATTTTACAAATGGCATCCCTCCACGTTCTAGGGCAATTAGGATCCATTTTTCAACCGTAATTTTGTCAAGTCTGCCCTCAGATTGAAGCTCAAAAACTAGGGAGTTGATCCTATGCTATATTTACACAATCCCACCATTTCTTTCACCAAACGGCATCCGTTTTCAAAAGAAATTGTGGGGGCACATTTCATGCAAATGAGCTCGCGTAGAAATTATCCTTACAATTAGGGTGGTGCACCCTATAGGGTGCACCTGCCTAATTCAAGTCCCATTGAAAACAGTGTAAAATCAACAATGTTCACGACCAAGTTTCTTGCACACCGACATCACTGGGGTTTCTCAAACAACAATCAGATTATTGTCTTGGTCTTTATCTTTCATTTCTTTTCAATTTTTAGTAGGTTAGCCAATTACATTTTTTAATATTCACACCAAAAGAAACACACCTCCCGAAAAGTGATACTTCCCGAGCCTGCAAGCAGCCATTTTACAAATGGCATCCCTCCACGTTCTAGGGCAATTAGGATCCATTTTTCAACCGTAATTTTGTCAAGTCTGCCCTCAGATTGAAGCTCAAAAACTAGGGAGTTGATCCTATGCTATATTTACACAATCCCACCATTTCTTTCACCAAACGGCATCCGTTTTCAAAAGAAATTGTGGGGGCACATTTCATGCAAATGAGCTCGCGTAGAAATTATCCTTACAATTAGGGTGGTGCACCCTATAGGGTGCACCTGCCTAATTCAAGTCCCATTGAAAACAGTGTAAAATCAACAATGTTCACGACCAAGTTTCTTGCACACCGACATCACTGGGGTTTCTCAAACAACAATCAGATTATTGTCTTGGTCTTTATCTTTCCATTTCTTTTCAATTTTTAGTAGGTTAGCCAATTACATTTTTTAATATTCACACCAAAAGAAACACACCTCCCGAAAAGTGATACTTCCCGAGCCTGCAAGCAGCCATTTTACAAATGGCATCCCTCCACGTTCTAGGGCAATTAGGATCCATTTTTCAACCGTAATTTTGTCAAGTCTGCCCTCAGATTGAAGCTCAAAAACCAGGGAGTTGATCCTATGCTATATTTACACAATCCCACCATTTCTTTCACCAAACGGCATCCGTTTTCAAAAGAAATTGTGGGGGCACATTTCATGCAAATGAGCTCGCGTAGAAATTATCCTTACAATTAGGGTGGTGCACCCTATAGGGTGCACCTGCCTAATTCAAGTCCCATTGAAAACAGTGTAAAATCAACAATGTTCACGACCAAGTTTCTTGCACACCGACATCACTGGGGTTTCTCAAACAACAATCAGATTATTGTCTTGGTCTTTATCTTTCATTTCTTTTCAATTTTTAGTAGGTTAGCCAATTACATTTTTTAATATTCACACCAAAAGAAACACACCTCCCGAAAAGTGATACTTCCCGAGCCTGCAAGCAGCCATTTTACAAATGGCATCCCTCCACGTTCTAGGGCAATTAGGATCAATTTTTCAACCGTAATTTTGTCAAGTCTGCCCTCAGATTGAAGCTCAAAAACTAGGGAGTTGATCCTATGCTATATTTACACAATCCCACCATTTCTTTCACCAAACGGCATCCGTTTTCAAAAGAAATTGTGGGGGCACATTTCATGCAAATGAGCTCGCGTAGAAATTATCCTTACAATTAGGGTGGTGCACCCTATAGGGTGCACCTGCCTAATTCAAGTCCCATTGAAAACAGTGTAAAATCAACAATGTTCACGACCAAGTTTCTTGCACACCGACATCACTGGGGTTTCTCAAACAACAATCAGATTATTGTCTTGGTCTTTATCTTTCCATTTCTTTTCAATTTTTAGTAGGTTAGCCAATTACATTTTTTAATATTCACACCAAAAGAAACACACCTCCCGAAAAGTGATACTTCCCGAGCCTGCAAGCAGCCATTTTACAAATGGCATCCCTCCACGTTCTAGGGCAATTAGGATCCATTTTTCAACCGTAATTTTGTCAAGTCTGCCCTCAGATTGAAGCTCAAAAACCAGGGAGTTGATCCTATGCTATATTTACACAATCCCACCATTTCTTTCACCAAACGGCATCCGTTTTCAAAAGAAATTGTGGGGGCACATTTCATGCAAATGAGCTCGCGTAGAAATTATCCTTACAATTAGGGTGGTGCACCCTATAGGGTGCACCTGCCTAATTCAAGTCCCATTGAAAACAGTGTAAAATCAACAATGTTCACGACCAAGTTTCTTGCACACCGACATCACTGGGGTTTCTCAAACAACAATCAGATTATTGTCTTGGTCTTTATCTTTCCATTTCTTTTCAATTTTTAGTAGGTTAGCCAATTACATTTTTTAATATTCACACCAAAAGAAACACACCTCCCGAAAAGTGATACTTCCCGAGCCTGCAAGCAGCCATTTTACAAATGGCATCCCTCCACGTTCTAGGGCAATTAGGATCCATTTTTCAACCGTAATTTTGTCAAGTCTGCCCTCAGATTGAAGCTCAAAAACCAGGGAGTTGATCCTATGCTATATTTACACAATCCCACCATTTCTTTCACCAAACGGCATCCGTTTTCAAAAGAAATTGTGGGGGCACATTTCATGCAAATGAGCTCGCGTAGAAATTATCCTTACAATTAGGGTGGTGCACCCTATAGGGTGCACCTGCCTAATTCAAGTCCCATTGAAAACAGTGTAAAATCAACAATGTTCACGACCAAGTTTCTTGCACACCGACATCACTGGGGTTTCTCAAACAACAATCAGATTATTGTCTTGGTCTTTATCTTTCATTTCTTTTCAATTTTTAGTAGGTTAGCCAATTACATTTTTTAATATTCACACCAAAAGAAACACACCTCCCGAAAAGTGATACTTCCCGAGCCTGCAAGCAGCCATTTTACAAATGGCATCCCTCCACGTTCTAGGGCAATTAGGATCCATTTTTCAACCGTAATTTTGTCAAGTCTGCCCTCAGATTGAAGCTCAAAAACCAGGGAGTTGATCCTATGCTATATTTACACAATCCCACCATTTCTTTCACCAAACGGCATCCGTTTTCAAAAGAAATTGTGGGGGCACATTTCATGCAAATGAGCTCGCGTAGAAATTATCCTTACAATTAGGGTGGTGCACCCTATAGGGTGCACCTGCCTAATTCAAGTCCCATTGAAAACAGTGTAAAATCAACAATGTTCACGACCAAGTTTCTTGCACACCGACATCACTGGGGTTTCTCAAACAACAATCAGATTATTGTCTTGGTCTTTATCTTTCATTTCTTTTCAATTTTTAGTAGGTTAGCCAATTACATTTTTTAATATTCACACCAAAAGAAACACACCTCCCGAAAAGTGATACTTCCCGAGCCTGCAAGCAGCCATTTTACAAATGGCATCCCTCCACGTTCTAGGGCAATTAGGATCCATTTTTCAACCGTAATTTTGTCAAGTCTGCCCTCAGATTGAAGCTCAAAAACCAGGGAGTTGATCCTATGCTATATTTACACAATCCCACCATTTCTTTCACCAAACGGCATCCGTTTTCAAAAGAAATTGTGGGGGCACATTTCATGCAAATGAGCTCGCGTAGAAATTATCCTTACAATTAGGGTGGTGCACCCTATAGGGTGCACCTGCCTAATTCAAGTCCCATTGAAAACAGTGTAAAATCAACAATGTTCACGACCAAGTTTCTTGCACACCGACATCACTGGGGTTTCTCAAACAACAATCAGATTATTGTCTTGGTCTTTATCTTTCCATTTCTTTTCAATTTTTAGTAGGTTAGCCAATTACATTTTTTAATATTCACACCAAAAGAAACACACCTCCCGAAAAGTGATACTTCCCGAGCCTGCAAGCAGCCATTTTACAAATGGCATCCCTCCACGTTCTAGGGCAATTAGGATCCATTTTTCAACCGTAATTTTGTCAAGTCTGCCCTCAGATTGAAGCTCAAAAACCAGGGAGTTGATCCTATGCTATATTTACACAATCCCACCATTTCTTTCACCAAACGGCATCCGTTTTCAAAAGAAATTGTGGGGGCACATTTCATGCAAATGAGCTCGCGTAGAAATTATCCTTACAATTAGGGTGGTGCACCCTATAGGGTGCACCTGCCTAATTCAAGTCCCATTGAAAACAGTGTAAAATCAACAATGTTCACGACCAAGTTTCTTGCACACCGACATCACTGGGGTTTCTCAAACAACAATCAGATTATTGTCTTGGTCTTTATCTTTCATTTCTTTTCAATTTTTAGTAGGTTAGCCAATTACATTTTTTAATATTCACACCAAAAGAAACACACCTCCCGAAAAGTGATACTTCCCGAGCCTGCAAGCAGCCATTTTACAAATGGCATCCCTCCACGTTCTAGGGCAATTAGGATCCATTTTTCAACCGTAATTTTGTCAAGTCTGCCCTCAGATTGAAGCTCAAAAACCAGGGAGTTGATCCTATGCTATATTTACACAATCCCACCATTTCTTTCACCAAACGGCATCCGTTTTCAAAAGAAATTGTGGGGGCACATTTCATGCAAATGAGCTCGCGTAGAAATTATCCTTACAATTAGGGTGGTGCACCCTATAGGGTGCACCTGCCTAATTCAAGTCCCATTGAAAACAGTGTAAAATCAACAATGTTCACGACCAAGTTTCTTGCACACCGACATCACTGGGGTTTCTCAAACAACAATCAGATTATTGTCTTGGTCTTTATCTTTCATTTCTTTTCAATTTTTAGTAGGTTAGCCAATTACATTTTTTAATATTCACACCAAAAGAAACACACCTCCCGAAAAGTGATACTTCCCGAGCCTGCAAGCAGCCATTTTACAAATGGCATCCCTCCACGTTCTAGGGCAATTAGGATCCATTTTTCAACCGTAATTTTGTCAAGTCTGCCCTCAGATTGAAGCTCAAAAACTAGGGAGTTGATCCTATGCTATATTTACACAATCCCACCATTTCTTTCACCAAACGGCATCCGTTTTCAAAAGAAATTGTGGGGGCACATTTCATGCAAATGAGCTCGCGTAGAAATTATCCTTACAATTAGGGTGGTGCACCCTATAGGGTGCACCTGCCTAATTCAAGTCCCATTGAAAACAGTGTAAAATCAACAATGTTCACGACCAAGTTTCTTGCACACCGACATCACTGGGGTTTCTCAAACAACAATCAGATTATTGTCTTGGTCTTTATCTTTCCATTTCTTTTCAATTTTTAGTAGGTTAGCCAATTACATTTTTTAATATTCACACCAAAAGAAACACACCTCCCGAAAAGTGATACTTCCCGAGCCTGCAAGCAGCCATTTTACAAATGGCATCCCTCCACGTTCTAGGGCAATTAGGATCCATTTTTCAACCGTAATTTTGTCAAGTCTGCCCTCAGATTGAAGCTCAAAAACCAGGGAGTTGATCCTATGCTATATTTACACAATCCCACCATTTCTTTCACCAAACGGCATCCGTTTTCAAAGAAATTGTGGGGGCACATTTCATGCAAATGAGCTCGCGTAGAAATTATCCTTACAATTAGGGTGGTGCACCCTATAGGGTGCACCTGCCTAATTCAAGTCCCATTGAAAACAGTGTAAAATCAACAATGTTCACGACCAAGTTTCTTGCACACCGACATCACTGGGGTTTCTCAAACAACAATCA